>CM076576.1:428528923-428924918 GCA_034641835.2 Pinus albicaulis
GTTATCACTCAGGTTTTCCTAGAAGTTGTGTAAGAGGAAAGTATACCCGAGGTAACCAAAAACCAACCTTTTAGATGCAGAATCTAGCCAATCTGCATCCAGAGAGGGCTCTCTCTTTATGATTTATCTTTGTTTTTGAATGATTTTAGGCTAGTTATAGATTCAAAGTTTGTTTTGGGAAATTGGTGGAATCCACAAACTAAGGACAAGGTTGAGGGCTTTCAGTCCATTGGGCTATGGAGTCTAAGGATGGCTTTACTGGATTTCTTTTCTGAACACAAGATGGTATTACAGGGCAAGATAGCTAGACAAAGAACAATCCTTAAAATTTAAAGTGGATGGATGGTCTTGAAGGGATGAAAGGCAACTAAGAATCTTTCACCATATTCAAAAAGAAGAAGAGAAATGATTACAAGCAAAGAGCAATGAAGGATTCTTTGTTACAGTAATCAACAATATTGAATCAACAAAACATGAGCAATTAAGAATTCATGCTTATAACTAATCCAGAAGAAAACATCGAGAATAATCACATTTGAAAACAGAGTACAATTAAGCAAATTTTGTTTCAATCCTTTATGTAAACTATTCAGAAATGGATATGATGATAGCATAAACTAATATAAAATTTAAACACAAGGGTTGGAAAACTTATTGAACTGAAGTCCAACACATGAATCCTGCAACAAGTCCAGGGCTTCAAAACGTCATCCAGTAAGCCACAAGTAAATTTGTCCAAAAGCTTTTTATTCCGAAAACCTCAATGTTACAGCAGAGTAATAGAATCCACCCCAAATGCTTTCTTTGGGGATTTATTTATACAAAAATAATCCTAACAATCTTACTCTATCATAGCCAATAATTTAGGCTGACTTAAAGCATATTTACAACAAACAAGAGACACATGGTCTCGAAAATAGAATAACGAGTAACGGCTGATGTGCTGTTCCTTTTTTCATGGACGTGCTAAGGATAAGTGCTCAAAATAGGGCTCTGTGTTGTCCTTTGTGTATTCCTTTGACTTGTTGAATACTTTTTCTTCTCACGGATACTCTTTAATCTTTCATCTGATACTCTTTCATCTGCATTTCTGTTTTTTACCATTTACTCAATAGTAAAGATAAACTTTTATCCTGACAACATTTTTTTTACAAAATTTCCAGCATTTCCTTCCACCACTGATCATCTGGTATCATTATTCTTTTGAGCTTCCTTAAAGTTTCATCGGCTTCAGTAAGTTTATACAAAGTGGGCTCGTTTGGAAATAGATATTTTAATTCATGCTCCAGATGAAATAGATTCCTCACTTTTTCATAAATACTCTTCCCAGTTGGTACTGCAGGTTCTGATGAGCTAGTAGAACCTATATTAGTAGAACCTATAGCTGTATGTTTAGCATGAGTTTTGATTCTTTTCTCATAAGTTTCCAAGTCCACTATTTGATCCTCTGTGAGCATGGGACTTGGCATTTCACTGTCGAGCAGAGCTTGAAACTTTTCTCTGAAAACGTTGATGTCGACCAAAATATCAGTACACTTTCTTTCTAGATTTTGCATGAAAGTTCTCTTTGTGAAAATTTTCTTTGCTTCCAAAACTACACCTGTTCTGTCATCAATTCCTAGCAATGCTAGCTGTTGTTTTGTTCTGGAATTCAAAAACTGAATGAGCTGCTGGGCTAGCTCTGGCTTGCCTCTTAATTCATGTCTAGTTTTGTTTATTTCCTCTTGGGCTATCTTGACTAACTCATTCTGCTAAAAAATAGCTTGAATGGAAGGCCAAATATCTCTTATTAAATTAATGATGTTGTCCCAAAGAATATCATTTATTTCATTCAGAGGCTTTTCCAGTGTAAGATCTTTTTGCAAAGCCTCAACCAATTTTTCCAACCTTTTTATTTCTCCGAGGTTGTCAGCAACTGTCTTTTTGGATGTGTCATATTTTCCCTCCAATTTTGTTAATTGTAATTTTGCTTCTTGGAGTTCTGTGACCTTTAGCTGCAAACTCTCCATCTGTTTAATCAAATCCTCAGAATCCAAATTAGAAATATTCACCTGAGATGATTGTTCCTGTTGTCCTGTAGTACCTGTTGCTGAAGCCTGTTTGAGAATTAGCTAGTAGAACCTATATTAGTAGAACCTATCGCTGTATTTTTAGCATGAGCTTGGATTCTTTTCCCATAGGTTTCTAAGTCTACTATTTGATCCTCTGTGAGCATGGGACTTGGCAAATCACTGTCCAGCAGAGCTTGAAACTTTTCTCTGAAAACGTTGATGTCGACCAAAATATCAGTACACTTTCTTTCTAGATTTTGCATGAAAGTCCTCTTGGTGAAAATTCTCTTTGCTTCCAAAACTACACATGTTCTGTCATCAATTCCTAACAATGCTAGCTGTTGTTTTGTTCTGGAATTCAAAAACTGAATGAGCTGCTGGGCCAGCTCTGGCTTGCCTCTTAATTCATGTCTAGTTTTGTTTATTTCCTCTTGGGCTATCTTGACTAACTCATTCTGCTCAAAAATAGCTTGAATGGAAGGCCAAATATGTCTTATTAAATTAATGATGTTGTCCCAAAGAATATCATTTATTTCATTCAGAGGCTTTTCCAGTGTAAGATCTTTTTGCAAAGCCTCAACCAATTTTTCCAACCTTTTTATTTCTCTGAGGTTGTCAGCTACTGTCTTTTTTGATGTGTCATATTTTCCCTCCAATTTTGTTAATTGTAATTTTACTTCTTGGAGTTCTGTGACCTTTAGCTGCAAACTCTCCATTTGTTTAATCAAATCATCAGAATTCAAATTAGAAATATTCACCCGAGATGATTGTTCCTGTTGTCCTGTAGTACCTGCTGCTGAAGCCTGTTTGAGAATTTCCTGTTCCTGCAATGCCTTTTCCAGCTCCTTCTCGGTTTCATTTAGTCGCTCTGTCAAGTTTAAGAGCGACTCCATCATTTCTTCTTGTGAATTTCCTTTTATTACTTCCTGTGTCTGGGGGTGCCTCGAGGCTGGTATTTTCAACTGTTTTCTCAGTGCAGCTATATCATCCTCTTTCTTTTTTATCAGTGCCTCAATACCTTTAGTGTCTTTGGGATTGTGTCCCAAACCAATAATGATCTCTTCCAGAGACTTTATTCTATTGTCCTTGGCCTGTGAGGAGGCTCTTTCAATTTTCAATGTTGCAGCAGTATTATTCAAGGAATCTTGTAGTGTTAAAGCTGCCATGGCTTTGTTGGTGAGAGTAGAATAAACCATTTCCCCTGTTTGCCTATGAAGCTCTATCTGATCCAAGGGATGGATATCCTTTGCTAACACTTCAAAATTTGTTCTGATGTAATCTGTTGCTGAAGTAGGCTTTGGCACCTTAGCTTTGAAGTGGCTCATTTGCATTTTACCTTGTGAAAGATCAAATGCTGACATCAACCTTTGCTGATTGTGAGGAGCCATCTTCATATACTGATCATCGACCTTCATTTTTAATGGTTCATTCCTTGTTTTGATATCAATGAAGGTTTTCTTTATGTCTCCAGTACCTGTCTTGGGCGGTCTGAAAGAAGATACTTCAGTGCTCAGTTGCTTTTGTATCCCTTTCTGGCTTATATTTGTTTCACTTGCTGTACATGTTTGCTGACTATCTTCCCTGCCATCATCAAATATTTCATCTATGATCTCTACATCTGGAGGTAGATCAGATTTATGTTTTTTAGCTTGATAGACTTGTGGGGCTCCTTTTGAAGGTGTGGTATCTGGAGCTGACCTCTTTTTCCCTATTTCCACATTCAGTGGAGTTTGCATCTCCGGAGCTTGGATTTGCTTTGCTGGTGTTTGAGAAGCTTTAGATTGTTCTGGTGTTTTGGAACTCTGTGATTTTTCTGCCATGACCAGGGTTTCAATGACCTGAACTATAGGTTCTTTTCCTTTACCTTTAGGCTCTCCTGCTACTGATGGGCTGTCTTCCTGTATAGCTTGTTGTAGAGTGGTTGTTGAAGATGTGCCAATATAGGGTACCTGCATTTGATCATATGCTTCTAGGTCAAATTTCTTCTCAACATCTTTCATAAGTTTATTCAATTTGTCAGCTCCACTTCCCTCTTCAACAAGTGTTCCTTTAACCCATTCATCTTGATTTGCATACTGTTCTATGTCAGGAATTCTGTGATGTATATAAGGAGATGACTTATTTTTTAACCTTCTTTCACAAATGAAACCAAAGGGGTCATAAGGAACCCAACGGAAAGATGTCTGGAATTTTCTCTCTAATATAAGTTCTGCATCTCTCTCAGCTTCTCTAGAATTGCAAATGAAAGGACCTAACTGGCTTTTGATCCTTAACTGTGCTTTCTTTTTTACATTGCAGAAATGGATTACATCTGAGTTATTCATCTGTCTAAAGTATTCCAAAGCAAAAATTCTCATTGGTACATATCTGGGTAACTTGAATGGATATAATTCACATCCATAAATCCTGATGACTGTATGGTTTTGGTATAAGTACCAATCCCCAACTTTATAAATCTTTGACAATTGCAAGGTCTTTCTAATTTCATGATTAAGCCTGGGGAGAAATCTCTATCAAGAATAGAAACAGACACAAACCGATCAATGAATCTTCCAATAAGAGTAGGAGAACCGAGGACAAATGAATGATAACCAAAATAATGGCATCTGGATTACCTTTAGCATCAAGTTTCTGAACAGGGAAAGGGAATTTGTCTGAGTGATAGAAAATTATGAGGTGATAGATCACTGAGGAGTACTTGAAAACCTTTTCATCATCTAGCCTTAAAAATTGATCATGGATTTTGTTGGCAATGAAGGAAGCATAGTCATACTTAATCTCAGGAGGCTGCGCAGGGGTAAAGATAGATAGCAAAGCCAGAGTTATCTCGTCAACATACTCACTGGTATTGAATCCTAAGACAAAGGATATTACATTCACAATAAGCCTTCCCAATTGACTGAAAAAACAAAAACCATAGGGGGGAGTCCCTTTTGGTCACAAGCCTTGTGCAATACAAGCACCATAGCATTGCTTTCAATTTCTCTGGAGTTAACAGTCTGGTTTTCTCAATTAGCCCTTCCATGGATAGAGGTGCTAATTCTTCTTCTGGCTCAAATTGTAACATAGCATTGATAGCCTGAGGTGTTATAGGGAACAAAACACTTTGATCGGGAGCTAATACAGCTCTTTGTATGGGATCATAATTTGCATGACAATAATGAATGATTTCAGGGAAAACGTGAACTGTAGGAATGAAATACCTTGGGAGATTGGATTCCCACAACCCTATAAGATCTTGCCCGTTTGAGTATTCGTCTCTGCAGCGACAGAAACTCAAACGGGGACTTTCATCGAAATGCAGGTCCTTTATTTGGAAATCTTCATCTATGAGAGGCAAGTAGTCTAGATCTCGGTGAGGAGCATTCAAAGGAGTGACATTTAGATAGTTGGGGCCTCCATTTTATTCTTGTGGGATTCAAACAGTTATTTCAGTTTTCTTGCGCATTTACTTAGATATCCGACAAAAAGAGAAATTGGAAATAAATTGGCAGTTTGGGGAAGCAAATTTAAGGTGTTTCAACTCTTCAAATGAGGACCAGAGAGGATCTTCAAACACTTTTTCAGAAACACAAGAAACCAAGCTTAATCTCTGGCAAGCCAAGTGAATGACAAATACCCTGCTTGGACAAAAACGGTTCTCAATGTAATGGACAATGGCAGGGACGTTCTTCAACACGGGCGCAGCGGAATTTCTGAGTAATTTGGTGTATTTGCAGCGAAGTTTGAAATTTGCAGCGGGAGCTTAGTCTCTTTCGAAAACCAAAATAACTGAAAAAAACGCAAAAAAAATGGCTTAAAAACAAGTCAAAAGGGTTTTTGTCGTTTTCGAGGTGATGACGTCATTCGACGTACGGGGACCTAAGGGAGTAAATAAGTAGAGGTGATAAGCTTTAGAAAGGTGAGCCCGCACCGCTTATGGAGGAAGGCGGTAAAAATCGCAATGGCAGCGATTCGACAGGATGCTTGCCACGTGGAATGCTGAATAGTCAAACCCGCCCACTCCCCGCTAGCTAAAAAACTCACACGCGATGGGCAGCGGGATTGATCGGGACCGTTGATCAACGGAGGAATGATTCGATAATGGAGAAAAGGAAACTTGAAAGTGTTTCGAAAGGGCCCGTCGGGTTTGCACAAGTTTTGACATGTAATCTAATCACCCCGGGGAGAAGCTAATAGGCGGGAATGGTTGTTAATTAGTCCAAATGACTAATTAACCCCGTGAATTTATAAAATGAATTGCGGCGGGGTTTGGCCATGTGGAATGCTACGTGGAATGCTGAGTATGGTGGCGCAGGATTCCGTCGTAGTTTATTCCTGTTTTTGGTGTTAAACACATATGTTACGTGTCTAACGCTTTTCTATATATATTTTATTATACGATTAATAAATTAATATAATTAATTCATCATAGGGGCGGAATGTATATATAAGGTTATAGTTTTACCAAAGGGCTTTATAAAGAGGGGTATTTATTTTAAATGTGCGGGACTATATATACTTTGGTAAAACATTATAATAAGAGGGTTTTGGGGATATTTATTAGAAAAGGGAGTTATATACATAGGAAAAAGGGATTTCACTACGGATTTAATATAATAGAGTTAGGTGTTAATATGGCAAAGGACAAAGAGAATCAAAACATCTTTGTACATCTAAGAAAGTGATAACTTTGTGAAGTAAATTACAACATTTTATCTTCAACACTTAACTTAGAATAACAAGTTGTTTTGAGGAATTTTATGGAATGTTGCATCGGTTTCCTAAGTAAAATAGGATTTTACTTAGGAAAAGTTAAAAATGGAAGATAATCAATGATGGATTATTTCAAGTGCTTAGGTCTTTTGATCATTAGGGGCCGAGGGTCCGGTCCCTCCAGAAGTCAAGGAAATGCCTTGAGCCCCTTTGATCTCAAGTTACCTTAGTACTTTTGGGGAAATTAGTAAAACTCTTGAGGGGGAAAAATGATGAGGGAGGTTAATGAATTTGACTTTGCTTGCTGTGATTTTCCAGTGTATTTCCTGCTTTAGTACTTGTGATGAAAGTAAATGATTAACCAACATGTAGCAGCACCATTCATCAGATAACACTTTTGTAGCACCATCTACCTACCCTATCCACTTAACACTACCATTTTGTCTTCTTTATTAGGGTGCATTTAGACTTGCAAACCCTTTTCAATCTTTTTCTTTTTTTTTACAAGGCAAATCTATCTAATTCTACCCTTATTACATCCAAGGGCTCAGATTAAACTGTTGAGCACCTTTTATTCACTTTACCTAACTACTTATCTGCCAAGATTAAACTGTTTGGCTAGATTTTTATTCTCTAATCTATAACATGAAATTGAAATATGACTAAGCCAAGTTTAAACAGTTTGACTTATTCATGAATTGTGGCAAAAGTTCACAAGCTGCACACAATTGATTTATTACAACAGAGTAAAAATTAGTGGCATTTGGATTTGCACACTTTCCTTGGTCTATTTTTTGTTTGGGGTTCATTTCTTTCACTTTTTTTTGACCATTTTTATTCTTTTTACCCTTTGATCTTTCTTTTAGGGTATACCCTCTTTACATTTTTTAAATTTTTTGATTTTTTGGTTTTTCAAGAATATTGAACACCTTTGCTCAAGTAAGAAGGTTTGAACATATTCCACACTTCCATCATGACAATCATGAAAGATGAAACCTATTGATATAGGAGGCTAACACTGGCTCCACTTGGGGATGGCTTTTCCTTGTGGAAAGTCAAGAACAGTAGATCAGATGCCTCAGAATGTCTTCAAACTGAAAGTAAGGAATTTTCCTTCTTCTGGTAGCTTTATTTACATATGATAGTAAAACTTTTTGGAACTTAGGGCCTTCACTTCGGGCTTCAATTCCAAGAAGTCACCATCCAATCCAAACTGCAGTAACAAAAATAAAACAAGAAAACAATATATTATGTACAAGTTAGAAACATTTAAACATTCTAGTAAATTGGATCAAAATAATGCTTAAGCATTCGACCATTGACTAGTCCTTCTTCAACTTCTGAATTGTCCAAGTCCTTCAAAAAGTAAGTGTTGTTTCCCTGCAAGGCATGAATGATATAAGGCCCTTTCCACAAGAAATCAAACTTCCCATGTTTTCCTTTTTCTTCTCTTCTAGAATCCCATCTTAGGACCTTGTCTCCTAACTGAAAATCCTCTGCTTTAGTCCTTTTATCAAACATTTTCTTTAGCTTTTCCTGTAAGACTTGTGATCTTTGGTATACCTCTTCTCTGGTTTGTTGCAGGTGGATTGTCTGATTAATTTTTCTTTGAATGTCATTTGGCTCCACTTGAGCCTCTTGAAGTAATTTCATCACAAGGATTCCTAACGATGATGGGAATCTTGCTTCCAGGCCATAAACTAACTCATAAGGACTAGTCCCAATGGATTTCTTGGTTGTAAGTCTGTCTGCCCATAATGCATAGGTCAGTTTCTTATGCCAGTTCTTTTTATTGTCCTCCAACAATTTCTTAATGATATTGATCAAACTCTTATTGGAGGATTCTGCTAGTCCATTACCTTGGGGGTAATAGGCTGTTGAATGGCCTAAAGTAATATGATATTTATGGCAGAAATTTATCATTTTCTTTGATTTAAATGCAGCAGCGTTGTCTATTATAATCTTTTCTGGACATCCAAATCTTGAAAGTATGTTGGTTTCAAGAAACCCTATGATTACAGAATCATTGGACTGTCTACATGGGATGGCTTCAATCCATTTGGTGAAATAGTCTGTAGCAGTTAAAATCCATCTATGTTGCCCTGAAGAAGGGGGGTAAATTTCTCCAATAAAATCTAATCCCCATTGTTGAAAGGGTCTTTCTGTGGATACTGGTTTTAAAGGCAGAGGTAACAACTTTCTTTTACCCTCAAATATTTGACATTTGTGACAGCTTGTTACAAATTTCTTTACATCAGAAAATAATGTGGGCCAGTAAAAACCAGCCCTTAAGATCTTGTCTGCAGTAGATTTCCAGTAAAGATGTCCTCCACAATCCCCTGCATGAAATTCATTAAGCACTTTATCAGCTTCATCTTTTAAGAGACAATTCAATAAAATTCCTTCATGATTCTTCCAAAATAAAGTGCTATCTAAAATACAATATTTCAAAGATGTCATCTTTAAAAATCTTTGCTTAGTTCTCGACAACCCTGGAGGAGCTTGCAGGTTTAATAGAACATGAATTATATCAGTATACCAGGGTGAATCTAAGAAAGCTTGACTGATCTGGGGAGTCGCCATCTCCTTCTCGTTATCCAGTTCATTGATATCTAAGGCTTGGCAATTGGTTTCTGTCATGAGTTGTGCTAAGCCTTGGCCTTTTATCAGTTTGGTTGGCTTGATTTCAATATCATATTCCAAAATGGTAGCTATCCACTTACCTCGTTTACCTTCAATGCCATCTTGAGTCAAAATATCTTTAACTACTGCATTGGGCACATATGTTATCACATGAGAATATAATATGTAAACTCTAAAATCTTTGATTGCTTTTACCAATGCAAAAGCCTGTTTTTCCATAATATTGTACTTTAGAGGTGCATCCCTGAGTGCTTTACTAAAAAATGCTATTGGCTTTTCACACCCTTGGTCATCTTTTTGAAGTAAAACAGCTGCAACAGTATGTTCAGAAGCAAATGAAAAAATAATAAAGTCTCTATCAAATTTAGGACTGGTCAGAACTGGTGTCCTTGTTAAAGCCATTTTAATTTCCTCGAATGATTGCTTGGCTTCTACAATCCAGTCAATGCTTGAATCTTTCCTCAACATGTTAGTCAGTAATCTAAGTAACTCTGCTAGACTAGAAATAAATCTTCTCAAGAAGTTGATTTTTCCTATAAATGCTTCCAATTCTTTTATGTTTCTGGGGTGGGGTATTTGCAAAATTGCTTGAATTCTTTCAGGATCAATCCTAATGCCATCTTTAGAAATGATATGTCCTAAAAGCTTTCCTTCTTCCAAACCAAACAATGACTTCTTAGGGTTTAAATAAATTCCATATTTTCTGCACTTTATAAATACTTGCCTTAGGTGATCTAAATGTTCTTGATCCGTTTTAGAAAAAACAGTCAAATCATCTAAGTAAATAACCAGAAAATCATGTATCTCTTTAGCAAAAGCAATGTCCATCGCTCTTTGAAATGTAGCTCCTGCATTCTTGAGCCCAAATGGAATTTTGACATATTTAAACGTACCCCATGGTGTGGTAAATGCTGTTTTATCCTGATCATCAGGATGAACCAGAATCTGGTTGTATCCTGAAAATCCATCTAGTAGTGATATTCTCGAAGATCCCACTACCCTTTGCAAAATGTGATCCATTTTCGGTAGAGGATAGTTGTCTTTTAAAGAAACTTTATTCAAATTCCTTAAATCAACACACAGTCTGATTTCTCCTGTCTTTTTTCTGGTTGGTACTAGGTTAGAAACCCATTCTGAAAATCTGATAGGGGCTATAATCCCTGCTTCATACATTCTTTTGATTTCTTTTTCAATTGAGGGTAGTAAAACAGGATTAATTCTCCTAAGTTTTTGTTTAAAAGGTTTCTGGTCTGGTTTCAAAGGTATAGTATGTTGAATGATGGATGTATCATAAGATTTGAGGTCTTCATAACTCCAGGCAAAAACATCCTGGAATTCTTTTAATAGTTCAACATATTTCACCTTTTGTTCTTTTGGGAGAGATTTGGACAACTTAACAATTTTAGGATGTTCAGGTGTTCCTAAGTTGCATTCCTCCATATCGGCTTTAACAGGTTCCATTTTAGGTCTGAATGGAATATTGTTTGAGTCAAATAGATCTTCCAAAGGTGTTAATCCTTTGGGTAATTGATTATCTTTTAAATTGATGATTTCTGTCTCATCTATGATCTCATCAAATTCCATTTGTTTCAAATTTTGCATGTCTTTTTCAGTGAATGTGGTTGGATGCAGCATATGAACTGCATTTTCTCTTGAAATTTCCATTTTTTGTTCTTTTTCTTGATCAAATTTATCAGCAGTCATGTCTTCATCTAGATTACAGTTAGAAAACTCATTCTGAAGTGTCAAAAAACTATTGATTTGATGGTTATTCACAAATACTTGCCAATTCAAAACATTGTCGGGTATTGCAGGCCTGTGTCTTATCTCAGCTGAAAACCGATGATTAGGATCAAAAGGCAACTTACATGTACTAGCAAACATTGCTAAACTGTGAGCATGCAAGTTTTGTTTCCTGGGAATCTTGGCAAGTTGGGCTTGTAGAAATGTGTTGAGAATCTCTACAACCGTCTCTCGATATTGTTTCAATCTCATGTCCTTTGTTGCACATTCTCCTTTAATCTGTTGGATAATTAGTTCAGAGTCGCCTATGATTGATACCCTAATGCCTCCTAACTTCTTGACATGTTTAAGCCCCAATAAAAGAGCTTCATACTCTGCCATGTTGTTAGTGCATTTGAACTTTAACCTATAAGCATGACCCTCTGCATGATTGTTCTCTACATTGTGTAACCAAATTCCAGCTCCTGCACCTAGTCTGTTTACTGAGCCATCAAACTCTAAATGCCATAGAATTTCATGTTCATAATCTTCATCAATTGTTTTAACAGATTTTCTAACAAGAGCTAGTTGTTTAGTTTTTTCAGGTTTTTCTTGGTCATCTGGTGTTTCTTTGTTTTCAGATATTTCTTCAATTTTGACAGTGGTTTTGTTTATGATTTACTTTTCAGGAGCTCCTATTTCAGTAGGAAGATCTGACTCAGCATTGTATAAAATAAAAGAATCCATGTCAGAATGTACAGAATAAACAGGGAAGTTTTCAGGCTTCTCATGGCTACTCACTAAGTACTTCATCAAAGTTTCTCTATATAATCTTTTAGGCTGACCAAATACTGAAATAGTTGCATAAGACATGTCTAATTGAATAGATCCTCCAAGTTTAGCTCCCCAAGACCTAGACAATAACATACCATATTTGGGTGGAATATCAGCAACTACTATGTCCATTAAAACAGACTTAGCAGGGTATTGGACCAAAGTGACACACAGATCTTTAATTAAACCTAAACATTTTACCTGACTGGAATCAAATGAAAACAAATCTTTGTATGGTCTAGTAATATCCAGATTCAATCTTTCCATTAATGCTTTTGGCATCAAATTGTGAGATGCTCCAGAATCAAGCATTGCATTATGGAGTATCTTGTCATGAACATTCAGGCTTACATAAAATGGAGGAGTTCCCCCACTTTATGGTTTGCCATTAACCTCAGGGCCAAAAAGAAGTTTGGGTTGATCATCAAGAATATTTACTGAATCATCCAATCCAGTAATGTTAATGTTTAAAGACTTGGAAATTTGATTCCTATAGACATCATGTTTAGCCAATTCTGATAAAGGAACAGCTATCTTGAGTTTGCCTATTTCAGCTTCTAGATTAAAGGGTTTTTCTGTTTGAGCTTTAGCGTTTTGCACAGTTGGATTTTCTCGGTTTACTGGATCTTCAATGTTTTTCTTTTTTTCATGAATGAAGTTTTGCTTTGAAGATGTTTCAGGACTAACTTCCACTGTTTCTTCTACAGTTCCTACTTGAGGAGATGTATTAGATTGCTGTTTGTCAATTAGTTGGTTGGCAGAGACATCTTCAATTATTGGATTTGAAAAACTAGGAGTTATCCTAGGCAAAATTTGTATTTGGGGAATGTTTTGTACAGGGGAAGTATTTTGTACAGTGGGAATGTTTTGTTTTCCTTTGACATTTTGTTTTGTGGTTTTCTGTTTATTTTTCTCTGGTACATCTATCCGTCTACTTCTCAAGTTGTACTGCTTATGAACCTCGTAGATTGCCGTGTCATAGCCTTCTTTGAAATCAAAAGTCTCACCTGAATGAGTGTGGAATGTTTCAAGGATATGATTCTCTTGATCATCCTGAGATAGGAAGATTTCTGATTCATCTTTGTCCTCATTGACATTGTTTATTTCTACATCTTCTGTAGGTCCTTCTGAGGTCGAAACTTCAACAAAGTTTTCTTGGAAAGGTGGTCTAATGTTTTGATCAGGGACATTCTTTCCAATATTTTGGTTCAGATTCCTCCTAAAGTTTGGGTTTCTTGCAACATTCTGGTTATCAGTAGCAGACTTTCTTTCAATGGTTTCCACTCTATCACCTAATCTTTCCATACATTTAATGATTACATCCAGCTTCTTTTCAAAAGCTGAAGGTTCTTCCTTCATAGGCATTCTTCTCTCTGCCCTTTCTCTGGCTCGTTTTTCTATCAGATTTGCTTCTACGCTCACCACTATGCTCTGCATTTCCTCTAGTGTTTGTGGAGCTCTTTCCCTAAGAGAATAAGCTATTTCAGAGTCAAAACCGTCTGGGAATTTGACCAACACGTTATTAGGTGGGGGTCTTAGATTCAGAGGAACCGCATGATATGATTCATTAAATCTTATGATGTAATCTGGTACGGTTTCATTTGGTCTTCTTCTTAATTTTTCAAATTCTGATAGGATCTGGAGAGGATCTTTCTTTTTCTCCCATCTGTTCAAAAATGCCCTATACAAAGCTTCTAGGTCAGCAATACTGTTCGGGGTGAGAGCCCTAAACCAAGTTCTAACTTCTCCAATAAGACTTTGTACAAAAATTCTCATACGGATATCATCAGTATCAATCTCATAAAACTCAAAGTAATCTGTCATCCTTTTGGTGTGTTGTTGAGCTGTGTAGGTGCCTGATCCGTCAAAAGGTGTGATCTTACTTTGGTAGTCTGGTGGTAAAGCTGGAGGGTTGGCTGGTAATATTAAAGGGGCATATCGATTGGCCATTGGAAGATAAAGTGGAGTAACAAGAGTAGCTGGTCTAGTAGGAGGAGATGGAGGTCTGACAGGTGGAGATGGAGGTCTGACAGGTGTTTGAAAAGTGGCTGAGTTCGGAGATGCTTCAGTTATTACAGAAATGTTTGAGCTTTCTTCAAAGGCTTGTTCAGATTGAATGGAGTTATGAAATTCTCTGTCAAGATGATGCGAAACAAATCTATATTGCAATTCTTCAATGAACCAAGGATCTGGAATCAACCTAGATAATTCAGTCTCAGAAAAATTTACAAACAAAGAAGTTTCAAATCTCGCATCAAAAGGAACGTCATCAATATAAATAATTTTCACAGGACAATATGCAGATCTAGAGAGTGGTCTAGAACTACCTGTACTTTCCTGACTTCCTCTTTCAGAACTTTCTTGACTTCCTTGTCTTCTAAGAATCCTAGGGATCAGATTTGGATTTTCAAAAATTGGTGGTGGATTGGGGTCAGGGTTTGACCTAGTATGTCGAATCCTTTCTGAAGCCAGTTTTCTTAGAATATGTGTTTTTGAATTTTGGGTTTTACTTGAAAAATAAATACAACTTCTACAAATTATTTAAGAAATAATGATATGTGATTAAGATTTCCTCAAAGATCTGTTTAAACTAGAGAATCTGATTGAAAAATTTGAAACTAAGATTCAACTTATAAGCTAAATCAGAGATAGACTGAAACAACATTTATTTACTTTTGCAATTGCATAGCAAAAGCAATTTCAAAGGCTTCCTGGCTGATTTTCAGACTCTGTCTGTAGATTATAAATCAAACAATAGTATCAATAAAATGATTCAGGTCCTCAGTATGGTCGCCACTATGTTATCACTCAGGTTTTCCTAGAAGTTGTGTAAGAGGAAAGTATACCCGAGGTAACCACAAACCAACCTTTTAGATGCAGAATCTAGCCAATCCGCATCCAGAGAGGGCTCTCTCTTTATGATTTATCTTTGTTTTTGAATGATTTTAGGCTAGTTATAGATTCAAAGTTTGTTTTGGGAAAATGGTGGAATCCACAAACTAAGGGCAAGGTTGAGGGCTTTCAGTCCATTGGGATATGGAGTCTAAGGATGGCTTTACTGGATTTCTTTTCTAAACACAAGATGGTATTACAGGGCAAGATAGCTAGACAGAGAACAATCCTTAAAATTTAAAGTGGATGGATGGTCTTGAAGGGATGAAAGGCAACTAAGAATCTTTCACCATATTCAAGAAGAAGAAGAGAAATGATTACAAGCAAAGAGAAATGAAGGATTCTTTGTTACAGTAATCAACAATATTGAATCAGCAAAACATGAGCAATTAAGAATTCATGCTTATAACTAATCCAGAAGAAAACATCGAGAGTAATCACATTTGAAAACAGAGTACAATTAAGCAAATTCTGTTTCAATCCTTTATGTAAACTATTCAGAAACGGATATGATGATAGCATAAACTAATATAAAATTTTAAACACAAGGGTTGGAAAACTTATTGAACTGAAGTCCAACACATGAATCTTGCAACAAGTCCAGTGCTTCAAAACGTCATCCAGTAAGCCACAAGTAAATTTGTCCAAAAGCTTTTTATTCCGAAAACCTCAATGTTACAGCAGAGTAATAGAATCCACCCCAAACACTCTCTTTGGGGATTTATTTATACAAAAATAATCCTAACAATCTTACTCTATCCTAGCCAATAATTCAAGCTGACTTAAAGTGTATTTACAACAAACAAGAGACACATGGTCTCGAAAATAGAATAATGAGTAACGGCTGATGTGCTGTTCCTTTCTTCATGGACGTGCTAAGGATAAGTGCTCAAAATAGGGCTCTGTGCTGTCCTTTGCGTATTCCTTTGACTTGTTGAATACTTTTTCTTCTCACGGATACTCTTTAATCTTTCATCTGATACTCTTTCATCTGCATTTCTGTTTTTTACCATTTACCCAATAGTAAAGATAAACTTTTATCCTGACAACATTTTTTACAAAATTTCCAGCATTTCCTTCCACCACTGATCATCTGGTATCATTGTTCTTCTGAGCTTCCTTAAAGTTTCATCGGCTTCAGTAAGTTTATAAAAAGTGGGCTCGTTTGGAAATAGATATTTTAACTCATGCTCCAGGTGAAACAGATTCCTCACTTTTCCATAAATACTCTTCCCAGTTGGTACTGCAGGTTCTGATGAGCTAGTAGAACCTACACTAGTAGAACCTATAGCTGTATGTTTAGCATGAGCTTTGATTCTTTTCTCATAAGTTTCCAAGTCCACTATTTGATCCTCTGTGAGCATGGGACTTTAACATTTCACTGTCGAGCAGAGCTTGAAACTTTTCTCTGAAAACGTTGACGTCGACCAAAATATCAGTACACTTTCTTTCTAGATTTTGCATGAAAGTTCTCTTTGTGAAAATTCTCTTTGCTTCCAAAACTACACCTGTTCTGTCATCAATTCCTAGCAATGCTAGCTGTTGTTTTGTTCTTGAATTCAAAAACTGAATGAGCTGCTGGGCTAGCTCTGGCTTGCCTCTTAATTCATGTCTAGTTTTGTTTATTTCTTCCTGGGCTATCTTGACTAACTCATTCTGTTCAAAAATAGCTTGAATGGAAGGCCAAATATCTCTTATTAAATTAATGATGTTGTCCCAAAGAATATCATTTATTTCATTCAGAGGCTTTTCCAGTGTAAGATCTTTTTGCAAAGCCTCAACCAATTTTTCCAACCTCTTTATTTCTCTGAGGTTGTCAGCTACTGTCTTTTTTGATGTGTCATATTTTCCCTCCAATTTTGTTAATTGTAATTTTACTTCTTGGAGTTCTGTGACCTTTAGCTGCAAACTCTCCATTTGTTTAATCAAATCATCAGAGTTCAAATTAGAAATATTCACCTCGAGATGATTGTTCCTTGTCCCCAGTGAGTACCTATTAAGCCTTTGAGAATTTCCTGTTCCTGCAATGCCTTTTCCAGCTCCTTCTCGGTTTCATTTAGTCGCTCTGTCAAGTTTAAGAGCAACTCCATCATTTCTTCTTGTGAATTTCCTTTTATTACTTCCTGTGCCTGGGGGTGCCTTGAGGCTGGTATTTTCAACTGTTTTCTCAGTGCAGCTATATCATCCTCTTTCTTTTTTATCAGTGCCTCAATACCTTTAGTGTCTTTGGGATTGTGACCCAAACCAATAATGATCTCTTCTAGAGACTTTATTCTATTTTCCTTGGCCTGTGAGGAGGCCCTTTCAATTTTCAATGTTGCAGCAGTATTATTCAAGGAATCTTGTAGTGTTAAAGCTGCCATGGCTTTGTTGGTGAGAGTGGAATAAACCATTTCTCCTGTTTGCCTATGAAGCTGCCAATCCGCATCCAAGGGATGGAAATCTCACAACACTTCAAAAAAGATTTGTTCGATGTAACTGTTGCTGCATTCATGGCACTAGTTTATGTGTTTCATTTGCATTTTACTCTTGTGAAAGATCAAAAATGAAGGATCAAACCTTTGCCGATTGTGAGGAGCCATCTTCTATACCGATCGTGACCTTCATTTTTAATGGTTCATTCCTGTTTTGATATCAATGAAGGTTTTCTTTATGTTCCGATTTTGTTCAAGTGTCCTCTGGAACGAGATAACAAGGTTTCCGATTGCTTTTGTATCACTTTCTGGCTTATGTTTGTTTCACTTGCTGTACCTGTTTGCTGACTATCCTCCCTGCCATCATCAAATATTTCATCTATGATCTCTACATCTGGAAGTAGATCAGACTTGTGTTTTTTAGCTTGATAGACTTGTGGGGCTCCTTTTGAAGGTGTGGTATCTGGAGCTGACCTCTTTTTCCCTATTTCCACATTCAGTGGAGTTTGCATCTCTGGAGCTGGGATTTGCTTTGCTGGTGTTTGAGAAGCTTTAGATTGTTCTGGTGTTTTGGAACTCTGTGATTTTTCTGCCATGACCAGGGTTTCAATGACCTGAACTATAGGTTCTTTTCCTTTACCTTTAGGTTCTGCTGTTACTGATGGGCTGTCTTCCTGTATAGCTTGTTGTAGAGTGGCTGTTGAAGATGTGCCAATATAGGGTACCTGCATTTGATCATATGTTTCTAGGTCAAATTTCTTTTCGGCATCTTTCATAAGTTTATTCAATTTGTCAGCTCCACTTCCCTCTTCAATAAGTGTTCCTTTAACCCATTCATCTTGATTTGCATACTGTTCTATGTCAGGAATTCTGTGATGTATATAAGGAGATGACTTATTTTTTAACCTTCTTTCACAAATGAAACCAAAGGGATCATAAGGGACCCAACGGAAAGATGTCTGGAATTTTCTCTCTAATATAAGTTCTGCATCTCTCTCAGCTTCTCTAGAATTGCAAATGAAAGGACCTAACCGGCTTTTGATCCTTAACTGTGCTTTCTTCTTTACATTGCAGAAATGGATTACATCTGAGTTATTCATCTGTCTAAAGTATTCCAAAGCAAAAATTCTCATTGGTACATATCTGGGTAACTTGAATGGATGTAATTCACATCCATAGATCCTGATGACTGTATGGTTTTGGTACAAGTACCAATCCCCAACTTTATAACTCTTTGACAATTGCAGGGTCTTTCTAATCTCAGTACTAAGCCTGGGGGGAGAAACTCCTGTTAACAAGGTTGTAGCAGGATGTACAAACTGATTAATGAATTCTGAATAAGAGTAGGGAGAATCAGAGGACAAATGAATGATGGGGGACCAAAAAATAACAGACCTGGGATTACCTTTAGCATCAAGTTTCTGAACAGGGAAAGGGAAACTGTTTGACTGATAAAAGATCATGAGATGATAGATAACTGAGGAGTACTTGAAAACCTTTTCAGTATCTAGCCTTAAAAATTGATCATGGATTTTGTTGGCAATGAAGGAAGCATAATCATACTTAATCTCAGGAGGCTGCCCAGGGGTAAAGATAGATAGCAAAGCCAGATTTATCTCATCTACATACTCACTGGTATTGAATCCTAAGACAAAGGATATTACATTCACAATAAGCCTTCCCAATTTATTGAAAAAGTAAAAACCATAGGGGGGAGTCCCTTTTGGCCGATGTTCAGGTAACATGAAATACTGACACATTGCTTTCAATTTCTCTGGAGTTAACAGTCTGGTTTTCTCAATCAACCCTTCCATGGATAGAGGTGCTAATTCTTGTTCTGGCTCAAATTGTAACATAGCATTGATAGCCTGAGGTGTGATAGGGAACAAAACACTTTGATCAGGAGCTAGTACAGCTCTTTGTGTGGGATCATAATTTGCATGACAATAATGAATGATTTCAGGGAAAACGTGGACTGTAGGAATAAAATACCTCGGGAGATTGGATTCCCACAACCCTATAATATCTTGCCCCTTTGAGTGTTCGTCTCTGCAGCGACAGAAGCTCAAACGGGGACTTTCATCAAAATGCAGGTCTTTTATTTGGAAATCTTCATCTATCAGAGGCAAGTAGTCTAAATCTCGGTGAGGAGCATTCAAAGGAGTGACATTTAGAGCAGTTGGGGCCTCCATTTTGGTTCTTGTGGATTCAAAATGAAGGTTTCAGTTTTTCTTGCAGACCGGACGGGATATCTGACAAAAGAGGAAATTGGAACAAATTGCAGGTTTGGGAAGCAAATTTACAGGTTTCAACTCTTCAATGAGGACTCAGAGAGGACTTTCAAACACTTTTTCAGAGAAAAACACAAGAAACCAAGCTTAACTTGCAGTCGGGGCGCGGAATGATAAATACCTGTTTTTGGATGGAAACTGGTTCTTTAATAGGTAATGGAAAATGGCAGGAACGTTCTTCAACACGGGCGCAGCGGAATTTCTGAGTAATTTGGTGTATTTGCAGTGAATTTTGAAATTTGCAGCGGGAGCTTAGTTTCTTTCGAAAACCAAAATAACTGAAAAAAACGCGAAAAATGGCTTAAAAACAAGTCAAAAGGGTTTTTGTCGTTTTTCGAGGTGATGATGTCATTTGACGTACGGGGTGACGTAAGGGAGTGGGGCCGACGGTATTCGATAAGCGGTAAGCGGTGAGCCCGCACCGCTTATGGAGGAAGGCGGTAAAAATCGCAATGGCAGCGATTCCACAGGATGCTTGCCACGTGGAATGCTGAATAGTCAAACCCGCCCACTCCCCGCTGGCTAAAAAACTCACACGCGATGGGCAGCGGGATTGATCGGGACCGTTGATTAACGGAGGAATGATCTGACGGCTGGAGGAAAGGGAAACTTGTGCGGTTTCGAAAGTGGGCCCGTCGGGGTTTAAACAAGTTTTGACATGTAATCTAATCACCCCGGGAAGAAACTAATAGGCGGGAATGGTTGTTAATTAGTCCAAATGACTAATTAACCCCGTGAATTTATAAAATGAATTGCGGCGGGGTTTGGCCATGTGGAATGCCACGTGGAATGCTGAGTATGGTGGCGCAGGATTCCGTCGTAGTTTATTCTTGTTTTTGGTGTTAAACACATATGTTACGTGTCTAACGCTTTTCTATATAGATTTTATTATACGATGAATAAATTAATATAATTAATTCATCATAGGGGCGGAATGTATATATAAGGTTATAGTTTTACCAAAGGGCTTTATAAAGCGGGGTATTTATTTTAAATGTGCGGGACTATATATACTTTGGTAAAACATTATAATAAGAGGGTTTTGGGGATATTTATTAGAAAAGGGAGTTATATACATAGGAAAAGGGATTTCACTAGGGATTTAATATAATAGAGTTAGATGTTAATATGAAAAAGGACAAGGAAAATCAAAACACCTTTGTACATCTAAGAAAGTGAAAACTTATGAAGTAAATTGCACATTTTTATCTTCAACACTTAAACTTAGAATAACAAGTTGTTTTGAGGAATTTTATGGAATGTTGCATCAGTTTCCTAAGTAAAATAGGATTTTACTTAGAAAAAGTTAAAATGGAAGATAATCAATGATGGATTATTTCAAGTGCTTAGGTCTTTTGATCATTAGGCCGAGGGTCCGGTCCCTCCAGAAGTCAAGGAAATGCCTTGAGCCCCTTTGATCTCCAATTACCTTAGTACTTTTTGGGGGAAATTAATAAAACTCTTGAGGGGGAAAATGATGAGGGAGGTTAATGAATTTGACTTTGCTTGCTGTGATTTTCCAGTGTATTTCTTGCTTTAGTACTTGTGATGAAAGTAAAGGATCAACCAACATATAGCAGCACCATTCATCAGATAACACTTTGTAGCACCATCTACCTACCCTATCTACTTAACACTACCATTTTGTCTTCTTTATTAGGGTGCATTTAGACTTGCAAACCCTTTTCAATCTTTTCTTTTTACATGATGAATCTATCTATTTCTACCCTTATTACATCCAAGGGCTCAGATTAAACTGTTGAGCACCTTTTATTCACTCTACCTAGCTACTTATCTGCCAAGATTAAACCGTTTGGCTAGATATTTATTCTCTAATCTAAAACATGAAATTGAAATATGACTAAGCCAAGTTTAAAGAGTTTGACTTATTCATGAATTGTGGCAAAAGTTTCACAAGCTGCACACAATTATTTTATTACAACAGATGAAAATAAACTCTGGAAACAAAATGCAATAATTAAATGCATCAGACAACTTTAAAATAGAATTATGTAAAGGGGGCCGACTTCTAAAACGAATACATAGTTATCAAGTTATATATGAGCGATGACTTTGGCAGAAGATAGAGTAAGATATCAACTATAACCGGGCTCATCCAAGGATAAGAATCCATATATACTGGGCTTATTCAGAGATAACAATCCATATATCTGGGCTCGTTCAAATATAAGTATCCATTGTAGTTAATATCGGAAAAATGGCAGAAGAGATAGAAAATGAAACAAAGTATCATGCCTGAGCCATATTTAAAGTGTTGTAGATGAGTAAATATGAGTATTTTCTATGATAAATTCACATTTAAGAATGGGAGAACTCTCATTCCAGAGCATTTAATACAAGAAATGTGGAGAGATACGAAATGAACATTTGTATTAAAAAACATGGAGAAGAGTTACAAAGTGTGAATCATCCAGAGTGGAATCCCCAATTCCAGAAAAAATTCTTATTATTGAGTCCCTACGGGATCTTCAAACATCCACTATCAAAGTTGATACAAAATACATATAGAATACTCGAGCTCAGTGAGTCCTTTTGGAAAATTTGGAACCTTTTGTTAGTGTTTTCTTCCTATTTTTATAACCTCTGATTCCTATGCACGAGAAGATATTTTGGGAAAATATCTTCCACGCGTGCTTATATGTTGTTGCAGGTCTAAATCAAAAACATAAATGGTGATGAGGTAGAACTGCCTCTCATCGTCTTACAACGCAGGCCTAAAACCATTTCTAACTGAAATGTAAACAATTTACTAAACTAAAAGTGAAAACTGCATGAGTGAAATAAGGATTTCACCCTGACATAGTGAAAAGGACATAAGGTAAAAAGGCCACATAGGCCCCATCATGGATTTTTGTTGTTTTTTGATGAGTCAGAACCACTTTTGTTGCTAACGAAAGAGATACCGTTAGTCATGGGAAGGACTGGCCTTTCGCACTGGAGGGTGTGGCACTGCTGGTAATGGATGAGTTGGCCTTCTGAACTGAAGGGTATTATAGAATAGCCAATGGTCATGATCCATTGACTTGGACGTGGAATTGACCTTCTGCATATTTTTTCTCTACTTCCTGGATGTGGAGGATCGTCATCCTCGGCCTCAGGCCACTATGATTAGCTATGAGAAGGCCTGTGTACTTAAAATGCTATGGAAACCTACACAGACAGTAAACCAGTTAAATAAATCCTGCGATGAGGGGTAGACTGCTTCAGAAGGCTCGGGTTAAGGCGAAAGATCAGTGCAGAGGCAAGGAATGCAGCGGAAGTGTTTCTATGGCAAAAACATGGCTTGAATCATATCTGGTGCTAAACATTGCAAAAGGTGGTTTTGCGGAAAATAGGAGGTGGTATTCGTGCAAGATTTGGGTGGTAAGCAGTTTTACCCCAGGCGAATGTGATAGGGCTTAGGGGCTGGCACGTATCTGGGGAAAACCTTCCATTTCGTATTGAATTTTGGGTGTTAAAAGGTTTTGGTGTAATGGGTGTGACAGTGAATATGAATCGTCAGATCTGGATGATCGACAGTCAGGATCTAATCGCAATCTCGCGCAGATCACAGATGGTCGAAAAACTCAACGAAAAGGTGAAACAGCGACAACCGTTGGATCAGGAAGATCAACTGTCGGGATTACATCGAAATTTCACACGAACACCAGATGGGCCAGAAGGTGGGAGAAAAATGCGATTGAGCACTCACCGTTGGATCAAGAGGATCAACGGTGGGGATTCATCGCTGGATGCGTAATATATAACATATGGGCGAGGGGACAAACAAATAGCAATGAAGCGCTGACCATTGGATTAACGAGATCAACAGTCGAGATCTATTGTGGGGGGACCATGGAGGTACAAGGGGGAGAAAAAGGAGGAGTCCCACTGGCCATTGGATCAGGTAGATCAACCGTGGAGATTAAATGCGAAGGGAGAAAGGATGTGCGGGAGGAAGAAAGGTGGGACCCGGTGGATGATGTCATCAGTTTTTTCGGGTAGCAAAAAGCTATTGGGCGGAGTTGAAAATAGGGGATCAATGGGAACTATTGGATTATGAGGATCAATGGTTGGGATCTGTCAATGAAGGAGAATGGAAAGGGAAAGGTTGAAAATGCGGGAGTAATATGGGCCATTGGATCTGGAGAAATGAACGGCTGCGATTGAATCGGGGCTTCGCATATCGGAGATCCAGACAGATGGGAGGAGGAAATGCGGAGGGACGATTTTGATATTTCGATGGAGCATGGACCATTGGATCTGCGGAGATCAACGGTGGAGATTATCTCAGAAGATCGGCCTATCGATGGTGAAATACAGAGTGAAAATGGATTACTGTGATGTGCGATGGAGCGCGTACTATTGGATCTGGGAGAGATCAACGGCTAGGATTCCATCGGTGGGGGATGATCATCAATAGAGAAGGGAAAGGGCTAACCCCGATGAGATGGAGTGTTGTGATGGCCATCGTATATTGGGGAATGGATGGTCCAGATCCTATCAGAGGATCAACCATTAGCGAAGCAAAAAACTTGGAAGCGGGAACTTGGAAAGAGTGACGTGTGATCGTCGATGGGCTTAGCGCTCGATCACGGGGCCCAGACTCATGGCAGAAAAGTGGCTCGGGCTTAAGCGAAATGGGCTTAAGGCCTGATATTTAAAAATGAAGGATTTGGACTAAAAATGAAGAATTTTAAAGGGTTTTGAGGGTTTAGATAGGGGGGAAAAAGGGATTTAAACCTGAATAAAGGGATTTCATTAGGTTTAAAGGGGATTTGATGGGGAATGAAGCGTAAATGAAGGTCATAGAGGAGAAAATGGGGGGGAAAGGAAAGACACATTTTGAAATGGAGAAATGATGAGGATTATGAGTTTGAAGGCAATTTTCTTTCTGAAATTTTATGCATTTTGATAATTCTTACAATGACTTGTGTTGTATTTTCTTTGCAGTATAAGGCTCCCTATCATTAGGCATCCCAGCTCAGTGAGGGATGTGATAACAACATTGGCTCCACTTGGGAATGACCTGTTTGTCCTCAAACCCATCGAGAACTCTGCAGACCATCTGTTAGCCTTCTTCTTATGAACACAGTCCCTTGATGCCTTCTCTTCTTCCTTCATGACAACTCAAAACAGCAATCATCATCATAATAAAAGTAACTGAATAATGTACAATATCATACAGCAGACCTTTCGACCTGAATCAATACTGGAAAAAGGGTTTTAAGAATTGCCCATTCAGAGGGGCTTCGAGCAGATCACCATGCAAATTTTCTAGTCTAAAAGTGTTGTTTCCTCCCTCTTCATCAATTTTGAAAGGTCTGAACCATAGAAGATCAAACTTTCCATGCTTTCCTTTCTTAGCCTTTCTTATATCCCATCTTAGCACCAGATCTCCAACCTGCATCTCTTTATCTTTAGCATGCTGATCGAACAGGTGTTTCATTTTCTCTTGGTACTCAGTCAACCTCTGATTTACTCGACTTCGAGTCTCTTCCAACTCTACTAACTGATTTATTATTCTGGTAAGATCGTTTGGTTCCTCTTGACAATCCTTCATGAATCTAGCCATAGGTAAGGCCAATTGTATCGGGAAAACTACTACTCTACCATAGACCAATTCATATGGGAATTTTCCTGTAGACCCTTTATTAGTGATTATGTTTGCCCATAGCACGAACTTAAGCTATGAATCCCAGTTCTTCTGGTTTTCATTTATGGCCCTTTTCAATGCCCTTACCAAAGTTTTGTTTGAGGATTCTACCAATCCATTTCCCTGTGCATAGTATCCAGTAGAGTGTCCTAACCCAATATTATATTGTTGGCAAAAACTGATAAATTTGACAGACTTAAAAGCTTGAGCATTATCTGTGACAATCTTAGCAGGGCAGCCAAACCTTAAGATAATGTTATCTTCTAGAAACTTGATCACCACTATGTCTGTAGCATTCCTTTCTGGCATGGCCTCTACCCATTTAGTGAAGTAATCAGTCGCTGTTAGTATCCACTTGTGTTGCCTGCTTGAGGTAGGATGCATTTTGTCGATGAAATCAATTCCCCACTGTTGGAAAGGTTATTCTATGTGTACCGGGATCATAGAAAAAGGTGTGAACTTCTACCTTTCAGCAAATTTTTGACATTTGTCATAGGCCCTTACCCGAGCATGAACATCTCCAAAAAATTTGGGCCAGAAAAAACCTGCCTTCAGAATTTTGTGTGCCGTAGCCCTCTGCTGTAATGGCCACCACAGATGCCCTCGTGGAATTCTGCCATCACTTCTTCTACTTCATTTTCCGTGAGACATAAAATTAGTATGCCCGATGGGACTCTCCAGTACAAATGGCCATTTTCTATTATGAATTTCTGAGATTTTAGCCTCAGCGTTCTATACTTTGTCTTGTCGCAGCTTGGAGGACATCTAAGAGTTAAGAGGTATTCTACAATTTCTTTGTACCATGCACTGAGAAGGTACTTCATATGGGTCTTTTGTGTAATATTTTCTATCCTGTGCTACTCATCTACTCTTCCAGGCTCTTCATTGGCCATCATAGACAAATTTATCCCCAAAGCCTAACAGTTTGATTCGGAAAGGATCTTGGCTAATCCCCGTCCCTTTATTAGCTTAGTGGGGCATATCTCCAACTCATACTCCTATATATTGGCTATTCATTTGCCTCTCTTTCCTTCACTATCTCCCTGAATCAAAATGTCTTTTACAGCCGTTGTGGGTATGAATGCAATTATAGCTGACTGCAATACATACATCTGAAAAGCCTTTATGGATTTGACCAAGGCATAAGCTTGTTTTCCCAGGATGTTATATTTTAGCTCAGCGTCGCGAAGCACTTGGCTGAAAAAGGCAATAGATTTTTCATGACCTTCCTCATTTTTCTGCAGTAATACAGCTGCGACAGTGTGGGGAGATGCAAACGAAAATATTATGAAGGGTTTCGCATAATCTGGTCCTGCTAATACTGGGGCTTCTGTGAAAACATTTTTTATTCTGTTAAAATATTCCCGTGACTAAGTAGTCCATTTTACTTCATTATCCTTCTTCAGCATCTTAGTTATGTACTGGAATATCTATGCATAGTTTGGTATGAATCTTCTCAAGAAGTTGATACGTCCAAGAAAAAATTGGACCTCTTTCTTGTTTCTGGGCAAGGATATACCTTTATGCCTTCTACCCTTTTTGGGTCAATTTTTACCCCTGCCTTTGTTACAATATGCCCCAACAGTTTACCCTCTTCTAAAGCAAATATAGATTTTTTAGGGTTTAAAGAAAATCCATATCTACAACACTTGTCAAAGGTTCTACGCAAATAATCTATATGTTCAGCATCATCCTTTGAGAAGACTGTGATATCATCTAGGCACACCACCACGATTTTTTCTTGTTCCTCCACAAAAGCAATGTCCATGGCCCTTTGAAATGTAGCCCCCACATCCAAATGGAATTCGATCATACATAAACGTTCCCCAAGGAGTGGTGAATGTGGTTTTCGTTTGGTCCTCCGGAAGCACTGCTACTTAATTGTACCCAGAAAAGCCATCCATCATAGAAATTCGTGAAGATCCTACTACCTTCTGCAATATATGGTCCATCTTGGGCAGCGGATAATTGTGTTTCAGAGATGCTCTGTTCAAGTTCCAAAAGTCAACACACAATCTTATTTCGTCGTTCTTCTTTCGAACTGGGACTAAGTTGGCCACCCATTCAGAATATCTTAATGGCACAATAATCTTAGCCTTCAACAGTTTCTTGATTTCCTTTTCTATGGAAGGAAGAAGTAAAAGATTAATCTATCTCAATTTCTGTTTGTGTGGCTTTGCATCTCCTTTTAATGGAATCTTGTGCTAGATAATGCTTGGATAATGCTAATATCAAAGGTCTTGAAATATTGATAGGACCAGGAAAAGACATATTTATATGTTTGAAATAGCTTTTGATATTGCTCTTTGTATTCTTCAGGTACCTTATTTGAAAATTTCACAAGCTTGGGATCGGCCTCCATGCCAAGGTTCAGGTCCTCTACCTGATTTTCTTCAACAACCTTACTTGGCCGGATTGGGACATCATTCTTATCAAATAGTCTCTCCAGGGGGACCAGTCCTCTGGGTATTACATTCCCTTTGAGCTGTAGCACCTTGTGCCCATCCATGGTATCCTGCCATTTATTCTAAGGAAGCTCCTCAATCTCTTCATCGCCAACATATATGTCCATATTGGATAATTCCCCAACAGTCTCCATGAATATTTTCACTTGCCATCATCTTCAAACACCTGCTAGTGTCTGACATTGTCAGGGATGGAACGACGGTAGTGAACCTCTATTTCATACCTCAGGAGGGGGTTCTAAGGTGGTCGAAAAGTGCTTGCAGCTATTGCGAGAGAGTCTGCCATTTTTTTCTGGTCTCTTGGCATGGATTGAATATTAAATGATGAGAAAAAATTCTCTACCAAGTCCCATACCTCATTTATGTAAGCCCTCAGTCGTGGGTGCTTAGCTTGAAATTTATTTCTTACTTGTCTCACCACCAATTCTAAATCTCCCAAGACCTTCAAGCTCTAAATATTCATATTCTTTGTTGTTTGTAGACCTAGAATAAAGGCTTCGTATTCAGTCACATTTTTCGTGGCTTCATACTCCAATTTGAAAGATAATGGGACCAACTATCCAATGGGGGAGATCAAGAGAATCCCAGCTCCATTCCCTTCCTTTGAGTTGGCTCCGTCAAAGTGCAAGATCCAAATCCCACCTTCTTCATTACTTGAAGAATGCTCGGTCTTTACTTGACAGAAAGATGGCTCCTGCAAGTAATATTGGTCTTCCTCAAGCATTAGAAAAGAAATCTCACCCTCTTTGTTGTACACCGGTGAATTTATTGAATTATTGGCTTTAGTGACCATCTTCACAAACCTTGTATCCCGGTATAATCTCCTTTCTTGTCCTCCAAACAAAATGATGGTCTCATAGGTTAGGTCGAGATTTATAGATCCTCTGATTTTTTTACCCCATGATCTAGATAACAACATCCCAAACCGAGCTGGGATTTCAGCCACTACTATGTCCATTACCATGCTTTTAGCTGGGATTTGGGCTAGGTTTACCACCAGATCATTTATCATTCCCAAACATTTGACTCTTTTAGAATCAAAAGGGTAGAGATATTTATATGGGCGAGTGATCTGCAGCCCCAATTTCTCCATCACTGACAGAGGTAACAGGTTATGGGACGCCCCGGAATCCAACATATAGTTGTGCAACAACAAATCATGAATTACTAAAGAGATATAGAAAGGAGGAGTTGAAGCATATAACTCCTCAACATGAGGACCAAACATTACCATAGGCCTTTCTTCTTAAGGTTTAAACTATCTAGGATTGGGGCTGCTCCTTGAGGAAGCATGAAAGAAGACACCTGAGACTGGTAGGTTGGCTGTTTGAGTAGTTCAGTTAAAGGGACGAGAATTTTTACTTTTTCCATCTCTTTCTGAAGGCTAAACATGGGAGGAGTCTTCTCTACGAGACCTTCCTTTGGCTCTTTACTCTCGGCTGGAGGTTTTTCTTCCTTTCGGATGGGCTTGAATTTTTCAATATAGTTGGGGACTATATTAAAAGAAGATGGAATAGAGACATTAGGATGAAAATGTTCGGTCACAGGTTTCTTACCTTTATCTTCGAATTTCTGAACAACTGTCTCCTTCTGAGCATCTCTTCTTCTTGTTCTTGTGTGCGGGTTATCTTTCTAGAGGACCTGAGATCATATTTTCTATGAAATTTTGCTTGCATGAAGTCTACAAATTGTTTACAGTAATCATCAATCTATGGATATTTAGCAGTACTTGTTTTTCTCTTCTTCTTCTTGCAAGGAAAGCTCCACTCCTTCACCTTCTTTCAAATAAGACTCAACTTCATCGCCATCTGAGTAAGCAAGATATTGATCATCTTGCCCATTAGAAATGTCTTCGGTAGGGCCATCCATCTACCCTTCTAGATACAGTGAAGGTTGTATGTGATCTTGTTGCTCCTTCCGATCTCTTTGCAATATTTGAAGAGGAGGCTTTCTATATTGTGGGTTAAGTCCTTTGTTTGGAGTAGTTTGAGGTGGCCTAGAGGAGGAATTATTTGCTTCGAGATCAAGCTTCACTAGCTTGCTCGAAAGGTTCTTGATCATTTTATTCATCTCCTCGATTTTGTAATCTACTACCTCTTTATCTTGACTTGAGGTAGATGCTTCTTCTTTCCCTCTATGTCTAGCATCATGGTATGACCTCCCTTTTGATTTACCGGTAGAATAAAAGTTGGATTCTACTTCCAATGCATCAGTCTGGGCTTCATCCAGAGTAGTAGACTTCCTTTCTCTTAAAGAGAATCCGAATTCTGACTCAAATACTGCTACAAACACCACTTTAGCAGCTATCTCGTGAGGCTTAATTTCGGCTGGGAGACTTGTATATAATTTATTAATCCTCTTGATAAATTCAGACACATCTTCATTATGTCTCTTTCTAAGTGTGTTGAATTCTGTAAGACAATATTCGTGGTCTTTCTTCTCTCCCCATTTCTTGGTGAAGGCTTTTTCCATTTCCTCCCAGTTATTAATGGAGCGGTCCCCCAAGGTCTTGAACCATTTCTAGCCTCTCCATCTAGAGACTGAACAAACAATCTCAACACCACATCCAGATGTTCAACATTCAAATTTTCTGCGAAGGCGCAGAAAACTTCCAGGTGTTTCTGAGCTTCAGTATCATTTTCTCCATTGAAACGAGGTAGGATATTTAAGTAATACTAAGGCATGTCGTTCAGGATCTGAGGCAATGCTAGGGGGGAATATTTGTTCAGTAGGAAGCCAGGAAAAACCATCGGAGGTTATGGGGGTGGTGGGAATGTCTGATGTGTAATAGGAGGTGGTGGAAGAGAAGTATGTATGACAATGGGGATATACTGAACAACGGCTTGAGGGGTTGATTGAACTGCTGAAATATGAGAAGTGGAAACCTTTGTGTCTTCTTTAAGTTCTTCAGCTTTGGGAGTGGGATGCAGAAAGAAGCTCACGGTATCTACAAATTCAACCTCATCTTTGACTTCAATATTTTCCAGGGAGGGGATATCTGAAGTATAATCAAGGGTTCTTATAGTAGAATCAGGACATTGATCTTGAGCTAATTGAGAGGAGTATGGAGAGTCTTCCAGGGAGAATCTAGGAATATCTGTATAAGCTTATCGTCTTTCTCTACAACTTCTCTTGTGCAAAATATTCTTTGGATCAAACACTGAAGGTGTTCTCAACTGGGATGTATCTGACCCTAGGTGTGGCTTTCGAGAAGCCAGGACTACAAATAGATTTATCTTTGAATGACATTGGAGTCACCAAGGTGAGGGATCTACAACTCTCAGCCCTTCCTCCTCACCTAATCTGAAGGTTGGATAATATTTTTCAAGGCCCAGGGATTTAGTTCTCTAATTCTTTCCCCGGCACTGGCGCTAGAAAGATGTTGTAGCTCCTAGAGACAACCTTGAGTTGTATAAATACCAGTGCCTAGGACATCTTAAATTCAAGGAGCATATGACTCAACTAATTGCAGTTGACAATTTTAGGCTCTCATGCTACTATCACTCAGATGAATGGTTTTAATAAGGGTGGAACCAAAACCCCAAATTTAAACATAACAAGTAGGAAAACTGTAGAAACTGATACAAACTGCAATAATTAAATGGATCGGACAACTTTAAAATAGAATGCTGTAAAGGGGTCCGACTTCTAAAATGAATACATAGTTATCAAGTTATATATGAGCGATGACTTTGGCAGAAGATGGAGTAAGATATCAATTATAACCGAGCTCATCCAAGGATAAGAATCCATATATATTGGGTTTATTTAGAGATAAGAATCCATATATCTAGGCTCGTTCAAAGATAAGAATCCATTGTAGTTAATATTAGAAGAACAACAGAAGAGATAGAAAATGAAACAAAGTATCATGCATGAGCCATAATTAAATTGTTGTATATGAGTAAATATGAGTATATTCTACGATAAATTCAAATTTAAGCATGGGAGAAATCGCAATCCAAAGCATTAAATACAAGAAATGTGGAGAGATACGAAATCAACATTTGTATTAAAAAACATGGAGAAGAGTTACAAAATGTGAATCATCCAGAGTGGAATCCCCAATTCCAGCAAAACTTCTTATTACTGAGTCCCTACGGGATCTTCAAACATCCACTATCAAATTTCATACAACATACATACAGAATACTCGAGCTCAGTGAGTCCTTTTGGAAAATTTGGAACCTTTTGTTAGTTTTTTCTTCCTGTTTTTATAACCTCTAATTCCTATGCGCCAGAAGATATTTTGGGAAAATATCTTCCCCACGTGCTTGTATGCTGTTGAAGGTCTAAATCAGAATCAGAAATGATGATGAGGTAGAACTACCTCTCATCATCTTACAATGCAGGCCTAAAGCCGTTTCTAACTTAAATGTAAACAATTTACTAAACTGAAAGTGAAAACTGCATGAGTGAAATAAGGATTTCACACGAAATGATAGAGTGAAAAGGACATAAGGTAAAAAGGTCACGCAGGCCCCTTCATGGATTTTTGTTGCTATTTGATGAGGCAGAACCACTACTGCTGTTGGTGAAAGAGATACCGTTAGTCATGGGAAGGACTGGTATTCTACTCTGGAGGGTGTGGCACTACTGGTAGTGGATGAGTTGGCCTTCTGCACTGAAGGGTATTATAGAATAGCCGATGGTCATGATCCATTGACTTAGACATGGAATTGAACTTCTGCATATTTTTCCTCTGCTTCCTGGGCATGGAGGATCATCATCCTCTACCTCAAGCCACTGTGATTATCTATGAGATGGCCTGTGTACTTAAAATTCCATGGAAACCTGCACAGACAACAAACTAGTTAAATAAATCCTGCAATGAGGAGTAAACTACTTCAGAAGGCTCGGGTGAAGGTGGAAGATTAGTGCGGAGGCAGGGAATGCAGTGGAAGTGTTTCTATGGCAAAAACATGGTTTGAATCCAATCTGGTGCGAAATTGTGCAAAAGGCGGTTTTGCAGAAAACTGGAGGATGTATTTGCGCAGGATTTGGGTGGTAAGAGGTTTTACCCCGGGCGAACACGATAGGACTCAGGGGCTGACACATATCTGAGGAAAACCTCCCATTTCATGTTGAACTTTGGGTGTTAAAAGGTTTTGGTGAAATGGGCGTGAGAGTGAATATGGATTGTCAGATCTGGATGATCAACGGTTAGGATCTGATCGCAATCTCGCATGGATCACATATGGTCAAAAAACTATACGAAAAGGTGAAACAACAACGACTGTTGGATCACGAAGATCAACAGTCGGGATTACATCACAATTTCGTGCAAACACCAGATGGGCCAGAATGTGGGTGAAAAATGCAATTGAGCGCTCACCGTTATATCAAGAGGATCAATAGTGGGGATTCATCGCGGGACACGCAATATATAACATATGGGCGAGGGGACAGATGAATAGCGATGAAGCACTGACCGTTGGATTAACGGGATCAACGGTCGGGATCTATTGTGGGGGACCATGGAGGTACAAGGGGGAAAAAGGGAGGAGTCCCGCTAGCCGTTGGATTGGGTAGATCAACGGTGGAGATTAAACGCAAAGGGAGAAAGAATGTGTGGGAGGAAGAAAGGTGGGACCCGGTGGATGACATCATCAGTTTTGTCAGGTAGCGAAAAGCTATTGGGCAGAGTTGAAAAGAGGGGATCAATGGGAGCCATTGGATCATGAGGATCAACAGTTGGGATCTATCAATGAAGGAGAATGGAAAGGGCAGGGTTGAAAATGCGGGAGTAATATGGGCCATTGGATCTGGAGAAATGGACGGTTGCGATTGAATCAGGGCTTCGCATATAGGAGATCCAGACAGACGGGAGGAGGAAACACAGAGGGAGTGATTGCGATATGCCGATGGAGTGCAGACCATTGGATCTGCGAATATCAACGATGGAGATTATCTCGGAAGATCGGCCTATCGGCGGAGAAAGACAAAGTGAAAATGGATTACTGCGATGTGCGATGTGCGATGGAGCACGGACCGTTGGATCTAGGAGAGATCAACCACTTCTATTCCATCGGTGGGGGATGATCATTAGTAGATAAGGGAAAGGGCGAACCCCAATGTGATGCGCCAATGCGATGGAGCGATGCGATAGCCATCAGATCTTGGGGAATGGACAGTCCAGATCCTATTAGAGGATCAGCCATCGGCGGAACAGAAAACTTGGAAGCAGGAACTTGGAAAGAGCGATGTGTGATCGTCGATGGGCTTAGCACTCGGTCACGGGGCCCAAATTCATGGCATAGAAGGGGCTCGGGCTTAAGCGAAAGGGGCTTAAGGCCTGATATTTAAAAATGAAGTATTTAGACTAAAAATGAAGAATTTTGAAGGATTTTGAGGGTTTCGATAGGGGGAAGAAAGGGATTTAAACCTGAATAAAGGGATTTCATTAGGTTTAAAGGGGATTTGATGGGGAATGACGGGTAAATGAAGGTCATAGAGGAGAAAATGGGGGGGGAAATGAAAGACACATTTTGCAAGGGAGAAATGATGAGGAATATGAGTTTGAACGTGCTTTTCTTCCTGAAGTTTTGTGCATTTTGATCATTCTTCCAATGACCTGTGTTGTATTTTCCTTGTAGTATAAGGCTCCCTATCATTAGACATCCCAACTCAGTGAGGGATTTCATAAAAACAGACTCCATAATCCCAATGGTAGTAAACCTTATACATCTTTCACCTACACAAAAACACATTCAATCCAATTCAGAGTTAGTCATTTGCTTTCAAGTTGTTCATTGAAAATCCTTTATTCTTTTGAGAGAGCCCTCTTAGACTAGAAAGGCTAATTTCTAGTTACAAGTGGCTTGAAACAGTTACTCCAAGTCAAACATTGAAGCAACCCAATAGGAATCAATTTGGTGATAAAATTTTGGCGTCGTTTTCAGGGACCGAAGGTGTAAATTTTCCCTAGGAAGAATGACAAATTTTTAGTTCTAAGGTCTGAGAGAAGTAGACACTTAGGCACATATTGGTTGTATTTATGCTCTGGCGACTCCACACAACAATAATCAATTAGAAGGTGACTCCACTACTTGAAGTTCAGTATCTTGATGAAGTTCGAATATGAGTTCCATTTCAAGAATAAATGCTAGGTATGACCCTATGAATTGGTCTCACATCCATAGTTTTCCAAATCCTATGCCAAAGGTCAATTGGTTTACTGATCTTCCTATATTTAAAGATGAAAATAAATAAAATGTTGCTCTTTATTTGGTTATATTCCATATTCTTGTACACATACTTAAGGTTCAATTCCCTGAGGATTGTCTCATATATATATTTATGGCCACTTTAGAAGAAAAAGCATGATCTTGGTACGAAAGCCTGCCAAATGGTTCCTTATATTCTCTTACTGATTTCCATGTTTCATTTTATGAGATGAATAAAGAATGTCATTCTTCCTTATTTCTAGTCAAAGACTGCTATAAACATTATGTGAGTTTTATTGAATATATGGAGAATTGTTGTGAAAATGATGAGTTCATGGATGAGGAAATTTTAGAGGCCCTTCATGAAAATCCCTTTCATCACTAAGAAGAAATAATAGCCTCTCTCTTGGATGAAAATGAAACCCAGTAGGAGTTTATTTATGAAAATCATGTTACATCCTTTGAGTTTGATGAAAATTTGCAGCATACTTGTCAGTATTTTGATCATCAGGAATATGAGAATCATTTCAAACAACAAGAGGAAATACTGGAAGATAATTGCTATAATCCTCAGGTAAAGGAAGAAGTCTATTCTTCATTTCATTCCTTGCATCAACCTACATCAAATGAAGAAAATTTTGAAAAGAAAATTTTGGACAATAAGATGGGTATGCTTGTTGAATCATAGGAAGATTTACCTTTAGAAATTTATGTGGTACATGTTGAGGAAGTTCCTTGTGAAAGTGTCCAAGAGTACTCCAAGTATTTCTTCCTCTCAAATGAAAATAATGATCAACAGATTTTTTCTTTTTTAGTTGAGAAAGGTCACAAGGGTTACAATGAAGAATCTGAGCAAGTAACACCATCAAAGGATCATATTTACTCACACTTTCTTGTTGATCAACAAGAATTATTCATGCATACTCTCAAAGATCCTTTCACAGCTCTGCTGGAATCTTCTACAAGAATGAATTTCAATATGATTTTTAGTTATGTTTACAAATTCAGATGGTGGAACAACTTCTCATCTCTCAAGAATGGCTTTATGATCAGAGAAGTGGAATGTTTGTTCCAACCCAGTACTCAACTTCTTGATTGGCTTCATTGGAAGAGTGAGATCACTTGACTCAATTTTTATGCTGAGCAAGTAGAATAGGATCATTTGTATAAAAATAAGCTTGAAGATCAATAATTTTGTCATTTTCAGTTTTAAGCTCATCGTGTGTACTTTCAGGTCTTTAGAAGCTACTGGTTTTTTCAGTGCCAAGGTTATAGGTCAGAACAGGTTGCAAGTTTTCATTTTGAAGATGGGAGAAGCCCAATGGAGGTGGCACTAGAACTACTAGTTCTTTGTTGTACCACAGGGGCACACCATCCCAAGTGGAGCCACTGTTATCACACATAAAATTTTTAATTTTTGATGGATAGGGTCATCATAAGCTTCACTTTGTCTCATTAGGTTAGATCATTCATTTGATGATAAATTCACTTAATCATGTTTATTATAGGTCATAGACACTTCATTAGTCTTTTAATTAGGGTTGTATCCACAACAATGCACCTTGGGTTCACTTTCATAGTCATCAAATTTTTAAAAAAGAGCCGCTATCTAGTTTTACACATTTTTGTAGCGATTTTAGTGCAAAATAGGAATATTTTGCTATGAAACTGGCTAACAATTTCGTAGCGAATATGAGGATTTATTTTTTTTTTACTTTTGAGCAGTCAACTTCAAGAGACGTTTTTGGGAAAATAGAGAAGTATTTTAAGAAACTGAGAGAGGTTATTGTCAAGCTCATATCAAATAACATTAACCTCTTTCAGTTTTCTCGAAGGTGCTAAAATTTGGGATATTCATAGATGTCTTTCGGATCTATTTTCAGAATGCAGAATTTTCCTGTTTTATACATGTTTTTAGAATGCACATTCTACACTACTGGAGATATTTTTAGAGTTAGAAAGGGTTGAGATATGTTATAAAGGAACTAATCTTGTAATATTTGTCTATTAGTAATATACAATTGCAAAAACCTATTTCAAACCTGAGATTATTCTATGTGTTCTTATGTATGTTTCATATGTCAGCCTTTTACTTTCTCTCCAGTTTTCTAGTTGTATGATCACTTGGAATTCATGATTACATGCTCCAAATTCCATTTATACACCTACTCTAATTTTTTTTCATGTTTTATTAGTTTGCTTATGTATAATCACTTGGAATTCATGGTGACATGCTCCAACTTCCTGTATGCATATAGCTTGTTTTTCTATCCTTCATGTGTTGTTTTATAAGAACACAATTGCCTCAGCTTCCATGAGATAGATTTTCTTGTGACTTAGTTTTCATATTGACTCCATAATCCCAATGGTAGTAAACCTTGTACATCTTTCACCTACACAAAAACAAATTCAATCCAATTCATAGTTAGCCATCTGCTTTCAAGTTGTTCATTGAATGTACTTTATCCTTTTGAGAGATCCCTCTCAGACTAGAAAGGCTAATTTCCAGTTACAAGTGGCTTGAAACAGTTACGCCAAGTTGACCATTGAAGCATCCCAATAGGACTCAATTTGGTGATAACACACAGGAAGGAGAAAAATGGTTTAAATTCCAAGTCATCACTAGAGGAGACCTCAACTATTTCCTTAAAGATGGACATAGAGATCCCAACTGGGCCGAGGGAATTCCCAGTAGCTACCTCAAGAAAGAATGGGTTGAGGCTGTCAAGCTCATGAAAATTTACCTCACCCGTGAGAGGAGTTATACAGTGGTTTTTATTTATCATATGAGATTTTTGTTTCATGTTGCAGGTATGAAGACCCTCAACTTACCATTATTTTTACTGAATATATTGACAAAGATGTTAGCTAGGATTCAAACACACACAGCTACATCATAATACATCTTATATCATCAAGCTCTTATGAAAGTGTTATTTGAAAAAGAAATAAGGAAAAGAAACCAATGATGGGACCATTTTTTGTTTTACAGGGCAGGCCAACCTACACCTACACCAGATATTCCAGCTCAACCATCTCTAACTTCACAACAACATCCTCATCCTACTAAGAGAACTAAGAGAAAGGCTAAGAAAGATAACATCCATAAAAATGCTAAATAAAGAAAAGAAAAGGCTCCTTCAATCAAGGTTGAGAAGAATTTGTATAAAGGATAATTCTCATCAATCAATAAGCCTAAATCCATGAACATGATGCATCCCATTTATTATTTTCCTAATTTTTATACCATAGCATTAAGAGGAAGGTCTACAACTGTAGAAAAATCCAAAGCGTAGGTACTACCAGAAGTTTCAAAAGAAAACAATAAATAAAGAATTTAGAAGGAATATCATCCCACTAAGTCTGATGAAGAGATCCTAAAATATGCAGGGTATGATATTAGAAGAAAAAGAAATAAAAAGTATTCCAAACTTGTTGTTGGTAGCATAAAAAGACACACGAGAGATAACAACAAGTTTAGGCTCAAATATTAGGCCCTACATAATCCAAGATTGTTGACAGAGGTCATAGAAGTAGAAGGAAAATCCGAAGGATTACAAACTATAACTCCTTCAATTACAAAGACTAATGAGTCCAAGAAGAAAGACAAAGGAAAATCCCCTACAAATCAGCAAACAGAATCCTCAGAAAGAAGAAAATTTCAAAAGGGTTCAAAGGAGAAAAATACCACTGTCAAAGAAACATCCACTAGGACCATAAGATCAAAATCATATGTTGACAACAAATCAGACTTAGACAAGCTTGCAGAAGCAGCAACAAATATTAAAGAAAGATAAAAGGGTTTCCTAATAAAACACCTTTTTCCTTACTAAGAAAATTTTTAAACAGTATCTCAAGTTTCAAAGTGTATAAGTCTGCACAGGTTTTTCAAGTGTTTTCTGTGCATTTTTGAAAAATAAATAGAGTGCTACCAGAAATTCTGGTAGCATTACAGTTTTTGTGCAAATACAGGTTTTTACCGAAATTTCCAGTAGCACCTGTTTTAAATGATTTTTGACAACTGTCAACAAAGTTTCTGAACAATTTTGGGAAAGATAAGGACTCATAACGATATGGATATAACAAGTGATGGTTGATAATTGGTTATGATTTTTCTTAAGGTCATATTTAATGAAGACATGTGGTTATTAAAGAACCAAAGTCATGAGGAAACAAATCAGTAGAAAAAGGGGCAGCATTTCAACACACTCAGCAGTACATTCCAAACTGTCTTCTCTTCTCTCATCTACACATGTCATGTTATTTATATTTTTATGGCATATATATTTATTGTCCTATAACACCTATGTAATGTGAGGACGAGTGGTTCCTTATTTTTAGGAGAGATGGAGTTGGTGCCTCTGTGTGTGTGTGTGTGTGTGTCATTTGTAAATACTATTTCAGGGTTGGATGTTGGTCTACCTGAAAACAAAATATAATTAAAAACTCCTTTTTGCACTTCATGTTGGAGGATTTTGTGATTCAAGGACTATCTAATGTATGGTGTGTTTCTCTCATTGTTTATTTTTTCTGATTTATGAGTTGCAGCAGCTAGTAAAGTATGAGTAATAGAATTATTAGAGGATATAATAGTTAATTATTAGTTGTCTAGTCCTCTTCAAATCATATGTATGTTTTAGAGCATGTTAGTGAAGGTTTCATGAAGGATTGATGAAATTATTTATACATGTATGCTACTTTCTAAATGTTGTTTACTTTACATACAATAGAGTTTATGTAAAAAGACATTATTGTAGCTGTGTGACTAATTTAGGATATGAATATTTCTTAAAGTACCAGTTATCTATCTCCCTTTATTTGTTACAATATGCTCCCTATACTACCAATTTAACCATACAATTTATACTTGCCACAGCTTGCCAAATGCATGAAATTCTAAAAGAGAAAAATTCATTTCAAACTCTTTAAGAAGCCATCCCACCACTCAAAAATTTTTACTTTGAAATGAACTATGATGTGTAAGGCTTACTCCTTTGTAGTCAAGTTGTGACTACTTTCGATAACATATTTTTCATCATTTTTGGGGAGGAATATTGAAGTTTATCCCTGGGTGAATGAAAAAGTTATAAGTATGGTTCTAAGGTGTACAATTCCAGCTGTCTTTTTAGACTGGTTTACACTTGGAGAATCCATTATTGAAGTTCTGGCTCCTAGAAGGGCTAGAACCAGGGCTAACCCATATTCCCCTTTGAGAATCCCATTCCCTGACCCTGAAAAGATAATCAAGAAAAAGAGTAAACAAAAGTTTGTTGCCTCTACTAATTTTTTCTCAAAGGTTGTTTCTAAAGAAGTGTTGCAAAATCTGTCCCTTGATTTTACAAAAGATTTTGTACCTCCCTTATTTTCCAGCCAAAAAATAGTCTCTACATAAAAATTTGGTGCTTCATCATCTGATGTTCACAATCCACCCATTTTTGTTCCAAAAATCCTAACAACTCATACCATAGTAGGTCAAAACCCACCCCCTAATCGAATGGATGCAATTGTTGCTTCTAGGTATTCCCTTTTGGTTTTACTTCAACCTATGAATGCATTACCTGTAGGATATTATCTCAAGTATATGCCTAAATTTAGAGGTGAGGGAGAGGTAACAGCTAAAGAACACCTTGCTTATTATTATGCCTATGCTGACAATCTGAATATTGATCATGAAGATGTCTGTATGAGAGTTTTTGTTCAGAGCCTTGAGGGTGATGTTAGGAAATGGTTCAAATATTTGACATCTGGTAGCATCAGTGCAATTGAAACCCTAGATAATACATTTTTAAGGAAATGGGGTGATAAGAAATATTTTCTATATTATATCACTAAATTTGGTGCAATAAAAAGAAAAGAAGGAGAATTAGTTTCTGACTTTTCCAAGAGATTCAATAATATGTATAGAAAAATACCTACTGAAATCAAGCCTATTGAAACTTCAACCAAAATCACTTATGATGGTGCCTTTGATCTTGATTTTTATTTATTATTGAGAGAAATAATATCTACAACACTAACACAAATGCAGGATAATACACTAGAGGTAGAATCTAATGTATTAGAAGATGATAGGCTTAGAGGAGGGATTGGAAAAGAAAAAAGGAAGAAGAAAGTTGAAGTTTCATCTTTGGGAACTTCTGACATAAATCCTAAATTAGATGAGATAACCAAGATGGTCAATTCATTGACCACGGAGATGTCCAAGATCAAGATTGAAGAAAGACCAGATACTATTATAAAGTTTCATTTGATCAGCCTAATATGCAAAAATTTAGAAGAACTAATGTTCCTAAAATTTTGCAGAGAGAAATAAGACACGTTGATGATCCAAAAAAGCATCCCCTTTTGCAGAATGCTATATTTGAAGATGAAGAGGAATTTTAAAGGTTGGAGAAAGGTGTTGATATCAATTTTCTAAGAGATAAAGAAGGGATGATTCATCTTACACAAGCAGAGTATGAAGATTTCATGGCATATAATCAAAGTAATGAAGAGAGTTCTAATCATTCCATGATTGCAACTAATCATAAAAGTAGATACAATATCATATCAAAGAAAATTGATGATAACTCCAAGCCTGTCGCACAGCCAAAGAAGAATAAGGATATAGTTAAAATTCCAGAATAAAATTAGGTGGGTGAACGAAGCAGACTGGAAATTCCAGTAGCAGTTAACCCTCCTTCACTGGAGGTGAAAATCTCTCACAAACTGTCCCCTATTTTAAATTTTGAGAATGAGATACAAAAGATTAAAATTCATGTTCCTCTTGTAGAAATAATGAAGAATGATGATTTAAAAAATAATTTTATGAAAGCTCTTCAGCCTCCACCTACCAAAGTAGCCTATGATTTTGTTAAGCTTCAAGATGACAAGCCCATCATTATTTTAGGTCCATTGGTAGAAGACAAAGATGAATCTGATTCTCCCTTCTATCTATCTTTGAATATTCATGATAATATCTTGCATAATTTTCTAATGGACTCTAATATTCCAATATTAGCATGCAGCAAATTGGAATATTGATTTTTTTCTTTTACACTTGGTAGATGAATAAATGGGGAAGGAGACCCATACTTACCTTGAATGAACAATAAAATCCCTCTTGATGTGAAAAGGGATCATAAAATAACTGGATCTAGCACTCTCATGTGTGAACAAGGCATAATGGATGTGGACAAAGTCAAGTTTGACCAAGTCAACAACATTAATGTGGGAGGAGTGGATCATCAATAAAAATAGCTCAATGTGAATGATGAACAGCCTAGACAACTATATGTGAGCTATATTGAAGACCCTTAGGTGTGAAAAGGGTTTAATCAGGGTGAAGAGGTCAACCTTGACCAAATCAAACAGCGTTGTTTTAGAAGAGTGGCATTGATGAAGGTACAACATAGTTTTGGAGGGAGATTGATTGTGTGATGGTGGAAACCCTAACGAGTGGGACCCAAGGTGATAAGGCTTACTTATTTTATAAGGAAGAGTAGGGAAGCCTTTTAAGGTTAGCTTATGAATGATATTTTGATGTGTCTACTTAGACTTTGCTCCCTTCAGCTGTTTAGCTAAGATTGCTGGTGTTGTTTAGCACTTGGTATTCCTGTTTAGGAATTCCATATCTTACCTTTGAGTGGCTCTTGGGAGAGACCTAATCTATCATTCCACACATTCGGAATTGGTGCCAAGCTTCAATCTTCGGCTACAACATTATTTCTACAGAAGTATAACGTTGTGTTGCAGGGTGTTACAGTGGAGGTTGAGAACCCCACTTTCTAAGTTGATTTTGCATAGGAGGAAGGATTCCTTCTTGTGGGAGATCAGTTTGGAGGTTTCCTGAGCTTATTTTAGACCTTTGGTAGCAGTCCAACATATTTACTTCACCTATAGAGTTATTCCAGTCTGGGAATTGCATTATTTCTGGAGGGTAGTTGCAGCAGTGCCTTTTGTGGCACTTTTTGGGAGTTTTCCTATGATTGGAGGGTTGCTCCTTCCATGGGGGAAGACATTTGATCAGATCCACATCAGATATATATTCTTAAAATATTATATACTCCTATGCTTTAGTTTTCAGCGATTATTTAGTCTTATTTCTTAATATCACCATTTGTATTTGGGTGTATTCCTAGAAACCCTACCCGGGTTCTCTAGCTTTTGTATAATTGAGACTAGATCTCATTTCTTGAGCCATATTGTTTAATATAAAATCATATATATTTGTCTCTATTATATATGTGTACAAACCCTCATTAGACTGTGGTGTCTCTTTATGCAGTAATTTCATGTTGCATTAGTTTTGGGTTTCATCCTTTTCTAGCTATCCTAGGTGTGGGAGGTCTGTTTACCTCACCTAGTTTGATTTGTTTCTGATCTACTCTTGGATTTAGGTTGCATATTTTTTGATCTAAGGGATCCAAGTGTTTATTTCGTTTATGTAGCATATATTTCTGAAAATGGTTTTTTTATGCATGCATTACTGAGCAGTCCCATTTTGGATATTACATGGACTCTGGAGCCTCATATAATTCAATGCCCAAGGTAGTTGTGGATGAGCTAGGTCTAGAAGTGACTAGAGAATACCAAGATATCTACTATTTTGATTCCTGTAAATTCCAATGCCTTGGTGTCATCAAAGACCTTGTAGTAAGCCTCTTTCAGTTACCCATGAGAGGGATGGTGATGGATATTTTTGTAGCTAACATTCCTCCTAGATTTTTCATGTTACTTTCTAGGTCATGGATTAGAATATTGGGAGGAACTTTGAAAATGGATTTCACTTATGCTATTGTCCCTTTTTTTGGAGGAGAACAAAGAAGAATTTATAAATAATCTCAGCTGGCATATATCATTAGTGACAACAAATATGCCACTAATCATCCAATTTATGCTAGAAAAACTGATGTTGGTTCAAGAATTTTACATATGGATAATTTTTCCCTGCCCGTAGAAAATTTTCATATTTTGAAGCCTGCTAAAAAAAAAATCAATGAGGGTTCTCAGACACTAGCATATTTGACCCAATTTTTGATGGCCAATTCGTCGTTATTGCGACACATAGGCATCACACGAGCGATAATTTGAGGTTGGGAAAAATGTTTCTTCCTGTACCATCACATATGCGACACTTCTAATAATTGTCGGTAGAGCAACATTAGACACGAAACATGTCTTCAATTAGGCAATATTTGAATCGTGTTGTTTATCGTCATTATTATGACATTATGTGGAGACATCGGTATTATGACACTGGTGCCTTCCCAGAATGTGTCGCAATACCGATGGTCTATCGTCACACATGTCGTCGCTATTCCGACAACTAGCATAACATTTTTGTAATGGTTGGGCCATATCTGCAACGGAAACAACCGTCAGAATTTTGACACCACATTCATCATGTTTCTGATGGAAACAACCAATGGAAGTACGACACCACAGTCGTTGCTATTCTGATGGAAACAACCAAAATTCTGACACCACAGTTGTCGTTATTCCGACGAAAACAATCATCGAAAGTCTAACACCATGGTCGTTAGAATTGTGACGCTTGTTTCATATATGCACTTAGGGTATCGTTCCTGCATATACTTATTGTTAAGGTCTCTTAACCGTAATTCTATGATACCTTAACCCTAAGTCTATGCAAGAACGATGCCTTAAATTCATATATGAAACACTATGCTACATACATGAAAAATACTAATGACGCATGATGATCAATGGAGCCCTAGATACCCATGATCTATCTTGAATATCTAGTGATGCATAATGATGGATGTAGAATCCTTTACCATTACCCTTGTCCTCATGCATACACCCTTGTCCTTATGTGATAATGATTCCCTAAGCCTTGCCTTGTTAAAGGTGCCCTAAGAAAGTTGAAAAAGGTGCATAGCCTTCAAATCTATTTTATGGATCCTTCATATATGCCCTTGCATCCTAGTCCTTGAATATTAAGAAGCCTATCCACATTCTAAATTTCCATAAGGCTGTCATAAATAAAAATATTTATAAAATTTCACAAAATATAATTGATGGATGGTTAGATGACCCTACTTAAGGATGATACTTCCATATTATTGTATAGGTTTTTTCCCTCTTTCTAACGAGCTATTACACGCCCCCAAACTCTTCATAGGCTGAGAGAAATTGAATTTTTAAGATGAAAAAATACATTTTTTTCCATAGCTGACTTGATTCGACTGGTGTAGGTTGTCATGTCCCCTCAAGAGACATGTATCTTTGTTGAAGGTAAAACCAATATTAATATGAGTTTGGACACCTCATTTTAGCACTAAATTTCAGTGAAGAGCATCTGAAAAACACAGAACAACGAGGTGAGGAGGACATAAGAGCTATTTGTTTGGGTTATTCCTTCTGAAAGTTGAAAAACAAATTATTTTGGCAGCCATCTATGGTAATAAAGACCTCTGACCTACATTAATATCTTCATAACTGTGTGGCTGAGAATTACAGAACCATGGAGGATTGTTTAAGGGCCAAGAGGTCTAGTATAAGGCCCTCTCTTCTAGCTGCAGAAGCAACACATGAAGCAGTTTGAACTATGTAGAAGCTTGAATTACAGTCACCTTAGAGGCTACCCTTGGACCTGTGGCAGCTCTTGTGTGAAGTTTTAGAGGCTTGGACCATGCACCTAGCTTGATAGATTTTGGATAGATAGAATACCTCTATTAAAAACTTCAAACCAAACTTTTAATTGAAAAAGTAAATCTGGTCCTATAGTTGGATGCTTTTATTACAACTTCTCTATGAAAATTTGTGAATTTCATATCTCTATTGCAGCTTCATTGTGGTGACATATTGAAAACCTACAGTGGATTCTATGTGAACTTGTGATGACTAGTCTACAAAATCCTTGACCTGTGGACATAGGCATGATCAATTTTAAAATTTTAATCTGTGGAAAAGCTCACTTTGGAAATCATCTATTGCAAACCTGAAGTAGATCACTGGAAACATTTGTGTAGACCTGTGGTGACTCATTGGAAACTTGTGAAATCTTTTTAAGGAGATATTGTCTTGGAGGAGAAACTTATTGTAGATCTAAATTGAAGGCACATTTACATCTTGGTTGGAAATACTATTTTTGTAGCTATTATTGAGTTTGTTTGGAAAATATTTGAGGTCATTTCTTTTGACCTGGAATAATTGAAGAAGCATCCTTGGAATTTTGGAGCGGATTTTTTTGAAACATTCTTGGAACATCCCTAAAGTCTTGCATACCTTGAGGCAGTGTTGAATACTTGTAGAAGCTGATATTGGATTAAATATTGGAGAAAATCATCCACCTCCACCTGTATATCATCATTACAAAACATTACTATCTTTGGCTTAGACACCACAAAAGTATATTTTAGGTCAAATCACTTAATATGTGTACCTGAATTAACACTCGGGCATACCTATCATGTTTTAAACTTTGGTTATCATCACCATAAGTGCTCCAACTTACCACATGCCACACAAAAAATACAATTTAGTGGCCATGTCATTAAATTTCTCACACAGATTAAAACTCCAGTAAGATCATTCAATCTAAAGCACTTTAGGGATCCAAGGTGAGGCTAGGAATGGAAATTTGATCAGGGAGACTACAAAAGTAACATTATGATTACTCTAAAATTATGATAGGAATTGACTAGGCATAAATTAGATCAAGATTCTTTCTTTTGTAAAATGAATGTTAATATGAATAGGGCTCAAGACTACTAGATTATTTTTCATGTCTCATATGAGAATCTTGATTTTGAATTTCATGCCTAAAATTGGCCTAAGAATCAAAATCTCCGTGATCTTTTATAATAATATGACAATATGACCTCTACAATGCCAGAAAATTATTTTATTGCATGAGAGGATTTTTTAATAGATTGGAAGCTAAAAATTGGCAAATCAAGGACCGTGAACTTGTAACTTTGAGCCTGTCAAGATAGAACTATGGAAAATAATTTTTTAGGCACTTGAGAAATAAGGTTAAGGACAAATTAATGATTTTAAAATAAAGGAGCAATTTTACAACTAAAATAATTTCTTCTATTATTCATGATTAGTGAGACTTTTAGATGATGTGAAGAGATACAAAAGACAGAACATAAAAATAATGTGTATATTTACAATGTTTTATCTTTTCTTGGGAAGGGTATTTCGAATCTCAGGTTCCAACAAAACATTTAAGTTAACCTATTTTTCATGACTCATGACTGAGAGGACAATATCATTTATATTAATGTCCAACAAATGACCACAAAATTTGGTCAATGGTACTAAAACTATACATCCAGTGTAGGTACAAATGGGAGTCAAGGTTGGAGGTGTGAGGATTAGGAAAAGCAGAGAGAAATTGTAACCTGGGGTCTTCAAGGTCAAGGAAGAATGTGTTATCATGGTTCTAGAGATGAGAGTGATCCACACAGAACTTAGAAGAGCAAGGATTGTCACAATGTGTATGGTGGAGCTTCAAAAGGAAATGTTTGGTACCTGCAGCTTCACAACTTAACATCTATATCAAACTATGCATGTGACCCCTACTTGTTCCCATTAATTATGTGGTTTGTTATTCGAGATAAATAGAAACAATGTTATTCCAAAGCATGCATGGGGATTTATAAGAAAAAATTCATTTTTCTTGGAATATGGCAACTCAAGCCAGATTTTTAATGCTTTTCTCTACTAAAATGGTATTCTTTTGGATTTATGCAACTAGAATCCCAAACCTTGTATCAACTCTTTGTTGAATTGTTCAACTTGATATTTACATCAATGACATAATGTAATTTGATAATAAAGAAACAATACAATATACAATCAAGAACCACTCTACATTCAGAGCTCTTTATACTCCTATCTATTTCACAGGAAATTTCAACATCCTTGTCCATATTCTCTACACGTCTGACACAAGACTTACATTTTTTCAAAATTTCATCCTCATCAATATGGCCATCATGGACAGCTTGAAAATATGATACGATTTTTTCCGACGTGCCTCCAACAGCAAGTTACTATGATTTCGCAGAAGGATAAAATGTTTCAGTATTAAATTGTATTTAAAAATTTTGGAAACAGAAAAAAGCATCAAATTATTTTTCCAGTTAAAAGAGAAATAGAGATAAGAAGGAATTTTTCTCTTACTATTTTCATGGAACATGGAGTCATTCTTACTATTTTGATGGAGTTTGAACCTCTTCCATTTATCTCCAGGCTGGAGGAGGATCCTTTCCAAGAATTTCTTCCCTAATACTATGCCCACGAGATCCAAATAATTTCTGATCTTCCCATATATCAACCTATGAATTCAAATTTGTGAACAATGACCACATAAAAAAAAAATGATAACTAAATCAATAATCCTAATTTAGTGCATTTCATTATATTTTTTATGATAAAAAATAGACAAGGTAAGGAACAATAAATCCACAAATATATCAAAATCCAAATGCAAGAGGCATCATTGCAGGCTTTAAAATTTTAAATTATACTGAAATGTTAATAGTAGCCTAAGTAACATATAAAAAGTTTTAATTAATTACAATTAGATCTAGGTTATAAACATCGAGATTATCTATTATATCAACTCCACACATGACCACATAATGGGCACAAATATGCCCATAAGGAAAATATTCAATAAGAAAAAAAATGTACAATGCATCCATGATACAATATGATAAGTTGAAGACCCAATTATATAGTGCAATACAGAAAGGATGGTGTCCTTTCAAGACATTATTATATTATATTGGTATAAAAATGTATTATGTATATCATTGTTATTATAAAATATTATAATATCCCTAAATTAAGATTATACGCTAATAGTTACAAGAACATCCAAAGAGACAGATATGTCTACAAATATAGCATTATTGAGTCATAAAAGAAAGAATACCAATCAAAAAACTACACTCTTTCCATAATCCTATCCATTCTCATATACATCCTTAGGAACTGCAGGAAGAACCTTCCAAAATTCAGCAATAAATTCATATCATTTTCGCTTGTTGTTTTGTAAAATGTCATTTGCAAGATCCAAAAATGGCACCCATTGTTCTCAGAGTGAATTATGGAATTTTCTATCCCATGTTTCCACAACCTGCTTTTCTCTCTTCTGGTGGAAAATACACCAATGTGATAATGCTAACGAGAGCCAAGGAAACATAATTCATTCAAAAAAACATGAATCGATCAAATTCCAACATCACAATTTTCTTATACCAAAGTATAGAATTTAATAACAATAAAACAAATAAGATGTGTTAGAAAGAAAGAAAATAGCATGACACATGGACAGCCTTAGTTGTGCCCATGGAGCCTAAGTTAGTTTCATGGAAGATGGAAAAGGTCCCTATTTTGCAGCCTAATTCAACTACTAATTGTATCATGTAATGGATTGCATTTATGAATGAAGGTTAAGGTTATTAGATTACATAAGCTCATTCATATTGATTCCAACCAATTACGTGATTGATTATGGTGCAATCGTTACTAGTTGATATGGTAATAAGCTGAACTAAGCTCCAATAAGCAGATATTAGCAGGTATATGATCTATAACATATAAAATTAACATGGTGGTAATAGTGATATTAAACATGATACCAATGATATGAGTGAGCTTAAGTTGTAACAGTAACATGATAATTCTGAACTCCATATCCTTTCCTTTCAATAGGGCTATATTACATTACAAGACCAATGCCTAGTACTAACATAGGATATGTATTATGAAGATACTGCCCATTGAGGTTGAAATCTAATACACTATCCCTTTCAATATTTAAAATCTACCATGAAGGTCTCTACATGTGGTTAAAATACTTGAATTTTATATCTATTGAAATATTTCTGTCTACAAATATTATAGGAAAACACAAACATGGATATATTTCCTTTATAAATTACATGTGAAACTTAAGACACAAAATAACTTATTGAAACTTCAGAATGGTAAACAATACAAGTTTGAATAACAAGGATACTTTCAATGCTCTGTTGCGAGTTGTTCAACTTGGTAAGCTTGTCAACTAATATTTTCTCATTAAATTCACTATTGTTCATCCCTTTCAATTAGATGTTGCGCTTTGTTTACATGTAAAATCTCTGTGAAACCCTACACAAAACATAAGTTAGTAAAAACTAGCAACATCTTTTTATAACTTGAATGGCATGGTCTCAAAAAACACATTTATATGCCTTTAGTAGTTCCTAATAACATATGGACATTTTAGACTCTTGCTTGATACCTGGAAATAATAGTCAGTTTCCAAGTCTGTCGTTTAAGAGTCACATTACCAACCTAGAATGGATATTTCTAAACAGAACCATGGCAATTGTATGGCAATAAAGTTAGTCACCTTAGTCCTAGTAAGCAGGGCAACTTTGTGAAATCCTAGTCTTTGCGAATGCCAATATATTGTAATAACATGAAATTCCCATTGTAGTACGATAACTTCCAATTGGCAACTCTAGGAGGAAATTTAAATGACTTGAAAATGTACTGAATTGTCATAAAGACATTTATTGATCTTCTAAGATAGTGACATATTATTAATATCCACAAGTTGGGATAGACATAAAACTAATGGTTAATATCTTTATTTGTAGCTATGAGGATATCTTAATACACCAGAAACACATGTAACATGTTTCTTGTGAGTCCTACATAATCACTGCCTATGGAAGAAGAAACTGGCTCCTAAAAGTGATCTTGAATAGTGGAGATGCCTTGAGCACTACATTGTGTAATATACGGTATAGAATGTTTTTATAGTGACACTAATTGTTCTTGGTTGTCTAAAGACATTAATACGCCTTCTTCTATTCTCTGAGTAAATGTGAAAAAATGTGAAAATAAATTTGACTGCCAAATCCGCAACCTATATGAAAGTCAATATTTTTTAAAAATAAGTATCCTTTCATGGAATTATTATAAACAAGGAGATAGAAGCACTTTGTATCCAAAATTATAAGCAAGGTATATCCATTGCATAATTGTAATTTTACCAAGGAGTAAAATGGTTTTGCCTCTAAAGCATAACCTTCAGATACCCTTAGTTGAGGCATTACAGATCAATATCCTTATTAAATGGCTCACCTTCAAGCAGATTGCACAATCATGCTCAAAATTCTGGTCATCCTCCTAGCCTCTATCTATTGTAAAAGAGAGACAAGTAACAGTATTTACAAGTGACACAATAGAAAATCACATCATGTGAAGCACATCCATCCTATACACTCGTATTATGATTATCCTTACAAATTCCAAGAAATGTGCAAAACTCTCCCATCACTCTTTAGATAATACCATTGCCAAGATGATACGTAACTAAAATGTCAAGTACTACCTGAAGCTCCATAAAGAAACAACAGAGCTTTAAAACATAATTCCTAAGATCGTTGCCAAAGATGATACATAACTATAATGTCAAGTACTATTTCAATTTTCATAAAGCAATAATAGACCTTTAAACAAAAATGCCTAACCTCCTTTGCAATAGCTCCAAATTGAAATAAATAACCCCCAAAAACCTAAATTCTTGTAGAAAATAAATTATACATAATATTCAAATATCTAGAGAACAACAACAATAAGGTGAAATAAGACTAAAAATTATACAAACTAAAAAGTCATAAAAGAAGGAAAAACCCATGAATATGTAAATAAGTATGCAGGACTAAGTCATAATTGATATCTACCAATCATAGTTCCTGGAAGCTTGAAAGTGATAGGAAAGAATGTTAGACAATATTACAGATATAAAAACAGAAAAAATGGAAAAGGAGGGGTAAACCTCAAATAATTAATAAAGCTTGTAGAGATAACCGATATATAGTGATCAAATACGGCCTTATTAAGTTGATAATGGAGAAAAAACCTTTCGATATGTAGACATTGCCTCACATCTACTAATTGAAACTTGAATGACAAAATAATTTGAGAATGGGAAAAAGGTGAAACCCATGATTTCTTAAATGGGCGTGTGGAAAGAGACTGAAACTAATACATGCTAACTAAATTATATCCAGCTAAGTTAAGAACGAACAAAGCACTTGACTCCTCAAATTCTAGCAATTCATTCATATTTACTTATCGAACAAGAGAGACTAGGTTGGAAAAAATAAAGAAGCCACTAATTCCCTTAATGTATATGTTGAGAATCCTAATTGTTATCTATTCATCAAACGACTCTAAATGTGTAAAAAATTCATTGGTATACCAATGAGATCAACATAGTAATAAGTAATCCACATGCTTCAATTGTTGGTGTAGTTTCCTCCATCCAAATGGTGTGAGTTTCAAAGAGATGAGGGTTTGGCACAAGTCCTGGGCGACTTTGGTGGAATAATTACTTAAACTTGGAACCTAATCAAATTGAAGTCTTCTTTCTACAGTGCAGCCCCCGAGGTCATGCTTCTTAAAAATATGTTACATAAAGTTTTTGGGACAAGGGGAACACTGAATTTGTTTCAAGGACAGACAAAAGTCGCCCCAAAATTTCCAGGGGACATGCAGATAATGACTATATATGTATGAATGAAAAACAGAGATTAAATATCATTAAGTTATGATACAACAAAACAAAAGTAGCAATTCTTAACTCGAAATCTGAAAGATGCTCTTTCAGTGGTTATTAGAACCCCGAAGAAGTAGAGTATAAGAACCTACCAAAAAAGAGAGTTACCAAAAAAGGGAACTAGGATACAAATTGTTGTGATTGTCCAATAATACAAAACCACGTTGTATAATATTTCATTGTGCATTGATTAGATAATATTTCATGTTTCTCAAAAATGTGTGAACATTTTTCCTGGAGAACTAGTACTGCATGGATGCCAAATTATGTAGGGGACATCCTAACAAAATTGGCATCCAGACATCCCCAGAACCATTGAGGGATGTCTATGAAACCTCCTTACTTCTTTGGGGACAGTAAAAATCCGGGGTATTTTGGGGAAGTGACCCTCATGTATGACCCTTCCAAATGGGGATTTCACCCACCATCCCCCTCGTCCTCGGGAATGGACAAATGCAGAGGACATGTCTACCCGCGGGTGGGGGCGGGTTCTCATGCAACATTGCAAAGAAGATGAAATAAGACACCCAAATTGGCTGGGAAAGGGGAATAACCCCAATGGTTTTTGAAAAGGTGTGAAGCATCTGAATGCTACAAATTTTCCATGAGAATGTATTAACTTGGGGGTTGAAGAAATCCTCAACAAGGATTCTTATTTTTTATCCTCTAGATAAATAATTACTTCCAAAACCAAATTAGCTGAATGGTTTTCAGTTAGAATGAGGTTGTCTAGGAAATATATATACCCTCCATATATCAGTGCTAAAGTAGAAATATTGGTACTACTTATTAATTTTGGGAGAGGATGTCAACTAAGATGCATTATGCCATGTAGCTATCCAACAAGAAAATTGATTTTATCATTATTTTGGTGTAATATAAGAGCCATGCTTTCCATAAAAATTATTTGGAATAAATAAGGTTTCATGTGCTTTTCTTGGCTTTTTTCAAGAAATATGAAACAATACAAGAAGTAATAAAATTAAAAAGCTTCTTCAGTCTCATTGTACATCATGAACGGTTTTTCTAGTGGGTACATGATAGAAAATTCCCTTCAGTGTTGCTCATTGGTAATATTCAAAGAAATAATGATCATGAGAGCCAAAATATTTCCATAAATATAATTTTAAAGAAAACAAAAATCCTGTACGTATGTTTCTTGTCTTTCAAATAAATCTTGTATGTATTTTTGTTGTCTTTTGTCAAGTAAAACAAAAACAAATTGAAATACAAGCAGTAATATTACAAATCTAAGATAAAGGAAACATGTAGTACAAGGCCATGCCATGCATGTTTCAATATGGAACACGAACACACATGTAGTACAGATCCAAAAAGCATTTCCAGCTATACAAATGTGTACCAGGAGTAGGAAATGTGTTTGCTACAGCTAGAAACACATTTCTAGGCCATAACAAATTCATACAACGTGTTTTCAAAAAGGTTTAGCTCATTTTTTACTCAGGTATTCACTGGTTTGAAACTTTGACCAAAGATGTTGGCAATTAATAGTAATGTTAAATTATTAAAGTAAAAATTAGTCTTTACCCTATCTTTCCTTAGGACAAAATGAAAGATAAAGGAAATATCAAACTAGAAAGATAAAAGATATGTCAAATTTTACTTAATTTTTTAACATAATCATTAGTTGTTTCAGGTTTTTTGACTAATTCCAACCTCATTAGATTTCATATGGGAAAGTAGAATTTCATATCCCACATAAAATTTAGCATATTCAAAAGTTTTTACAATTTCGGGATTGCAAGATTTTCATTGGATTTTATCATGTAAAAGGGTATTGATTTGTCATTTAATGAAGATCATCAAACCCTAAAGTTATGTGCCTCAATGTTGGTGGAACTGATTGTTGAACTCCCCTATCTGGCCTTGGTATAAATGCTCCCTCAACTCAAGCCAAAATAATTGATTAGGCATGTTAAGTGATTTTTACCATATTTTAAAGCATATATCAGGTAGTTTCATCAAAATTGGATGGTGTTTTCTGATGTCCCTGGGAATCAAGGTAGAGACAAAGGCAAGAAAAGGATAGGGTGATATTAATGATGAGGATCCTTATATAAAAAAGGGTTTAACATTGCTTGTAATTTAAATGTTTTACTCATTTATTCTTAATGCTTTCCTTGAAAATTTTTGAAGTAATATGCTATTTATAAAATAGAACATCATCTATATATTATATATTTGTGAATGTGGTCATGTTTTGAATGTTTCCATGTTTCCAAAGCATTCATGTTTTGGAAACTTGTACCTATTTCTCTTTATAGTGCAACTTAGTTACAAATTTTCCTCAGTCTCATTGTACGCAATGGGCAGTCTTTCTAGTGGGTGTATAATAGAAAATTATCTTCAATGTTAATCACTGAAAATATGAAAACCCCTCATGGCCAGTAAGGATCATAAGCATGTAATTTTGCATTACTGTAGTTAAAATATAATTTCAAAGACAGAAAAAGCATCACTTTTTTGTTAACCAAAAACACAAGCTGAGATAGACCAGTCATCATTATCAACCAAAATTTTGGATTGAAATATATTTAAAAAAAGAACAGTTTAGAGATATTCAAAATCATAAATTCCTGAAGCACTACAGAATCCATCAAAACATATAAAAAGATAAGTTCAAGGCATATTACAGTATCCAAACCTAGCATGCAATATCATGGCACCCTATCATTACATGTAATAGAAAGAAGTGTGCAAAACTATAAACATCTACCAGGGTATGAAAAAGGGAGAGTATGTAGTTTCACACCATATACCATAGGAAACATGTGAAAACAAGGTCAAAATGCCTTTACTCTTGAAAACGATTGTAGAATCCTCAAACATGAGTCTTGGAACTTAAATGCTAATGTAAGGCTTAAACTCTACAAGTAACATGACATCTCCAAAGATTCAAGGTGCTTATGCTTTTAAACCAAGTTAAAAAAGACGATAAATTCCTAATATATGTCTCACCTCATGGAGTCGCATTTTCTTGTCTTCTCTTGATATATCTTCTAAAGTGCATTTGTACCAGCAATCACCATAAAATAGAGGCCTTGCATATGGATCGCAGACTGGAACCCCAGGAATTGAGCTTATTGGCGGCTCCCCTAACTATATCAAGATATTCAAAAGCATAATAAGGAAAAGGAACCATATGCACCCCAGAAACATCTATGAACAGTGTGGTCATGGAACTCAAGGAGAATCACACACACCTTCACAATGTCACCAATGTTTCAAGAATATATTTCCAATGAGTGTCCTAATGCATCATAATTCAAGAATATTATTATTGGTTTTATTTATTTATTTGTGAGTTCTTGTTGGCAACAGCCAACAGTTCCCTGCCTTTCCTATTATTTTCTATAAAACCATATTCATCCCCATATGTCTGAGGAGATATAGGATACTCCTTGCGTCCAAGCCGACAGCTTTGTTCCAGAATATGATCATGATACAAGAATGATACTAAGGAGCCTCACCCACTTGCTCCACATTCTGCCTGTGTTTCCCAATGCCTTCCGCTTTATAATCGACAGTGCCTATCCAGAGCAGTAGCAGGAGTATATGAATAGAAAAATCAGCAGACCATCATAGTGATAAGGAACCAATAAAAATAAGAAATTTTAAAGCTCTAAGAAAACACCATTAATAACATACAATGTTCAATGCCAATGAGTTCCTTGTGTACATTTTTCTAGGAGGGTGTTTATCCACATAGGAGGGTGTTTGTCCGCATATGGAGCTAGTTGTTATTTCTCATGATGCAAGAGTATTTTTACCTGTGCTGCCAGGTCATTAAACATCCATAATTATCTATACAATAAATACAAGTAATATTTGTAGTGATTTTTACTCTAAGATGCATTCTTATGATAATGTTAAAACATATGTTGAAAATGTCAAAACATACCTGAATAATCTCCTCCTCATTTCAAGAAAAATTTATTGGAGTCGCCTAAACTTGGAACAATCCTCCCACGATCTGAAAGAGTAGCAACTAATTCAACAATGACTTTTTTGCTACTATGTTGGATCGAGGGAGCCTTGCTCCAACATTAAATCGCTCCAATAAACTATTCTCTACTAAACAGGACCAACTACGTGAAGGTGGAAGCTCTTATGGCCCCTACCCCCCTCCCCTCACATCAGTCTCAATTCCCCAATACCCAATCTATATTTCATTTCTTATGAACATGAGCATAAAAAAAATATTCAATAACTAATTAAAAAGCAATACAACAAAAATTACGCAAGAAAAAATTGAAAGTGTATGGCATAAAAATAGTATTATAAATGATTTTTTATATAACGCAAAAAAAATTCCAAGTATCGTACGTCATTCATAATTTGTCTTATAATAATACAATATTTTACATAATCATATTTTATTTTTCTTCTTCCTATTTCTAAATCGCCTAACTACATCATCAACATCATTGTTCTCTACTTGTGTTTGGTGCCTTCCCCGCATAGCTGACCTAGTCGGGTACTCACGATGTCTGGTCCCATGCAGTGACAGGGCATCGCCTACAAAAACAAATAATATTAAATTTTGATTACTAGTTTTTAAATATCATTGAAGTATTTCGGTAATATTAATAAAAAAAATGCAATGACATTATTTACCTAGTGCACCAGCTGTCATCGTTGGAACCGTTACCCTGTGTTCCTCTCTGGTGGTAGGATGCTCAAGTACAACATTCTCTATCATTTAAACAAATTTTGCATGTGAGGATCATGTTCTGGAAATATTTCACTCTTAACGCACTTCTCTACAAATGGGTTATTTGGCTCATTTAAAGTGTTAATCCCCTTATTTAAACAAAGTTTTTAGGCATTAATTTTATGGATGAAAACAAACATATTGAAAGGTTAACATTTTACCTTATCAGACATATTGAATCTTGGGACTTGTCCCAAGATTTTTTGACGTTCAACTATGGTCTGATAGCTAGAACAGAAAGAAATCTCTTTGTCTTCCTTTATGGTTTCCATTCCAAAGACGTCACCTTACATTGCATAAGATTGTGTATTTTTAATGTTATACTATGGGATTACAAAAATGTTGCAAGGAGATACAATTAATAATATGTTTAGCTACTTACAACTCTTGTGGCTACTTTCAAGTAGCTACCTTGGCCTAGCTTGTTTTGGCCTTGTTTGTCAATCCTAGATTTGGGTGCCTTCGAGGTGTCAGGTAAAATATCATCAAAATCTTGAAGTCATTTATGTAGCGCACTTTTATTTCAGACATAGAGAAAATTAAAGCTATTCAATTATATTTCTAATTTACCTTGCAGGTCTAGTTGGTATTTTTCCTTCTTTCTTGGCCTTTTTCTCTTTTTCATCCTCGATGAGTGCTCTCCACTCCCTCTCTGGAATCATGAGAGGACGCTCATATCTAGATTTAATTTTCAAGTAAGTCCTATAATTTTCCCATGTATATTTTAGATATTGGCCAACTCTCTGGGTGACCGTTGTTCTATCAAATGTGCGCGCCTAAAAAATGCCTTCTAGATAATATAGAAGTTATTTTTTCAGGTTGAAATTCTTGGAATTCCATCTTGTGTGCATGGTTTGGCCAAAAATTTCCAATTCCTTACCCTCCAAGGCCCTATAGAAATCATTGTTTCCTACATAGAAAAATATATTATCATTAATTTAAAAATAATAATCATGATAAAATATGTTTTCGATAGAGTACATGAAACAGTTAAAATATTAAAACTTACCTGGGAGTTATAATTTCTTTATAGGAACACCTTCATTTTTTACCAAAAACGTGCCTGGAATGGTCCCCGTGGATGTGAGATGCACAACTCCAAGAAATGGAATCATAAAGTTAGCCATATCACCCTCATCACTACCATCATGTTCAGTGGTTGGTTGTGTGTCTTCTTGAGGGTGCGTTTCTTGGATGCTACCTAAAGGCATACAAGGTGTACAATGGGGTTCCTCGGGAATCTCTTGCCTTTGTGTCCCACTACCACCAACACTGGGGACAACAATTTGAACAAAACGTTACATGTGAAAGAATATTTTTGTTAGTTTAGTTACGTAAAAGTTATAAATCAACCTATCACAATTGATCTTATGCATAAGAATTAAAATATCCTCTTCATTTTTGGTTATTACCTCATATGTCTGAAGTTGAGGGTCATAACTTGTAATATCCTTTGTTCTATTTCAAGTATTTGAGGTACAATTTCTACCAAATGCTCAAGTTCCTTGTTTGTGTTTTGAATCTTTTTTCACATAAAAAAACATGGACTTGGGGATGAATAGAAATCTTCCTTGTTGAGGGAATCATGACATGCACCATGGCTAGACGTCTGCATATTTTAACAAAATTAACATTATTTAAATTATGTGAATAATCAAAATACCTGAAGATATATCAAGGTTGCCACTTTACATGTTCTTCGACTGGCCCCTTTCTATGATCATCCTACCACATTATAAAATAATAAGAACTATGAAATATATTTAAAAATTTTGTTAAAGATAAAGAAACTAATATTAAAGTGAAATTGTTATTTTTTTACCTATCCTGAGGGTATTCCTATGCCACGATCAGTCTATCACATTGCAATAAAATTAGAAATGTGAAAACTTGAAAACAATATCCAACTTCAAAACACAAAATGAAAACTAAAATAATTTATAAATTTTTCTTTCTAATACATAAAATTTGTGCATTAAAGAGTACAAATTTACCATCAAATGACATTCGAGTTTAAAGAAATTAAATAGTAAATTATAAATATTATGATAGTGTCCTATCTAAGTCTTCAGATCAGCATACAACACATCAAGTTAGAGGTGCATTTCAAGGAAACAAACAGACATTTTCCATTTCCTTTTATCTAACCCATAAACAAACAAAAAAAAAAAATTTTAAAAATAGATTCAAGTTACTTATGCATGTGTTTCTTGTTGGCCACAAAAAATCAGTCAAAGGGTTCCATTCTTCCTTTAAAATTTCAATATTTTTTCCTTGAGAGCACACAATTTCATTTTAACAAAATAAGAATAACAATTTCCAGGTATGAAAATAAAGTTTCAAGCTCACAATTACGAATTTAAGAACAACATACAAACATTAGAATGACATATATGAAAAAATCCTTCATACATTTCGTTAAAAGGTTATGATACAACCTTATATATTTCTGGTTGTACACATTTTTAAAATATATAAAGTATTATTTGTAAGGATAACTGTTGGATAGATGAAAAAATTTTAGAAAATTCAGAGTAGGACTATGCAAGGCAATATTTTATGCTTTTATATAATCCCAAAACTTGGTAGGGGTAGGAAATAAATACCATACAATTTTTTTTTTTTAGTCAAGCCATATTAGAGTCCTGAATGTGTGATTGATTAAATATGGGTGTTATAGGTCAATTTGGGAGTCATCCCCATGACCTGGTCAAACTGAACATCATCCCTAGGACTAATGAAATAGGGTCTATCATCCCCTTACATTTCAGTTGCTATATGCCCTAAGAGAAGAACAATTCATTCATGGATTCTATTGTCAGATTTCCAAGGTTTGAAGTATATGTTATATCACCTATTGACTCGCCAGTGCTACCTATAAAGGGGCTAAATACGTTACATATGCAATATCCTCCATTCAAGGGTGCACTGCAATGCACTTCCTGACATTCAAGAGTGTGTTGGTCACCTGGGAGCAGAATTCTCATTGTTCCGAGAATCTTCACATGGCCAGTGCCTTCTGGAAGAGTCCATATGTGTCGAAATTTGAATACAAGTGTCCATATAACACCTCTGAACTTGGGAACATGTCTTTCCTATTATTAAAATATCATTCATTGAGAAACTACCATCAGTTTCCCTATAAATTAAGCATTGATCCTAGTGATAGGGAAGGAAGAATTTTGGTAAAGAAATATTGTTGGATTCTCATTTGATAGAGTCAAAGTATTGATACTTTTCTTGTGTGATGTTGGATGTGGTGAGATTGGGATGAAGCTAGAGTTGGGGGAAAAAAATTGATCATTGGTTGTAACCTCCCCTTTCTACTCTTTAATAAATATTGATGTTGATTTTCCCATATATATGTCTCTATACGTTTTTTTTTCTTATGCAATGGATTCCTGAAGGATATATATATTTCATATCTAATCAATTTGAGTGATTGAGATAGTATATATTTGTATATGCATGTTTTTTGTAGTTCTTTGTTTATGAATGCAGGAACCGATCTGGCGAACTAAGTTGGATTGAGAGCATTAGAAACAATGACAGAAGGAGAAGGAGAAGCACTTGGATCACAAGTAGGTTCTTTCATCATTCTATGTATTTGCTTATTTTAGAGAAAGTAATAGTAAATTCTTTCCTCTATTGTTATAAGTGCCTAGCACCACACTTAAGGAATTTGATTTATCTGTAGATCACAATTATGCATAACAAATTGGCGACTCCACTGGGGAGTATTCTATCATTCTTGGTGTTTTTTCCTCTAGTGTTTTTTACGAACATCGTGGATGTTTATCTTCCCATCCTTGCTAGGTTTTTCCCATGGATTACAATACTTCAATATATAATCTCTCACCATCTCTCCTCCAAGAGAAGACCCTGAAAGAGAAATGGGTAGGCCTCTCCTCCATAATCCTGTGATAAAATAGATATCCTCCACTAAAATTGGGACCACTTTGTCCCCAATATGAAATGCCTCAATGGATGGATCCCATGAATGAACAAGGAACTCCAATAGTTCCATCTATTGTCGCATACCCAATAGTCTAAGTACTTTAGTAACCCACAGTCTCTAAGGGCTCTTATAGTACCCGGATCATTTAGGGTAATCATGTTTTATTCCTCATGTTCTCTTTCCCTCCATGTAATAGTCATTTTGGTCTGATGAATCCATAAAACACAATCATAAGACTCATAAGGATCCATTTCATGCAAAAAAGTAGGAAAAATTTGGGTACAATACAAAGAAAAAAAATGGGAATTGCGCCCAACGCACCTCTGGTTAAGGGACAGTGCATTGCAAGTGCACATGGCCTTCAATTCCAGTGCACTACAACACACCTTTTGACATTCAAGGGTGTGTTGCCCTCATTTTAAAATAAATTTACCGTAAGGGGCCCAAAACCCTAAAAAATTGAAATGAAATGAAACATAAACTCTACTGAAGGAAAGAGAAGGTTCATAGCTCTAACCTGGATCGAATGGCGAGGAAAATCATCCACATAATCTATTGCAATCAACTGCTGAAGTTCAGGGGAAAAAACTGGTTTGGAGTTCCAAAATCCAAATAATTAGGGGAATTTTGAGGTCTAAAATGGGCCTCCTAAGGAAATTATAAAATAATAGTGGAAAAAATCAAATAAGATTTGATGACATCATCGAATTTTAGAGGGAAAAATGAAAAAACTACTTTTTCAACTCATATTTTCAACTTATCTTTCAAATTTTTTACTCAAATTTCGAGCGGGAGTACTCGTTGGATGTGAAATTTAATTCCTCATCCAAGGAGTACCCATGTTGCATACTTTTGATGGGTCCTACTACACGAAAAATGAGAAATACATGAAAAACATGATTGTAATCACGTTTTTTTTAATGTATTTCTCATTTTTGATGTAGCAGGGTTCATCGAAAGTATGCAACATGGGTAATCCTTGGATGAGGAATTCAATTTTTCATCCAACGAGTACTCCCACTCGAAATTTGAGTAAAAATTTTGGGAGATAAGTTGAAAATACGAGTTGAAAAAGTAGTTTTATTATTTTATTATTTTTTAATATTTTTACCCTTTTATTTAAAAATTGGTAAATCATCCCCCATGGTTGAAATCATCATATTGAATCCTATTGGTTGTTATAAATTTTATTTTTGTTGTACATTTTTCTTAGGAGGCCCATTTTAGACATCAAAATTCCCCTAATGGGTAACTTTCAAATGGTAAAAATGAATAGTAGAACTCTTTTAATTAGTCATTTTATTATTTTCAAGTCATATTTATTGCTGTGACTATGGTTTTTATTCATTTTTTGGTATGAAACATTTATTTTTAATCCATTTGATGTTGTTATTAACAGGTTTATAGCTGACATAGCAGATTAATCGTGCACACTTATTCAAGAATTATTTTACTACAAGGCTTGCTTTTATCCTTATTTTTCAAGCTTTGATAAAAACGAAAAAGGACTTGAAGCACACTTTTATCTCTTTTTTGAGCTTCGATAACAATTAAAAAGGAACCCTTGGAGTCGTCTTTTAAGCCCTTTTCAAACTCCAATAATTTGAAAAGATCGTCGAGCACTTGTATTTTCGAGCTCGTAAAACTAAATGAAATGACATCTACTCTGTATAAGTTTAACCCTTTTCCGAACTAAGATATATTATTTACGAAAAAGGAAAGCCTTAGTCGAACATGGCTAGGAGGTTCTCTCCGATATTATTTTACACTTTTTCAGATCTGAGCGCAAATTTATGAAAAAGAACTCATGGATTTTTCTTTTGTCCTCTTTTTCAAACTCTCCAAATATGAAAAAGGATCGGGTTGTCTCTGTCGTTAGGCTTATTAAAACATAAAATAGCGACAGGCATGTCGATCATTGCAAGAATCGAGTTTCATTTATCACTAGATTCATTAAATTATTAAAAAGCGATGCATATTCACCTGAAGGGTTGAATTATAGATCAAGCATATGTTATCATCATCGAGCTTGTTAAAAAATAAATAGGTACTCGTTGACAAATGACCAGGGAAAATTTGGGAAAGAGAACAGAACATTTTTATGCTAGCAAGTTGCTCTTGAACATGACACTTTCACTCCATCATTGTGACTTTTGGGTTGGGTAATCTTCTTGACGGTTCATTCATACCTATGGTTCATCATACCTTCACTTCGGTTTTGGGTCAATTCTTCCAATTCATCTCAGTGTCACCGATAGTTTCAAGAGAAGTCATCCAGTTAATACTTATCTTTCTAAAATACTCATAAGCCTTCATTTTCATGATATTCATCCCTGAAAATTGTTATATCAAGTCACATTTTGTCTCTGAAATCAGTAACACTAGTTTTGTGATAAAGAGGCTTCCTGTCGACATCAAATAATCATCCAGGAAGTTTACTTAGAAACATCATCTTCCAGTACCATGAGGCTTGTTACAGCATCAACAATATCCTCGCTTCCAGACCTTTGACCGAAATATTTCTTTTGGAGTTTGACATCAAATCATCTATTCATGCCTTACAAACTGTACTGCAGTACCTTGAGAACCATTAACATGAATGGTGGTTCTCTCGTGTTTGTTAATAACTCACATTATTAGTTGGTAATCAAAATATGTCTTACCATGTTTGACTACAAATCATATATTCGCATGGATATACTTGTACCTGAATGATCAAGTGAACGAGATAAGAAGACCCCAGATCTAGTTTCATCCATCAGGGTTGCAATTTGGATTGTTGTACACATCATCTATATGGTGACCTTACATATAGATCATCATCCGAACATGGGCCTATATCTGTAGCCATGTCTATATTGCGAAACATTCCAATGTAGATGAATTTCTACACTATGTACATGTTATTAGATATTTTATGTGTTGAGCACGGGAATTCCTCCCTCAGCAATTTCTGATCAAGATGAAAATATCATGATGTAATGTATTGTAAGATTGATGTAGGTCGCCACTCTACTTCAGTTCCATCTCATCACATTGTAAAGCATCTCATTCAAATATATTATTATTATTTCGACTTCATGATTTAGGGGGCATTTGTTATAGGTAAATTTGGGCATCATCCCCCATGACCTGATCAAACTGTACATCAACCCCAGGACTAATGAAATAGGGTCTACCATCCCCTTACATTTTAGTTTCTATATGCACTAAGAGAAGAACAATTCATTCATGGCTTCTATTGTGATATTTCCAAGGTTTGAAGTATATGGTATATCACCTATTGAATTACCAATGCTGCCTCTAAAGGGACTAACTATTTTGTATATGCAGCATCCTCCATTCAAGGGTGCACTGCAATGCACTTCCCGACATTCAAGAGTGCATTGTGTTATCCTCTTGTATTTTACAGATTTCACTAGATGATTGTGAATGTTCTACAAGCACCTAAATATAACATTATTTTCATATCATCTATCTTTAAAAGTCTCAATGCCTTCATCATCCTAAGCTTGACTATTTTCCACTGAAATTTCTTATCTTTTATGCCTTCTCAAAATTTCACCCCGCTACTCTAAAGAAACTCCATTTTTTGGGCCTAATTCCCTCATTTATCCCTTTTCCCCCCTCTAAAAACCATCAAAAAATCCCCCCTCATGCACCATTTTCTTCTAAAAAGCCTTAAAAAATAATGAAAAAAATCCTTTTACATTGTTTTTTCCCAACATTTGGCCTATCAGACCCTTTCGAAACCTTACAAAAACCCTCTTTTTGTGTTAAAACCCGCCCTTCACAAAAAATAGGCAACCTAAAGCCCTAGCCCCCTCACTCATACAACCTTGACCCTGACCCTCCGCTACTCTCCTAAGCTCCTTTTCTTCCCAACCCCCAGTCCCCTCTACCCCCACAGGACCATTCCCTTTGCCTGTACTTAGCCCCTTCCCTCATACAAACTATGCCTCTGCCCCTTCATTACTTCACCCCTCTTCACCCTTCCTCAGGCCATCTCAACCATTGATCAAAGGCCTTGGGCCCTGATCCAACAGCCACCGAACTCCCGCCCTTCATCCTGTCTACCAATCGAACCCACACTACCCGAAAAATATGCCCATGTCACCACACTCGGCCCCACTTTCCACTCAAATATCTATCGCCCATTCACTTGGTGCCACCTGTCCACCGGTTCCCCTTTGCCAAAACTTGCACCCTGCTCCAAGATTTTTTCTGCACCATAGATCTCATTGCTCGAGATCTAATGGTCCATACCCATATCGCGTAGATTTCGGCACCAAAGGTTAAAGCCCCCAATCCATGCAAAATGGTTGGTTTCACCCTGGACATGTGTCCAACAATCAATGGTATCGTGCAGCTCTGGGCCAAAACCGCTTACCGCCCACACCCTACACGATAAACCGCGGTGGTTTCCCAAAACCGCTTTTCCCCTCCCACACCAAAAATCAAATTTCTTTGCCCTCATTCAAATTTCCTAATGATTTCACCTGTTGGGTATGTGTTATATTCTTTCCACGACTAAGCATGCGCAGCGCCCCGGCGAAATTTTTTTGGTCCTTAATTTCTGATGGTTAGTCTGTGCCCATGGTTTTGTGCATGGTTTTGCACATGGTTTTTGGGTACTATGGTCTTCGGCCCCTGGTATTTTTGTAGATCCGGTCAAGGGAACTATGGTTATGTTCTAATCCAGCGTTAATGGATTAGGGTTCATGTATGCTTCGCCATGTATATATATGTGTTGTAACACTAAAAGGAATATAATGAAAAATCAAGTTGGTCGTCTAGATTTGGGATCCAGGGGAAAATCTCTGTGTTTATCTATTTTATGTTTTATGCTCTTGCTATTGTTTATTTTATGTTATAAGATTCGTGTGTAGATAATTTATATTTAGGGTTAAAACCTACATTTGGTATCAGAGTTTTTTCGGCTTCAAGGGGACGCCTTTGCTGCTGAGGGTTTTTTGCTCAGGCCTGAGGTAGACCCTATTTAGTGGGAGATCTGCGGGATCGATTCTTGCGGTGAAAGAAGATGGCGGGCAGAGGGAAGATAGAGATCGGGAAATTTAATGGTCAGAGTTTTGAGTTATGGAAGCTCAAGATGGAGGATCTGCTGGTGGATAAAGATCAGTGGATCACGGTAGATCCAGGCACTAAACCAACGGCAATGTCAGATGAAGACTGGAAGAAACTGGATCAGAAGGCTAAGTGCACAATACGGTTGTGTGTCTCAAATTCAGTATTGTTGAATGTATATGGGGAAGCTACGGCGAAGAATTTGTGGGAAAAACTTGGGACTTTGTACCAATCTAAGTCTTTGGTGAATAAGTTGTTCCTGCGGAAAAAGCTATATAACCTAAGGATGAAGGATGGAGACTCGGTGACAGAGCATCTAAATGCCTTCAGTACTGTGGTAAGTCAGCTGTCATCTATTGATATTAAAATCTCAGATGAAGATAAGTGCATCAGTTTTTTTTTTTTCTCTACCAGACTCGTGGGACAGTTTGGTTATTGCAATAGGTAGCAATACAACTACCTTGAATTTTGATGACATTGTCTCAGCCTTGTTTTCGGAGGAAATGAGACGAAGAAATATAGAGGGCCAAAATGGAGATGCCTTATCTGTATGAGGAAGGTCCCAAAACAGAAAAAAGAATAAGGTTTCGAGTGGGAGATCCAAATCTATAAGGAGATCTAAATCTCTTGGAAAGTTTGTAAAGGTATGCTGGAAATGCGGAAAGGAAGGGCATTACAAAATGGAGTGCGGATCTAAAGCTCCTGAGAAAGGAAAGGGATCTAATGATGCTCCTTCTGCAGAGGAAAAAACCACCTTGGATGAAGGTGGGGATGTGTATTTGGCTTATTCTTCAAATACACATGTAGATCATGAGTCATGGTTGATTGACTCAGGTGCATCCTTTCACTTCACTCCCCATCGGGAGTGGTTCTGCGAGTATGAGAAATATGATGGTGTTGATGTATTCCTAGGGGATGATAGGAAGGCCAGAATCGTCGGATGTTGAAAGGTCAAGCTGAAGCTGCAAGGTGGAAGGATTAGAACACTTCCTGTTGTTCTGCATATTCTTGCATTGGCCAGAAATCTGATTTCTATAAGCAAGATGGATGATATAGGTGTAAAAATAGTGTTCGAGAAATATTCCTGCAAGATGGTTCGGGGAGAACTGGCATTAATGCGGGGAGTTCGAAATGGAACTCTATACAAGCTACAAGGTAGCACTGTTATTGATGGGTGTAACATTTCTATGGTTCCTGAAAGTGGAGCGGAAAGCCTAGTTGTCTCTGGAGAAAAGACCATGCTATGGCATCAAAGGCTTGGACATATTAGAGAGAAGGGCCTTCAGATACTGTATAGAAATGGTATGGTAGAAGGTATGTCTAATTGCTCTCTGGATTTCAATTTCTTTGAACATTGTGTATATGGGAAGCAGAATCGGGTGGGTTTTCCTTCTGGTGCTAAGAGGGCGAACAAGATATTAGAACTTGTGCACAGTGATGTGTTTGGACCTGTGTCAGTTCCTTCACTGGGAAAGTCTATGTACTATGTTTCATTCATAGATGACTTCTCAAGGAATACACGGATATATTTCTTGAGGAAGAAATCTGAAGTCTTTGACAGATTTAAATAATTTAAGGCTCTGGTGGAAAACCAGATAGAGAAGAAGATAAAGGCGCTAAGGACAGATAATGGTGGGGAGTTCTGCAATAAGTAATTTGAAGAGTTCCGTAAGAAGTGTGGTATATCACGATAGAAGACTACTCCATACACATCTCAGCAAAATAGAGTTGCAGAAAGAATGAATAGAACACTGATGTAAAAGGCAAGAAGCATGCTCAGTGGTACCGAGTTAGGACAAGAATTCTGGGCAGAGGCAGTGGAGACTGCATGCTATCTAGTTAACAGATCACCTTCATCAGTGTTGGAGGATAAGACTTCACATGAGGTATGGACTGGTAAGAAACCCATGTACATGTTCCAAAGAATAAAAGGACCAAGTTGGATAATAAATCTAAAAGGTGTATCTTTATTGGGTATAAGGATGGTTTAAAAGGTTACAAGCTTTAGAACCCAGAAACAAGGAAGGTTGTGTACATCCAAGATGTGGTTTTTAGAGAGGTGAAATATGTTGTTAAACATAAATTCATACCAAAGGAACCTGAGAAGATAGAGTTTGAGCTAAATGAGGATGAATCAGACTCTACAATAGAAGAAGACTCAGAAGGGGAAGAGCCACAAACTCTAGCTGTGAGAAGATCAACTCGGGAAAGAAGACAACAAGAAAGGTATAGTCCATCTGCTTTCTGTTAAAAATTTTCCTTAACTATAATTGATGATGATCCCAGAACTATCAGGGAGGCAGTATATTCATAGGATGGAAAACTCTAGAAGGAGGCCATGGTTGATGAAATGGCATGCTTGCACAAAAATGAGGCATGGGATCTGGTGGAGTTGCCGGCTGGAAGGAAGCCCATCGGGAGAAAATGGGTGTTTAAAAAGAATATGAATGTACAAGGAAAGGTGGTGAAAAACAAAGCTCGATTGGTAGCAAAAGGTTATTCCCAGGTGCCGGGAATTGATTTTGGTGATATTTTTTCTCCTGTTGCCAAAGTTACTTCTATTAGATTACTTTTCTCTATTGCTACTGCATTTGATTTTGAGATAGAATAGATGGATGTGAAGACAACATTTCTTCACGGGGATCTAGAAGAGGAGATCTACATGAAACAACCTGAAGGCTTTATGGTGAAGGGTAAGAAAGAACTGGTATGCAGGTTGAAGAAGTCTTTGTATGGGTTAAAACAGTCACCAAGGATGTGGTATCAGAAATTTGATACCTATATACGGGGACTTGGCTTCACCAGAAGCAAGGAGGATCAATGTGTTTATTTTAAATTAATTGGTGACCGTGTTATTTATTTAGTCTTGTATGTGGATGATATGCTGTTGATTGGAAATGACAAAGAAATTATCCAAGATTTGAAGACCCAACTGTTCTCCAAATTCGACATGAAGGATCTTGGTGCTGTAAACTATATTTTGGGCATGGAAATTAAGAGAGATCGAGCAAAGAGGAAGCTCCTAAGTTAAACCCGCAGGAAGTATGTCATGACCATATTGTAGAGGTTCAACATGCAGGATAGAAAACCTGTGAATTTTCCTATTCCCGTAGGTGTAAAACTATTCACGTAATGTTGTCCCAAGACACAAGAAGAAGAGGAGGATATGTCTCATGTTCCCATCTATGCAAGTGCAAAGGTACCAAGATGTATGCAATGGTCCGTACTAGACTAGGTATCGTACATGCAAGGAGTATTGAGAAGGTTTATGTCAAACCCAGGGAAGGAGCATTGGACAGCAGTGAAGCGGGTTTTCAGATATTTACGTGGCACTAGTGATTATGGCTTGTGCTACCAGGGAAGACCAGGATTGGAAAGAATGTTGGAAATTCTTGGTTTTGTTGATGCAGATTGGGCTAGAGATCTGGACCAAAGAAGATCTAGAAGTGGGTATGTGTTTAGCCTATTTGGAGGCGCAGTTAGTTGGATGAGTAAAAGACAGTCTGTAGTGGCTCTTTCAACTATAGAGGCAGAATACATGGCAGCCACTCATGCAAGCAAGAAAGCAGTTTGGTTGCAGAGATTATGTTCAAGTATGGGGTTGGTACATCAAGCTATAAGGATATACTGTGATAGTGAAAGTGAAATTTTCTTGGCTAAGAACCCTTCTTATCATTCAAAGACAAAGCACATTGATGTTCAATATCACTTTGTTAGAGATATGGTTGAGGCTAAAAGGGTGTTGCTGGTAAAGGTGGACACTTTGAATAATGTTTCAGATGCATTGATGAATTCTATTAGCACTCAAAAGTTCTCTTGGTGTAGAGAAACAATGGGTGTTGAAGAATTCGGCCAATGACTAAGCTCTCCTGTGGCCCCCTATGAAAAGAAAACAAGTGGGAGAATGTTGGGTATGTGTTATATTATTTCCACAAATAAGCACGCGCAGGGGGGTAAGAGGGGGGGCAATAGCCCCCCCTTTACGCTGGGTGCAAGGGGTCCAAGGCAACGCCCCGACAAAAATTTTTTGGTCCTTAATTTTTGATGGGTAGTCTGCGCCCATGGTTTTGTGCATGGTTTTGCACATGGTTTTGGGGTACGATGGTCTTCAGCTCTTGGTATTTTTGTAGATCCGATCAAGGGAACTATGGTTATGTTATAATCCAAGGTTAATCGATTAGGGTTCATGTATGCTTCGGCATGTATATATATGTGTTGTAACACTAAAAGGAATATAATGAAAAATCAAGCTGGTCGTCTTGATTTGGGATCTAGGGGAAAATCTCTATGTTTATTTGTTTTATGTTTTATTCTCTTGCTATTGTTTATTTTCTGTTATAATATTCATGTGTAGATAAATTTTGTTCAGGGTTAAAACCTACATCACCTCTGAGATCGTACCCCCATACTCTCTTCCCCTCTGCAAATAGCCCCAAATCCTCAAAAACCCAAAAAATGCAGTTTAATCCAACACTATAGGTTTTTCGAATTAATGTTTGTTGTGTGTTTGCAGGTTTAATGACAGTAAAAGCCCAGAGAGGCATTTAAATGACAAAAAAACCTCTGGATGATGATCCAGGAGGCAAAAACGTATTATAAGGGCCAGGGGTCTACACAAAATAATTAACCCTTCGATGTATCATGATCATCGATGGGTTATAAACCATTATGCCATAAAGAGACACTGTCTGCACACAAGAACAGTTATAGTTAGAAAAGAAATAAATGATAGGAAGGTTAGAAGGCTAATTATAGATCAAAGGACAAAATAGAGGATTAGATCTTTAAAAATAGTGATTAAAGATAAAGGTCAAAGTTTTAAAGATAAAGGATAGATGGACAAAAGAGTCATAAAGGAGAATAGAGGATAAAAGAGAGTAAGCAAATCATTGAAGTTAAAACAAGATCAAGGGCCTAATACAGAAGTTTTATGAATAAAACAAAGACAGATGACCCAAAGACAGCTTCGAATAACTCAACAAAGAAGCAATTACTTCTCTGAAGACAAAATTTTCTACCTACAACATTATTTCTTTCCATAAAGGCATAAGGTAGTTATTGCATAGTCAAAGATATTTTGAAGCAGCTCAACAGTTATTACAAAGTTATTACAAAGCCTTAAAATTCAAAAATTTCAGCAAAATAACTTAGAAGTTAAGGCATAAGTTATTATTTCAGAGTAACTCTTTCAGATATTTTTGCCTTGGGCCTTGCATGGTCTCAAAGGTAAAAAATCATCAACTCTATAATAAATAACATTAAACACCCTAGTTTAGCAGCACCTTCTCATTTTTCATATAAATATTGCATATGAGCCTCATTTTAAATGTTGGTTACTTGATGGTTATTGGATTGATTTCTGCTGCTGAGCTAATTGAGGAATGCTAGACTAAACTAAAGAAAGCTCTAAGTTCCATAGAGCAGTTGTACATGGAGTATTGTAACTATTTTGATCATCAATAATACAAGCATGTTAACAGGATCCATGAGCTATATCAATGGTGAAGTTTTCCTAAATTGTTATTGGTTCTCCTTATGTTTTCCATTATGTTCATCTTTCTCTGATAAAGAAGTAGAAGTTTTAGATTAGGATCTGCTATTTCAGCACCCTATTTCTATCTGTCTTCTTTATATTCATGTTTTCTTCTGAATAGTTTTGATTAGAAGATTCTTAATTGCATTCTAGTTATATCTAGCTTGTTGTCTTGGAAATGATTCAATAAAGAGAAGCCAAGGAAGTTATGGTGAACCCATGTTCCTTTGAGTAAGACTTGAGATATTGTTTTTAAGACCTTTCTTTAAAGTATACTTATTAGAGTCTAAAACTAATGAGGTTTATGGTATGCCCTGCCCTCTAGAATGCATTGAAATGTTTCTTTGAAGAGTCCTTTAAGAGTTTGTCAAAAGTATATTAGAGTATTTTTGTTTGATCTTAGACCACTCTTACCGTCATCTTATATGTTTTCTTTATCTGAAAGTAGTTTTCAAATTTCTAGATTGTTGTATTAAGAATTTTTCTTATTAAAGTTTTTCCAAAGAGGTTTTATGGTTTTCCCTGCCCTTTGGCTTGCTCCAAATAGTTACTTTGAAAGGATTTTCTTGTCTAGTAGAGCTAGAAGATTCTTAACTGACTATAGCTTTGCTACCTTCACAACTTATTATTGTTTCATATCACAACCTATTCTAAAGAATCCACTTGATATAGTTAGCTTGCCCTATGAAATCCCTTGCAAATTTGATGAACAATTAAAATCCTTTTATGACTCCAATTTCCCAATGGATTGATGTATTCTCATAGTATATTTTTTTAGCTGAAACATTCCCTCAATCAGTCACACCATTGATCCTTCAATATATCAATTAATTCGACCAAAAAAACAAGTCCTTATAACTTCATAACTAGCCTAAAATATTAAACAAAGAGCACAAATATATATCAATTAAACACCTCAATAGAGAGATCCCTCTCTGAATCCAGGAAGGCTAGGTCCTAGGATTCCAAAGTGGTTATGATGTGGCCCCTGCCGTGTTTGTTCTTGCCACTCTTGAAAATCATAGGGAGCCAACACGTTGATCACTTGGGAGCAGAATTCTCATTGTTCTGGGAATATCCACATGGCCAATGCCTTCTAGAAGAGTCCATATATGTCAAAATTCGAATCCAAGTGTCCATCTAACACCTCTAAACTTTGGAACATGTCTTGCCTATTATTAGAAAGTCATTCATTGAGAAACTACCATCATTTTCCCTATAAATTGAGCACCTATCCTAGTGCTATGTAAGGAATAATTTTGCTAAAGAAATGTTGTTGGATTCTCATTTGAGAGAGTGAAAGTACTGATATGTTGTTGGTGTGATGTTGGATGTGATGAGGCTGGGATGAAGCTGGAGTTGGTGACAACAAAATGATCATTGGTTGTAACCTCCCCCTTCTACTCTTTAATAAAGATTGTTGTTCATTTTCCCATATATATGTCTCTATATGTTTCTATTTCTTATGCAATGGATTCCTGAATGATATATATATTTCACATCTAATCGATTTGAGTGATTGAGATAGGTAGATATATGTATATGCATGTTATTTTTTGTTCTTTCTTTATGTTTGCAGGAATTGATCCAGTGATCTGAGTTGGATTGAGAGCATCAGCAACAACGACAGAAGGAGAAGGAGAAGTGCTTGGATCACAACTAGGTTCTTTCATCATTCTGTGTATCTTCTTATTTTAGAGAAAGTGATAGTAAATTCTTTCCTCTATTGTTCTAAGTGCCTAGCACCACACTTAGGGAATTTGATTTTTCTATATATCACAATTCTACATAAAAATGGGTCTTGCATCAATGGTAAGAATAATCAGGTTATCGGTTTCCAAACATGTTATCTGGAAACTGATAACCCTTATTCACTAATTATGTTTTGAAAATTGATAACCCTTCTTCACTCATAAATTTATGGTATGAACAATCAGAATAACCTATCAAATTATCGGATACACATATTGATACCTTCAAAATAATTTTCCAAGAGAGAGAAACTCATATCAGAGTATAAGAAGATTTTTAGAGATGAAAATTGCCATCAAGGGAATTCACAGTAAGGTAGGGTTATTAAACATCCCTTTTCAAAGAAGTGAATATCCGAAAAAAATGGACTTCAATCAAAAAATTCGACATCCAAAGTGTTGGATTAGGTCGCAGCCTTATATTGCAACATGAGAGAGAGAAAAAAAATTTAGGAGAACCTATAAGGCACAAATGTATCCATAGTCCTACATATTTAAGAGTACCATAATAAAATGGAGTTATAATAAAGTTCCCCTGATGGATATAGCCCAATAGAGACCTTCTTGATCAACAACGACAATGCTCATATCCTCCCCCAATGCCCCTTTGCAAGAACAATGTGTAATTATTTGGAAATTTTCCTAGGGAATAGTACTTTTTAGTCCTATGGTGAATGTGACTCCTGTTATTTAGAATGGCAGAAGGGTCATTGGAAATCCTCAAATGTGATTTCCCTTTAGCAAAGGACCCCTACTAATTAATTAACAAAGTGCTAATCCAAACCTAGGTCATATTCTTGGGGTAGCTCAATAGCCCTTTCTCATTGTGATTCTCTATTGAACAGTGACCCTTGAACAACACATCAAAAATTGGTAACCTATTTCTCAAATCAGCATACCACTTAGATTGGCTTCAAGAAACCAAGTTTTTCATTAAAATATACTAAAATTCATACTACCATAAACTTCCAATCAACCTCAACAACATTTTTAAAACAACCTTTAAGATAGGGAAGGGACGTGATCAAGACTATACCGGGTGATTAGGTATGAATTAATTGTCATGATTTTTCTCCCAAGTCCTAGCCAATTCCCCAATACATTTCACATGTTAAATGAATAATTTCCCTAGAGAATTTTGTGACACATTTTTCAATTACCATTTTATCCAACCTGGGAAGAACATGCCAATTTCCAGAACTTTTAAAGGAAGTCACAGATCTACATTGAAAAAATTCAGAAAATCTAATCTGACCAAGCAGAATACTTGAGATTGATAACAGCACTACTCGAGAGTAGATCATATCAATAATAATGTGCATGAGAGAGAGATTGAGTGAACCCATGGACAATAAATATATGTTTCACATAGGGTAAATAATCATGCTTGTACACTAAAGAATAACTCACAAGATCAATACAAGATGATGTTACAAATGAGGCACGAGTTATGTATTTATGCACAACTCATGAGGTTAGGCATCTAGCTCCATGAGTCTAGTTATGGTCCTACACTGATTCTTGGGCAAGCCTAATTCCCCAAAAATAATGTTAAATAAAATTCACAAGGTCATCACTTAATCCATAATGTAGTGATACAATTAATGAAGGAACTTTTCCATAAATGATCTCATGTGAATATTACCATCATTCCAACAAATTGTGCACTAAGACTTTTTGGGAATGGATTATTGTTGGACATAGCACTTCAATGATCTGATGAACATGCAGTAGTACATTTACATTTATCACAGAAAATTTCAATTTGGAAAAAATGATGACTTGACAGATAGAAAAGAACTTAAAATACATGAAATTTTGTGTGGGAAAAAAATTTTATGAGTTTGAATTTGAGATAGGAATATTGAGGCTGAATTTGAAAAAAAATTCACTTCACTTGCAAGGTTTATTTGAGTCTTGGTTGATTTCTTTTCTTAGGACATAATTTTCACAAATTTTTGAGGAGGGAGAGACAGTTGTTGTTCCAAATGCCTCTCCACAGATTTGAGGGAAATCTGTTTAAGATTAGAAAAGTTCCAATGCAAACACATATCATGCATGGCACACCCACACTTTTCACAAGACACGGAAGCAAGTTGGAGCTCCAAATACTTCTTTTAAAGTGAGTTGACCTCCTCATGAAAACCACAATATCTAAAAGGGAATGACAAGAAACAATGATTGAACCCATGTGGTTGTACAATATGTAGTTAACAAGAGAAGATAGAAGTACAATTCCAGATTCATAGGATGAATATTCTCAGAAAGAGAGGTTACCTTTGGTATTTGGTGAATAATCAACCTCATGTTTGTTTTTTTCTTTGTAATAAATAAATTGAGCCAGATCAAGGAAAATTCACTCAACTACTGCAAAGAATTTTCTTCAATATTTGAAGGGCACATTTCATTATTGGTTAAGATATGTTGAGGATGAAAAATTGATGTTACATAGCTTTGTGGATTCAAAATAGCAAGGTGATTCTAGTTCTAGGAAGAGCATATCTATGAATAAGTTAACAACTATGATTGGTTCTGGAGCATGCTCAACTTATTCCCAAAAGTTGCCCTACATTTAGACCTAAAAGATATACCTACAAGTTCCAAGGTCATGAGAAATTTGTCTGTAAGGATCGTTTACCCAGCTAGGAAGTATAAAGTAGCCAAGAAACTATAGGGAATAACTAGCCTACTCCATTTAATCGCATCAAGTGTTCATAAGGAATATCAAAGCTATCTCTCTTTACTTTGACATTGACAAACACCTAGTGGCATCCAATACGTTCGGGACTTGTTCATATAGCAGCAACAAGTTCGTTTGTAATATAGGTGATTATTTAAGAGTTTCTCTGCTACTTTCTATCAAAAATTAAGATGCATGGGATTGCATAAATCCTTCTTACTGCTATCTAATGGCTATAAATATTTTCTCCTAATGCATAGATTTTTTATAGCATGGATAATTTAGGGCATTTTCCAGTTATCTTGAAGGAATAGTAGTCATTACTCTACACCTTCACCTTTGTCACAAGGCCAGACTTTTGATAAGGACTCATCATAATTCTATGCCTCAGCAAATTCCTCTGGAATGAATCTACACCAAAAAATTATGTCTAAAAGGCTCAAAGAAAGGGGATGTATCTAATCTGGTGATCCAGAAAACAATAGACTGATATTTTGAACCTCATCAACTCCCTCAACCAGTGGATAACTATAAGGAAGATTCCACCATAACTTATGGTGGATACACATACTTTGTTTAGGTAGAATTTTAAATAAATGGAACAAGGTAAGGTAGGCATTTTTACTATTGGTTCCAAGGCATTGTTTTCTTGAAGGGATAATTTTTCATAGTGGGAATAGAGTGCAAGACCCAATTCACATATTACTACATATTATATCAAGCTCACCTAAGTCTACATATTATGGAAAGTATATGTAGTCTTATTTTCACCCCATATTGATCCATACACCCAAAGCCACCTCAACGAATATGTAGACTAATTTTTCTTGGGTACTTAAAGATAGAAATATCATCCACTAGAATTTTTCATAGCCCAACATGGAAGGTCATATAATAATTTCAATGCAAGCAAAAGTTATGTGGATTTTACTCAAAAATTAGGCTTACATGATGAAAGTTGAAGCCTAGAGAATGTTTTTTTGGAATTATTCAATGGGGTTAAAACCATAAATGAAAATTCAACTCCCTACCCATGAGAATCTTCCCTTCTCCTATCCCATTTAAGTAAACATTGGTCTCTAATGTGTAGGGTTTCCTTGCATTTTCCCCACGGAATACATGTTTATTTCATCATTATTACACAAGTAATTTTTATTATTAGATAAGTATTTTTGACTATCTCATCAATATATATAAATATATCGAAACATATCTATCTAATTCAAGTTCTAATATCCACCTTGATATACATATAAATATGCTAGCACACTCTGTAATGTTCCCAATTTCTATGGAACATTAATTTTTTCCATTTTCACATAGGAGATAAATAAAATGGGTCGGAGACCCATTCCTTTCTTAGATGGAGAATAAAAATCCTCTTGGCATGAGGGAGAATCACTTTTGGAGCTTTATTTCACACCTCCATGTGTGAAAGGGGGCCTTTACAAGAAGGCTAGGTCAAGTTTGACCAAGTCAAAGTGCGCAGTAGCATGAGGTGGAGAGCACATTGTGGGCCAATGCAGTGGGATAAGGAGGGAAGCTTCTAGAGGAAGGAAACCCTAATGATTGGGGTCCATTGAGAGGGAGCTGAATTTTTTAAGAGGGCAAGGTAGCCATTGCAAATCATCTTGAGTATTATTCATCTTTGGTCCTGTGGACTTGTAGCAACATCTTGTTGGTTAGCAAGAATTTCCGAGGGAATTCCTGTTTAGGATTTCCTCTCCTTCTTGAGTAGATCTTGGAGGATTGCAATCTTTTCCCCATATTCATACATTGAGTTCAAGCATTATCCTTCATCATCAGTGCAGCTTCAACTAGAGATTGTGTAGTGTTGCTGGGTGTTGCTGGGGAGGTTTTCTACAACACCATCCTTGGCTAGTTTTTCATAGGAGGGAGCTTCCATACCTTTTGGGAGATCATAAAAGGAGGTTCATGAGCTCATTCCACCATATTTGGCATCAGGCCAACCACTTTCCACCATATGTAGCGCAATCCATCTCTTAGACATCGTTATTCTTGGAGAGAGTTTGTTGTGAGGGATTAGCAAATAGTTGGAGGGTGAAATCTTAGGTGAAGGGATCAACCTTTCACTTCAGATTTACATTGGAGGAGGGTTATTCATTTGTTGCATCCATTTCAGCCTTCTCCATGTATTTCCAGTTCTTTAGTTGCTACTGCCCAGCAACTCCGACATTTATGCAAACTGCCATTTTTCTTGTATTCCAGCCAATCCTTTTAGAGGATTGTTGTATTGTATTTTCAGGGGTTGAGATCATGCTCCCCCTCTTATTTGAGCTTCATATTTCTATATCCTTATATCATTATATTTTATGCAGCAATACCTCTATAAATATTGTAGTCACAGCCTAGGGCTTGTTCCATATAGCATTGTTCTTCATGTTCATCATGCATGTAATGAGAGGCTTGTATTATCTTGATTGAATGACTGATCCCTCAAGTCATTGCATTCCTTTTGCTACTATAACCATATATATTGCCTGTTTTCTTCTTTTTATAGGCAGGCTTAGATAAATAACATAGAGAATCCATTGTATGTTCATACATCATTGCAGCCCCATTCTTGGGCAATTCCTGTAGGAGGAATATTACAAGATCTATAGACATAGTCTGTAGAGGGCCAGGTAGCCTCTAGATCTCATCCTTTCTATAAGGCGACATATCTAGTAAATGCCCCTATAGTCAATCTCTGGAATAGGTTGTGATATTTTAGAAAAAAGGAATATTACAGTGGTATCAAAGCACCCTTCTTGGCTCATCCTGTGGCCTTCAAGCCCAAGAAAGAAGAAGAAGAAGATGTTGCAGAAGATGAGCTTGATCTCATCTATTTTCAGAACAAAGGAGAGCCTCTCCAAGGAGGAGAAGCAAAGAGAATAATAGGAAGTCCCATGCACTTCCTATTCTCAAAAATAAAGCAAGCATGGGAGATGATTGGATCATCAGGTTCAAGATCAATACCTGAGTGAGTATAAAACCCATTTTGCAGCATTCAGGGGAGCTACAACGTTCCCATAGTTTATTTAGCAGAAGGAGGAGAGAAGGCCCTATGGAAAAATATAAATCAAAGGCAATAGGTTCCTATTGTCTACATTTTATGGGGATAATTTAGCTAGAGCTTGGGTGAAAAAGATAGAAGCATTTTTCTTGCTACATCCAATGGTAGAGAAAGAAGCAGTGGAGATTGCAGCACTGCACATGGAGGAGGAAGCCTCTGTTTGGTGGTTCAAACCCTTGGTCCATTCAAGGGTGAGTTCTTTTGCAGACTTTGCTCAAAGGTTAATCCAAGCCTTTGATGGATAGAGGACAAAGGAGGAGAAATCCATTCCACCATGGGAGGAGAATTGCACCAACGTTGCTACAGCTTTGGAGGAGCAGCCTTTTACATCTATGGGTGAGGCAGCCATTGCATTAGAGGAAACAACTACCGTAACCACACAAGAAGGTCCCAAGATCCACCATGGTATGAGTAAGGTTCCACTTTTCATTTCAGCAAATAATTTAAAGGAATGTGGAAACTTACATGTATAGGTCCAAGGATCTACACACTGTGCTATTCTAGAGCACCATTATTGCACTGCGTTGTGCAAAGGGTTCAAGGAGGAGATGAGCCCTCAACCTCATACATTTTGTTTGAGTTGCATTCAACCCTTGAGGTTGGAGTGTGAACAATTGGAGGATAAAACAAACCATGGCACCTTCATTATAAACAAGGAAACATACTTTAAACCAGAGGTTGAAACAGTTGCTACACCTTTGGAAGGATTAACAGTGCTGTCAAACTATGATGGAGAGGAGGTATTACCTCCATCAAATTTGGGTCCTCATGGATCCAACATAGTCATGGGTGAGAGATATTTTCTAATAGGTCTCCAAGGAGTTGCATTTCAACTTTCCATGAAATGCAAAGGAGAAGATATGGCTTGGGAGAATGGTAGCCCTCATGAGAGGAGTGCCAGAGGAGGAAGAAGGAGAAGACATCCACAAAGAGCTGAGTGGGTGTGGATGAGAAGCAAGGGGCTGATTTTCCACTTGCAAATATATGATACTGGGCAGCAAGAGGGTTGGCTACGTTGGCTCCCCTTGAAGGATTTTGGCCATCACTTGATGCACTCTTTTTCCAGGAGGATAGGAGTGGAGAAGAGGTGGCCGGGTGTTTACATCATTGAGCAGCAGAGAGTAGGGATACATGGAGCTTATATGGCATATATATCAGTCATGATACCTTCATTGCATGAGTTACATGATGTGAGCATGAGGAGGCAGCAAGCACTTGGGTTGCTTGAACTATCTTGGAGAGAGCACAAGCAAATTTTCTCTCACATGATGTATGATGTTGCAAGAGTAGAGGAGGGAACTCTCATAGTGCAAAGGGATTACTCCTTAGCTTGGGCTGATCGGGAGGCATTTCCATCTTGGTAAAAGCTTCACATTTGCAGCAGCATCACCGGAGGTGTTCTTGACAAGGAACATGTCAAGAGACAAAGTTTGGTATAGGCAAGAGCATTTTTGCATGAGCTCACAACGCTGTCACTAGGGAGCTGGATCACACACATGGATTCATCTATCATTTTACTTCCAGCCTATGGTAAGAGCATTTTATTTTCATTTTTTGATTTTCATCCTCTTATCATTATGTTGCAGTGCATGGCTCCTCAAAGGGGCAGATTTTTCATGTTTCTCCATGAGAAAAGTTGGGCCAAACCATATGATGGAGGTAGCCATCTTTCACATGGCCTTGGGAAAATGTTTTTCCATTTTAAACATGTTCAGCTAATTCAAATGATTAGCATTGTATTTCTAAACATTTTTCCTTGTACATTTCTTAAGCAGCAGTTTGGAAAACTGCGTTGTTGTTACTTGGGAGACTATTGGTACCCTTCAGCACTATATGAAACCATCAGTACTTCCTCTATTTTTATGATGATCATGTTCCCCTTTTCTTATATTGTCCATATTATTATTGGGAGCATAATTTTTGGATTGACACATGAGCTGAATGTGTCTTTGAGGGGAGATGATTCCCACAGTTTATGCATGGCATGTTCTAATGGGAACATGAGGAGGGACATGGCCATAACAGCCACTTATTTGCTTTCTTTAGAGGTGGACCATGATCCTGATGATGTTATCCATCCATTTTATGTATATGGGCATGTATTTTATTTTGTGTTGCTGATTCACTCATCTATTTACTATTTAGTAGTAGAGGTGATATTTTTTGTACAGTACTTGCCATGTTATTTTCTGCAGCTACAGTGGATGAGGTTGCATTGTAACCCTATGAGACATTGTTTGTACCTTGTTTCACATGGTATAACCTACATCAAACATGTCATTTGGGTATTCTATGATGATCATGTCCTACTTATCATGGATGACATATCTTGGGCCAGCCAGATTATCATTGATGAAGGAGAGATCCTTGTAGGATTGATATTCATGTTGCCACTTGGAGGAAATACATTTTCAGCCCTTGATCAACACACACTCCACACTAATCATAAGTGGAGGGGAGGAAAGCATGGGGTAAGCTATGGAGCTTTCCATATTCATATTTTCAGCCCACCTTCTTTTCTGGAGCTCAAGGTGGAGAGAGTTTTCTATGAGTTGCCATGTTTGGAGGCAGCTCATGTTGTATGGATGATTGCTTGGGGATGGGAGATTCATATGGGGATGATGAGTCTCATGCCTCAAGAAGGCCCTTAGACAGCCCATTTTTCCCTTCATGGATATTTGTTTCTACATGACAGCTATTTGGGGATGCTCACCAAAGGCTAGATTGCATATGTTGGAGGGACAACTTGGACACTTGATTGATGACATAGCATCATTTTCTTGGAGGATTTTATCATGCATGGATGCTACAAGAGAATTAAGGGGAAATAAATCAGTCTATCCTTGTACTTGCTTGAGGACAAGCAATCTTTGAGAGGGGAGGACTATAATGTTCCCAATTTCTATGGAACATTAATTTTTTCCATTTTCACATAGGAGATAAATAAAATGGGTAGGAGACCCATTCCTTTCTTGGATAGAGAATAAAAATCCTCTTGGCATGAGGGAGGATCAATTTTGGAGCTTTATTTCACACCTACATGTGTGAAAGAGGACTTTTGTAAGAAGGCTAAGTCAGTTTTAACCAAGTCAAAATGCATAGTAGCATGAGGTGGAGAGCACATTGTGGGCCAGCGCAGTGGGATAAGGAGGGAAGCTTCTAGAGGAAGGAAACCCTAATGAGTGGGGTCCATTGAGAGGGAGCTGAATTGTTTAAAAGGAGGACAAGGTAGCCATTTCCAATCATCTTGAGTATTATTCATCTTTGGCCCGATGGACTTGCAGCAACATCTTGTTGGTTAGCAAGAATTGCCGAGGGAATTCATGTTTAGGATTTCCTCTCCTTCTTGAGTAGCTCTTGGAGGATTGCACTCTTTTCCCCATATTCAGCCATTGAGGTCAAGCATTATCCTTCATTATCAATGCAGTTTTAGCTGGATATTGTGCAGTGTTGCTGGGTGTTGCTGGGGAGGTTTTCTAAAACACCATCCTTGGCTAGTTTTTCAGAGGACAAAGCTTCCATCCCTTTTGGGAGGTCATCAAAGGAGGTTCATGAGCTTATTCCACCATCTTTGGCATCAAGCCAACCACTTTCAACTATATGCAGCGCAGTCCCTCTCTTAGACAGTGCTATTCTTAGAGAGCATTTGCTGAGGGATTAGCAGATAGTTGGAGGGTGAAATCTTAGGTGAAGGGATCAGAATTTCACTTTAGATTTCCATTGTAGGAGGGTTCTTCATTTTTTGCAGCCATTTCAGCCTTCTCCATCTATTTCCATTTCTTGAGTTGTTGCTGCCCAGCAACTCTGACATTTCTGCAAAGTGCCATTTTTCTTGTATTCCACTCAATCCTTTTAGAGGATTGATGTATTGTATTTTCATGGGTTGAGATCATGCTCCCCCACTTATTTGAGCTTCATATTGCTATATCCTTGTATCATTTTATTTTATGCAGCAGTACCTCTATAAACAGCATAGTCACACCCTAGGGCTTGTTCCATATAGCATTGTCCTTCATGTTCATCATGCATGTAATGAGAGGCTTGTATTATCTTGATTGAATGACTTATACCTCAATTCATTACATTCCTTTTGTTGCTTAAGTCATTACATTCCTTTTGCTGCTATAACCATATATATTGGTTTTTTACTTCTTTTTATAAGCAGGCTCAGATAAATAACGCAGAGAATCCTTTGTATGTTCATACATCATTGCAGACCCATTCTTGGGCAATTCATGTAGGAGGAATATTACAAGATCAATAGACAGAGTCTGTAGAGGGCCAGGTAGCCTCTGGATCTTATCCTTTCTATAAGGTGACAGATCCAGTAAATGCACCTATAGTCAATATCTAGAATAGATTGTGATATTTCTGAAAAAGGAATATTACACACTCCTATCTCTCATATGCATTTTGATACACATATAAAGGCATTGGCATAAACTTATCTAAACTATCATATCATGTATATAAATTACTAGAAATAGTAATACAAAATTACACATATTCTAGTTTTGTAATTGGAACCCAATGAATTTGAATATAGAGACTTGAAGTTATCATTTTTAGGGGATGATGATTTAGTAGGTCTGATGATGGACAGTTGACCCAATGTAGGTTTGATGATGGATGGCAGGACCAATGTCAAGAATTCGTATTGGAACTATATTTTAAATGGGAGTAGAAAATACTCCCTTCTAAACTACGAAGTGATGGGAGTAGAAAATACTCCTCTTCTATTACTTATTGTGGGATAAATTTCCCATGAGAAAAAATAATATAACAATATTTCTGCAGTTCGAGAAAAATTCATTTCAAAGCGGACCCCTAGATGATCTCTTTGGGGTTTAGTAGATCCTGACGATGGAATGATGAAATTGCACAAGGATTTCAATTTTTTGTATTCAAACACAATTTATTGTTCTAAGTCTATAATGAAAACCACCAATAGTTCCCATCATTTCGTAATCCATGGCTATTCTCTTACAAAGGGTTTGGGCGTGGGAAAATACATAATCAATGACATGCTTATAGTAGGAGGGTATCATATGGAAATATATTTTATCCAGAAGGAAATAAGATTGATGATAATCACTCACTTGGAGTATGGCATGGCATTGTTGTTCACAATCTTCCTTTCACGGAAATTCTTTGTGGTATTTCCATACTCTGAAGATGAAGCTTTAAAATTTTCCAACGCATTATAAATCCATTCATTTTGATTACTATCACCTGCTGATATTCATTGAAGGAAAAAATGGAATTAAAGTCCTTACCATTTTGTTTGTGGTGGGTTTAAAGAGGTTGATTGCACCTGATGTCATGGTTAAGCCAGTAGCTATCTCTACTTAGGGGCTAGTGTTCAAATTAATGGGTCCCCTGCTAAACCCCTGAACCAACGTCTTCTCAGCATTTTCGTGGCCGAGCCCCCTGAACCAACGTCTTCTCATCATTGTTGTGGCCGAGCCCCCTAAACCAATGTATTCTCAGCAGTGTCGTGGAGCTGGCTATAGTCTTCGTGTGCGACTACAAGTGATGGAATGGACCCAATATTGGTTCTCACAGTCGTCAGGAACTACTGTCTCAACTATATTTTGCGTTGGGCACTATAAGCTTCTGCAGACACCAGGATGCCAAGATATGTGGGCGCAAGAAATAACACTGCAATTGATATCTACCTCACACGATTCTTGAACTCGCTTAGAAACTGAGGTTGGGGAGTAAATATTTTTTCTCCATTTGGAAAATCTATTAAATATTTACTTTTAAGTCAATAAATATGTTATGTATAGATCTATATTTATGATTTATTTTGTAACAATATCATAGATATATATTTTTCAATACGTATATTGTAATTCTAACCTTGATGAAAATTTAAACCACATTTATGTTGCCCATGAAGCCCGATAAAAAATAGTGATTGATCAATATGGGAATTTAAAAAAAGGCGGTAATTAGGTCGAATATTAGCTAGGTAATGAGTGGATAGGTTATAAGGTCGAATATAGTTAGGTAATGAGCGGGTAGACTTTGTGGTTTAGTTATTTAATATATATTTTATCTATGACTATATTTCAATTTTATATATATATATATATATATATATATATATATTATAAATTATATTTATTTTATTGTTTTTATTATATATTATATGTAATATAATTTATATTTATAATATAGTTTATTATATATAATTTATTTATAATATCATTTATTATATATAATATCATTTATATTTATAATTAAATAGGATTTTTCAAGGATTAGATGATTTGCAAAATGATCCAAGCATTTTTACCAAAAATGAGCAAAGTTAAATTTGTAAAATCTGGTGTTTTACTCTGTTTTTTTTCACAATTTCGAAGGTATAAATGATTTCAACACCCAAAAAAACCCCAGCACACCCAAAAATCCAAAACATACCAGTTGTAACCTAGTTTTCCAAAAAAATTGGCCGAATTTCCAGAAAAATGATTGCCTAGGAAAAAAAACCGGCTCTCACATGCCCAAAGGGTACAACTAGATGAATGAAAATTTTTGAGCCTGGGTGCCAAAAAATAGGAAAATGGCCAAACAAGAGATTATAAAGCGATCAAAATACGCATAAATGACTGAATAAGGGAGAGTGTCAGTCTCAAATTTACTTAGATATGGCCTAGGTGTACCAATACAATTAATGAGAAATAATTACATCACAAAAATACAAAGAATAACGGCTACAAAAGACAGCACGGGTGCCAACAACACCCAATTGAAAGGACAAGGGGATGAGTCAATATCGACTTTAGTTTTCGAGGAAGCGACTAGGTGCAGACTTGCTCTCATGTTCCCAAAGGGTACAACTAGATGATAGTGAATTGTTGAGCTGGGTACAATTGTGAAGTCTCCTGAGCACTCTTGCATTTGAGGAAATCTTGATTTTGTATTATTTTTTGGAAATTCTTGCACAAAACGACGAACCATTCTATTGTCAAAAACCTCACATGTGAGATGGTGTTTCATCCAAGTCTTAGATTTTGCAATTGTTATCATTGGAACATAACCAGTTGACAGGGTTTCTTCCAGAATGGATCTGGAAATTCAAGGATTTGAAGGTGCTCAATTTCTCCAATATTTTTTTTTGTATGGAGGGATTCCCACCCAAGTATCTGAATTGCAAGCTCTCTAGACTACACCCGATCCATCAGAGGAAGGCTCTCAGGATGAAAATTTGTGGGAATTTTTGATGCACTGTCTGCTAATGGTTTCACTAGCTTCGCAAGACCGATGCTATGTTCAATTTCAAGGGCTAGGAAGAAAATTTTTGTCTTCAAATTCTTTATTTATCTAATTTTTTCATCGACTTGTCAAACAATAGTCTAAGAGGTAAAATTCCTTCACATTTTGGGTTGCTCAAAGGCCTCAGGAGTTTAAATATTTCCAGCAACGAGTTGACAGGACACAAACACATCAAATATGGGGTATAAACCAAAAAATACTAACATAGGTTAGACACTACTTCAAAAGAAACAAATGCAACATGCAACTTAGATTCAAGACATTGAAATCAAACAAGCTCAATAAATTCGCTTCGAAGGGATTAAAATTGGGGGTTTTGACAAGCTAAATGCAATCAAAAAATAGAAAAAGATACAACTCAGTCATTTCTCCTGGTTCATTTTATAAATACCTGATGGCAGGTTGTCAACGAAGGTGAGCAACATCTTACTTCCCCCCTCAGAGGCCAATCTGCCATGCATCTCCACAGCTATGGCATTAACTAGTTATCTCAACGTTACAAAGGAGTAGAGCATCCCTCATCGATATCCCACAGAATGGCCACCACACGATTCCACTTGCTCCGACTCTTGAAGGGCGTATTTTTTGCAGATGAGAATAGGGAGGCTGGGGTGAAGGGTGAAATTTTTTTGAGGTGGGAATTGGAATTAAAATAAAAAATTAAATGTAAACAATAATATTTTAAAATATATATATATAGATATATAGATATATATAGTATTAAATTAAGAATTGAATATAAATAAATAATATATTAAGGTGTATATAAATGATTTAATATGTAAAACTTACAAACACAATTAGTATTTTTATGCAGTGATATTTATGTCCGTTTAAGAGTATAACCTTTTTGAAGTTTTAGTTACTGATGTGGTCATATTTAAATTAAAATATTCAAAATTAAAATTATGTGGTTTCTACTTGTTTTAATATAGACATAAAAATTTATGATAACATGGCCTCTTCTAAGGTTTTACAATTATTATTATTTTTTTACAAAGTTTCCACCTATCATAATGTGGCCAATTTCCTAGATTTAGCATTATGGGAGCGTTGTAGCTGTTATAACACCACCCAAAATTTTGGGCATATTCAAATTTTGGGTTCCCCCCATTTTGCTTGCTCAACTCATTAGGGTTTCAATCATACTCTTAATTATTTACTCTCCTCTCCCCCTTTTTGTCGAACTCTGATGTTGTTCCCATTTTCACTTTACATGTTTCCCCCACACATCATGTGTTTCCTCAAATGTTGTGAAACCAGCTCCAAAAAGAGAAGAAAAGAGATATCAACGCCTAGAAATAAGCCACTTCGAGGGGGCAACCTCCAATACATTACATGAATGAAAAATTATTGGATGATACAAATGAACAAAACCTCCTTCTATATATAGGAGTCCATGGGGCCACAATATAATCCTAGTGGGGCCACAATGTAATCCTAGCCGACATAACAATAATAATGTAAGGGCACAATAATAACAATATGGGGGTTACAGGGGTACAACAATAACAATAAGGGGGGCTACACTAACATAATAAGGGACTACACTATTAATATAGGGACTTAACATGCCCCTATCCTTAAAACATGTGTTGTCCTCAACGCTTGATTATTTCTTGATTCTTTTGTATAAAATTCTCATCCTCCCATGTGGAATCTTCTACAGGAAAGTTCTTCCACTTGCTGAGATACTCTGAAATTGATCATAATTTTTTTGGAATCTAAACTTCTGTGATCCATCATATAAATTAGTAGAAACTCTTTCGGTAATAATCACATGCACAAGAACGTGGTCGACGCGTTTCGAACCAACTAGTGTGGTTCATCATCAGGACTATGTGAGAGATCAGATCCAGACATTAAGTATAAATAGATGTAGAAATGGCTCAACTAGCCGTTAGGATAACGGCTAGTTTGAATTTAAAAAAAAAAAAAAAAAAAAAGAAGAAGAAGAAGAAGAAGTAAATATTCCATTATTTATTTAATTTAATTAATTTTCATTTATTTATTTATTTATTTATTATTATTTTATTTATTTATAAATTCTTTAATATATTTATACAACTAATTAACCAATTAATTAATATAATGGTAAATAATTTAACAAATTGTGGTGTATATATGTATATTTTCCTTATTAATTATATAATAATCAATTATTAAATATTAAAAATAAAATTAATTATTATTCATATAATTTAATAATAACAAACTACCTATCAAATAATCAAACACTGAGTTTAAAAAATATAAATAAATAATAATTATTAAGCATAATAATAATTTTAAAAATAAAAATAAATAAATAAATCAGGACAAAAATAAAAATATAATCCATAAAAATAAATAAAAGTTGAAAAAAAAAAAATATCAAAAAAAAATACATAAATAAATAAAAATAAAAATAAATAAATAATAATAAAAATAAAAACAAAAACAAATAAATAAATTAAAAAAAAAAGGATCGACATCAAGAATATAAGGCAGGAATCCAGCACCTGCTGATATTCCAACCGTCATCTCTATTGAGATTAACGGACCTTTTCTCAATTTCAAGGGCCTCTCTCAACTTACGATGATGAAAATGGTCGATTCTAGCAATGACCTTAGCTTCTTCTATGCAAACATGATGGTTAGTCTTTTCTACATGCTCAGCTAAGGCGGACGAGCGAGATCTTCTGTGCTTGATATCAGCAGCATGCTCATAGATCCTTTGATTAATCAATCGACTAGTCTCACCAATGTAAGGAGTCCCACATGAACAAGGAATGATGTAGACACCTTTTCCATCTCTGGGGTCAATCAGAAAGATTGCTAAGATCCTTAAAAAGCATAAGGTATCCTCTTATTTCAAGCCCCTTAATACAATTAATAGTTCTCTAAAATTAGTGAAAGATCCGATTGACCCCAGAGATGGAAAAGGTGTCTACATCATTCCTTGTTCCTGTGGGACTCCTTACATTGGTGAGACTGGTCGATCGATTAATCAAAGGATCTGTGAGCATGCTGCTGATATCAAGCACAGAAGATCTCGCTCGTCCGCCTTAGCTGAGCATGTAGAAAATACTAACCATCATGTTTGCATAGAAGAAGCTAAGGGCATTGCTAGAATCGACCATTTTCATCATCGTAAGTTGAGAGAGGCCCTTGAAATTGAGAAAAGGTCCGTTAATCTCAATAGACATGACGGTTGGAATATCAGCAGGTGCTGGATTCCTGCCTTATATTCTTGATATTGATCCTTCTTCTTTTTTTTTAATTTTTTTTTATTATTATTATTATTATTTATTTATTTTTATTTTTATTTTTTATTTTTTATTTTTATTTTTATTTATTTATGTATTTTTATTTTTGATATTTATTTATTTATTTATTTTATTTATTTTTATGGATTATATTTTTATTTTTGTCCTGATTTATTTATTTATTTTTATTTTTAAAATTATTATTATGCTTAATAATTATTATTTATTTTTTTTATTTATATTTTTTAAACTCAGTGTTTGATTATTTGATAAGTAGTTTGTTATTATTAAATTATATGAATAATAATTAATTTTATTTTTAATATTTAATAATTGATTATTATATAATTAATAAGGAAAATATACATATATACACCACAATTTGTTAAATTATTTACCATTATATTAATTAATTGGTTAATTAGTTGTATAAATATATTAAAGAATTTATAAATAAATAAAATAATAATAAATAAATAAAAATTAATTAAATTAAATAAATAATGGAATATTTACTTCTTCTTCTTCTTCTTCTTTTTTAAAGTCAAACTAGCCATTATCCTAACAGCTAGTTGAGCCATTTCTACATCTATTTATACTTAATGTCTGGATCTGATCTCTCACATATTCCTGATGATGAACCACACTGGTTGGTTCAAAACACGTCGACCACGTTCTTGTGCATGTGATTATTACCGAAAGAGTTTCTACTAATTTATTGATCATACTTGTCAAGTTCTTGTTTCTGTGACAGCTTCAGAACTTCTTTTGATGTGATGTTGATATTCCTGTTGTTTCATTAGATTTTGCACTAAAGTTAGGTTATACTTTGAGAGTTGGAGAACTTGTTGTTGATGCTCGATGTCATATTCCACTAATTTATCATCCATATTAGCTATTATTTTATCCTTAAAACCATCCAACTTAGCCTCCATTCCTACTTTTAAACCATATATGTCATCTTCGGTTTCTCTTCGTAAGATCGAAATTTGTTGCACTTGGTACCATAATTTTGATATCTCATACTGCAATTCTTATTCTTCATGCGTCATAGTATAGATTTCTGAGGGCTTAATGGGTGTTGAATTATTTTTAGGAGGCATTTCAAAACCCAATACTGAAATATATTCTACAATATTCCCTTGGAATCAATTCAAATTGATTCTTCAAACAAGACTTATGCAATTCGGAAAAAAAATACACACCTTTTTCTTGCTTTTGAGGAGCTCAATATTGAAATTGGATTATCTCTATGATTGCAGCTCTTAAATATATGAAATTTGGAACTGAGTTAGCCTTCTAAATTATCTTTCAAATTCCATAGGTCTGACTTGATTTATATTCTCCAAGACAATGTTATGTCCAATATCCCATAATGACCTAATTATGGAATGGTTCAGTAGATCGAATTTGTACGAATTGCCACATGTCACTGTTTCATCTTTTAGCTCTGAAATTGATAGAAAAGAAACTACAATCCATGTACTTGTGACCAATTTTTACAGCATTCCAATCTAATGCTCAGAGAGAGAGTTATGAATATTTTCCCACGATCACCTCTTTGAGATGAAATTCAGGAGCCTAAAAAAGCACTACCTTCCACAGATCATATCTCTGAAAATATTACGAACCAAGATCTGAAATTTTGTGACTAATTTCCTTAGGATTTAAGCTTCGTGCCCTAACAATTTCATATTCTTAACCTTCGTAGAAAAAAATTTATAGCGCAAACACCACGATGACTTGTTTATATTAAATTAAGGAGCCTGCAAAAAGACCTAACTTCCACAGATCATATCTCTGAAAATATTGCGAACCAAGATCTGAAATTTTGTGATGATGTTCCTAAGGATTTCAGCTTCGCACCCTAAAAATTTCAACTTCTGAAACTTCGGAGAAAAAATGTATAGAGAAAATTCCATGATGACCTATTTGAAGCAGCGAAACCCTAGAATCCAAAGCTCTAATACCAAATGTTGTGAAACCAGCTCCAAAAAGAGAAGAAAAGAGATATCAACACCTTAGAAATAAGCCACTTCGAGGGGGCAACCTCCAATACATTACATGAATGAAAAATTCTTGGATGATACAAATGAACAAAACCTCCTTCTATACATAAGAGTCCATGGGGCCACAATATAATCCTAGTGGGGCCACAACGTAATCCTAGCCGACCTAACAATAATAATGTAAGGGCACAGTAATAACAATATGGGGGCTACATGGGTACAACAATAACAATAAGGGGGCTACACTAACATAATAAGGGACTGCACTATTAATATAGGGACTTAACATCAAATGTTGACCTTATAAAAACATTAGGTTTTCGAAGGTGTGTTGCTTCAGTGACATGCAAAGAGACTCCCATGACTTCAAAACTTATATTTCCCTAGTATGTATCACAACCAGCAGAAGCAGTGCATGTGGACAAGAAGGATTTCATTTTTGGATCCCCTTATGTTGACTAGGTTTTGGGAGAAACCCCAATTTGGCAAGAAAGTGACCCCCATTTATATTTTTGACATATGCCTCTAAGGGCACAATCTCATCGACATCACACGACATCATGGTGATATTTATTTCATAGCATTTCTCCCTAGGCCCTTGAGTGGTCCTACGCCTCAACATGTGCATTAGGGTTTGAAATATTTATATATTTTCCCCAACATTCTTGAAACCCTAGGTGTTGGTGATTGAAGGTCCAAATCTGTCATGAATTAATCCTTACTCTTGAGGGTGCTTATCATCTTCACCTTCTCATATTATCTCGAAACTATATCACTCATATGCATGAGGGTTTACAAGATATCCCATATAGCATTAGTCCTCATTCCCTCTCATTTCATTAAGGTTTGGACAAGTAGTTGTTGTCTTGTTTGGGTAGATTTGGGTTGGCTTGTTTGGTTAACAACTTAGTATATGACTAAATGAACTTTTGAAGTCAACAACGTATGCAATTTGAAAACTAAGGCAACTAGAGAATAAGATTCACAAGTTTCCATTTGAAAACCTGAAAACCTAGTAACAGCAAATTTTATTTACGCTCAATTCCTAAGATGGGGACAAATCAAGTTTTTGAGATGTCACATATAAGAAACTAACATGAATAAAAAACATAGTTTCAATAAATGCAAGAAAATAGATAAGTGTAAAGCATCTCATGAGTCCATAGGTGATAATCTAGTCCCAAAAAGAATATCAAAAATGACAATCACTCCATGAAAAATATAAACCAGGAAGTATAAGTCCACTCCAGAGACAAATCCAACCCAAAAATCCAAAAATAAACTTTATGAGGGTTGAAAATGGCACCAAAGACACCACAAAAGATGTCCAAGAAAGTAAGAGTCATCTTCAAAATAGTTATTAACCTCTGTCAACGATCTAAAATCATAATAATGTTGATCTTCCTTACAATGAAAGTTGCCTCCAACAAGTAACCTAAGGCATCAACAATGCATAAATATAGATAAGGCACCAAAGTATGGCCCTATTGAATCAAATAATGTAACATTATCCATAGGGATAAGGCTTTTTGACAAAAAGGAAGGCAAAGGGATTGGTGAAAAGATCACTCATTATACCCACACACCGTGAATTATAACCTAAGCACATCAACATATCTTAAATATGAAATAACAACCAACTATATCATAGGATTTTCCAACTTAATCTTCAAATTAAGGCATGGTTTCCCTATCTCTCTAGCCCACTCCATTGCCTCCTAGGCTGACCAGACCTGTGGACAAACCTAGTCCACTTCGGTTGCACTACATACTTGGCAACTAACCAGATCCTAAAAGCCAAATAATTTGCCACAAATTTGTAAGAAACGGTAAGAAAAGTAATAAGCTTCCAACCACCTATACAGTATTTCATTGCATTATGAGGAATAGAGATCATTAAGCCATATTTGAGACTTGAGAGACTCAAATAGGAACCTACAAAAATCAATCTACATTTAAACAAAAAATATGATCCCCAATAAAGTCCCACGTGAACTTAGAGACTTCATCAGGAAAACCATCCAATATTGAGGACTTTCCATTTTGCATAGAATTAAAGGAATCACATAAATCATCTAATAATATCCTAAACCAACATATCATTGTCCCCAATAGTGACCTTACAAAGGATTATCATGCAACAAGCATCTTGGGCAACACCCACACTATTTTTCAAAGAAAGAAGAGAAAATATAGACAAAGGGATACCACTGCTACATATGTATAATATATGTTAGTGTTAATTCTAATCGCAAGCGTACGAAAAAAATCTCACTTTAGTTGTGCATAAAAAACAACCCTAACATCGAAGATGGCTGCCAATTTCTTTAGATATGCAGTTAGTTGACCAAGACAGATGCTATAAAATCCAGATTTATGCAGTTAAAGACATTAAGTAGTAAATAAAAGCAATATTTGATCCATGCATCCAATAGACAAGACAATAATATTTTTAAAGAAATTTTGTATTTATGACACCTAGGAAGCGAACATAGAAAGATGTTACCAGTCCCCCTCAATGGGATGGGTTCTTGTATGTCCTCAGCACTTCAGATCTAAGATCTCTCTCTCTTGATGGTGTAGAAAACCCAGAAAAAAATGGAACTCAAAGGGAGCTCACAAGAAAAAAAATAGAAAAGTATGACAATGATGGAGGATCAAAGTCAGACCAAAAGTATAGATCCAGAGTGATCTTTAGGCAACAGAAGGTAATGAATGAATGTAAAAAACCTTCTATTTATAACAAAATATTGAGTTAGTATATATATTGGTGCATAATTAAAATATTATTAACCAAATCTAGATCCAACTTTTATTGAATATTTTATTATATTTGTTGGAGGGAAAAAGAATTTGAATTTGGTCAAATCCCTTTATTTGCAAATAATAAATAAATAAATGATTTATTTATTATTTTAAGGATGTGGTTGAGTAATAATTAAATAAATGGTGATTTATTCAATTATTTATAAATGATTTTGTCAAATTTAACAAGGAATATTATTTAAATAATGTTTAAATAATTATTCCTAGAAAATAATAAGATAAATAATGATTCATCTCATTAATTTTCTTGTTTTGGGTTAAATATGACCAGGAATATTAACTAAACTGTTTTTTAACTAATTATTCCTTGAGGAAAAACAAACAAATATGGATTTATTCAATATTTCCTCATGGGGTTTCATGTTTAGTGTTGTGAAACCAGCTCCAAAAATAGAAGAAAAGAGATATCAACACCTTAGAAATAAGCCACTTCGAGGGGGCAACCTCCAATACATTACATGAATGAACAATTCTTGGATGATACAAATTACAAAACCTCCTTTCTATATATATAGGAGTCCATGGGGCCAATATGTAATCTCATTTACCTAACAATAATAATTTAAGGGCACAATAATAACAATATGGGGTTACAGGGGTACAATAATAACAATAAGGGGGTTACACTAACAAAAATAAGGGACTATACTAGTAATATAGGGACCTAACATGCCCCTCTCCTTCAAAAAGTGTTGTCCTCAACGCTTGAGTAGCTCTGGGTGCTTCTGTATAAAATTCTCATCCTCCCATGTAGAATCTTCAGTGGGTAAGTTCTTCCACTTGATGAGATACTCTGAAATTGATCGATTCCGTAGCTGACGAGTTCTTGTTTCCGTGACCGCTTCAGGTTCCAATATGACTTTTCCTTCCTCATCAATTTCTAGCAATATTGTTTGAACTAGAAGATTTTCACCTATAACCTTCTTTAAGCATGAAACATGGAAAACTGGATGCACTCGTGAAGAAGCAGGAAGCTCCAATTTGTACACCATAGTACCAATCTCGTGCAACACCTTGTAAGGACCATAGTAATTTGGTGATAATTTATTATCCTTCTTAGCTTGCTTGAGGGAAATTTGTTTGTATGGTTGTAGCTGTAAAAATACCCAATGTCCTACATCAAAACTTCTTTCGCTGTGATGTTGATCTTCCTGTTGTTTCATTCGATTTTGTGCTAAATTTAGGTTATCCTTTAAGACTTGTAGAACTTCTTGTTGATGCTCGATGTGATCTTTCACTGCTTGAACCTTCTAATTTTCTCTTAAATATGATGTGATGGATGGTGGATGATATCCATAAAGTGCCATAAATGGAGTCATTTTTGCTGCAGTATGGAAGGAAGTGTTATACCACCATTCAGCGAGAGGTATCCTTCCAAACATTTATTTACTATCTCAGTTTCACCATCATATTGAGGATGATAATATGAGCTATGAGCTAATTGAGTACCCAAACAAGAAAATAACTCCGTCCAAAAATTTCCAATAAAAATGGGATCTCTGTCTCTCACAATAACCCTTGGGTTTCCATGTAGCTTTTGAATTTTGTCCATAAATGTAGTAGCAACTGTACTTGCTTTAAATGGATGAGATAATACACAAATGTGTGCATACATGGTAAGTCTATCAACTACCACCATGATGACACTCTTTCCTTTGGACTTAGGTAAACTTGTGATAAAATCCATTGAAATCTCCTGCCAACATTGACTTGGAATGGATAAAGGTTGTAGAAGACCTAGGGTCTTAATCGTCTCAACTTTATTCTACTGGAAAACCAAACATTTCGCCACAAAATTTTGAATATTAGATTTAAGGCCATCTAAAAAAAATTCTTTCTTCACCCGCTGGTAAGTTTTTAAAAATCCTAAGTGTCCTCCTAAAGGAGAAGTGTGCAATTCAAATAGAATCTTTTGTTTTAGTTGGGAATTCTTAAAAATATATAAGTGATCTTTGTACCATAAGGAATCATTTTTCCAACTAAATGTATCAAATGTACTAGGATCTTGCTGCAAATTTTGAATGAGTGTCCACACTTGTTCGTCCTTCTTCCATTCATCTTTTTCTTCGATTATCCAATCTGGTTGGATAATATAAATTGCACAAAGAAATGCTTCCACCTTTTCATTCTTTCTTGAGAGTGCATCTGCAACAACATTTAGCTTCCCTTTTTGTAGATTATTTCAAATTCACAACCCAACATCTTTGTGACCCATTTTTTCTTCTCTTCTGAAGATAGTCTTTGTTCCAAAAAGTGCTTAAGACTATCATGATCATTTTTTACCTTGAAGTGTCTTCCCATTAGGTAAGTTCGCCATTTCTTTAGTGCATGCAGTATTGCTAACATTTCCTTCTCATAAATAGGTTTCTGTAAATACTTTCCTTTGATTGGACGACTTTCAAAAGCAATGGGTCTTCCTTCCTGCATTAAAACAACACCAATTCCATTTACTGAGGCATCACATTCCACAATAAAGGTTTTTGTGAAGTCTGGCGTAGCTAAGACCGGTGCTAGGCACATTGCCTCTTTAAGATGTTCAAAGTCCTTAGTTGCTTCAGGAGTCCATGAAAATGCATCTTTCTTCAATAATGTTGTTAGAGGTGCTGTTATTCTCCCATAATTCTTAACAAACTTGCGATAATACCCTGTTAACCCGAGAAATCCTCGCAACCGCTTTATGGTCGTGGGGACTTTCCATTCCTTAATGGCTTTAATTTTGTTAGGGTCTACTTTAACACCCTCGTGAGATATAATATGACCCAGATATTCCACCTCTTGTACTCCAAAGAAACATTTGGATGTTTTTGCATATAATTGTTTCTCCCGCAATAGTTTGAGCACCCTGTCAACATGTTCAACATGATCCTTCCAAGACCTGCTGTAGATTAGTATATCATCAAAAAATACTAGCAAAATTTTTCTAAGGAAGGGTTTGAAAATGGAATTCATCAACCCTTGAAATGTAGAAGGTGCATTGGTAAGGCCAAAAGGCATGACCAAAAATTCATAATGACCCTCATGAGTTCGAAATGTTGTTTTCGGAATATATTCAATCTTCATTCTAATTTGATGATATCCTGAACGAAGATCCAACTTGGTAAAATAAATTGCTCCATGTAATTCATCCAATAATTCATCAATCACAGGAATGGGAAATTTATCTTTAGTGGTGAGCTTATTGAGCTCCCTATAATCCGGACACATTCGCCATGATCCATCCTTCTTGTGTACCAATACTACAGGAGCAGAGAAAGAACTTTGACTAGGTTGAATTATACCCGCCTCTAAGATTTCTGCAATCATACGTTCAATTTCGCTCTTTTGGAAGTAAGGATATCTATAAGGCCCGATGTTTGGAGGAACACTTCCTGGAATCAAATGAATAGCATGATCATGATCACGAATAGGTGGGAGTCCTTTGGGAGTTTCAAACACCTTAGAATGATTGTCCAAGACTTGTTGGAGATCTGGGGAAATAGATGATTTTGATTTTGGAACTTCTAGTGAGCATAGTTGTGCAATTACGCCTCGTTGTTCTTTCTTTAGAAGCTTTGTCATGACATTAGAGCCTATTATATTCCTAGGCTTCCCCGTAATACCCCGTAATTCAACTTCCTTTCCTTCTGAAAAAAATTTCAAGAAAAGTTCTTGAAAATTAAAAGCTACCATCCCCAAAGATTGTAACCATTGTACTCCTAGTACAACATCAGCACCTCCCATAGGAATGGAAAGCATTGGACTATTCAATACATATTCTCCCATGGTTAGCTTGATATTATGGCATTTTCCATAGAAATTTATAATTCCTCCATTTTCAAACATCACTTGACATTTTTTTGCTGGGTATAGGAAACAATTCAATTCCTTGGCTACCTTACAATGAATAAAATTATAGGTGCTACCAGAATCAGTTAACACTATTAACTTTTTCTTCTTGATATGTCCTTCTATCTTGAGAGTTTGAGGAGTGGTAATTCCTGCCAATGCATTACACGATATGGTTGGACTCATTTCTTCCTCTTCTAGGGCTGGTTCCTGGTTTATATCCTCTTCTTGTTCATTTTCTTCTTCCTCTTCACAATTTATGTAAAATATTTCTTCTTAGCACACTTATGACCTTTAGTGTATTTTCTATAACAACTTTAACAAATCCCTTTTGCTCTTTTTTCTTCCAATTTTTGTGGTTTCAACCTTGTAGGTTGTGGAAATCTAGGAGTAGCAACACTTCCATCTTTATAGAAGTGAGTGGTAGGCTTCCTTGTCGCCATAATTTTACATTCAATTTTTCTTGCCAACCTGAATGCCTTCTCCAATGAATCGGGTTCCAAAACGTGAACTTCATGTTGGATGTTATCCTTTAAAGTACCTATGAAGAGATCGATCATGTGTTCCTCTAAAAGATCAGTTACCCTTATATTCAATTTTGGAAGTCCTCAATGTGCTTACCCACTTAACACTTTTGTTTGAGATTTATCAATTGGCTAAAGAAAGTGTTGCTCTTTGTATCCTCATAATTTGTTATCATTTCCTTCGTAAAAATTGACCAAGTGACAATTTTTTTACGAGAGCAAAGCCATCGATACCATGCAAATGTATTTTGTTCTAAATTTAAAGTTGCAATGTGTACCTTTTGTGTGTTTTTCACATTATTGAGATCAAAATATTGCTCCATCTCCAATATCCATGTTACAGGATCCCTTCCATCAAACTTCCTCATATCCATTTTTGAGATATGGTGGTTCTTGCCTCCAACATTAGAGTTTATGAAATCACGATTAACATTTATTTTGTTCTCATCATGAGTTTCCTCTACTATCTTTTCACCATCAGGAAATATTTCTTATATCAACTTTTCCAAACCTTAGATGTCTACTTTTAGATCCTTATTCATGTTTTCCATGTTGTCTTTCATTTTTTCATCGATCTTAGCTTCCATGTCATTCATCTTAGCTTCCATGCCCACTGCCATGCCATCCATCTTAGATTCCAAACCATTCATCTTAGCTTCCACACATTTCTTCAAACCATCCATCTTAGTTTCCACGCCTTTCTTCAAAACTTCCATTTCATTTTTTGTTGTTCATTGTGAGAGTGAAATTTGTTGCACTTGCTCTTGTAATTTTGATTTGTCATGTTGTCATTATTTGTCTTCATGAGTCATAGTAGAGCCTTCTAAAGGATTAATGGGTGTTGAATTCTTTTTAGGGAGCATTTTAGAATCCAATACTGATATCTATTCTACAATATGCCCTTGGAATAAATTCAACTTGATTCTTCAAACAAGACTTATGCAATTCTGAAAAAAAAAAATACACACCTTTTACTTGCTTTTGAGGAGCTCGATATTGAAATTGAATGATCTCTATAATTGCAGATCTTCAATATCTAAAATTCAGCCCTGTAGTAGCCCTCTAAATCTTCTTTCAAATGCCACAGGTCTAATCTGATTTGGATTCTTCAAGTCAAAGATATGTCCAATCTCCCAAAATGACCCAATTTTGGATTGGTTCAGTAGAGAGAACTTGTACGACTTGCCACATGGCATTTTTTCCTCCTTTTGATCTGAAATTGATAGATCGAAATCTACAATCTGTGCACATGTGGCCACTTATTACAGTATTCCAATCCAATGCTCAGAGAGATAGCTATGAATATTTTCCCACGATCACCTCTTTTAGATGAAATTCACAAGCCTGACAAAGCCCTAACTTCCACAAATCATATCTCTAAAAATGTTACGAACCAATATCTGAAATTTTGCGAAGATGTTCCTCAGGCTCTCTACTTCGTACTCTAAAATTTTCAGTTTCTGAACCTTCGTAGAAACAAATTTATTACGAAAATACCATGATGACCTGTTTAGGTTAAATTCAGGAGCCTACAAAATGACCTAAATTTCACAAATCATATCTCCAAAAACATTGTGAACCAAGCTCTAAAATTTTGCAATGATGTTCCTCAGGATTTTGGCTTTGCACTCTAAACATTTTAGATTCTGAACCTTCGTAGAAAAAAAGTTATAGTGAAAATTCCACGATGACCTGTTTGGAGTAGCGAAACCCTAGAATCTCAAAGTTCTGATACCAAATGTTGTGAAACCAACTCCAAAAATAGAAGAAAAGAGATATCAACGCCTTAGAAATAAGCCACTTTAGGGGGGCAACCTCCAATACATTACATGAATGAACAATTCTTGGATGATACAAATTACAAAACCTCCTTTTTATATATAGGAGTCCATGGGGCCACAATGTAATCATAGTGGTGCCACAATGTAATCCTAGCCGACCTAACAATAATAATTTAAGGGCACAATAATAACAATATGGGGGTTATAGGGGTACAATAATAACAATAAGGGGGTTACACTAACAAAAATAAGGGACTATACTAGTAATATAGGGACCTAACATTTAGACAGTAAACAACTTAATAAATTATGGATTAATAAGTTATTTTTCATTGCGAAAGCAATTTTACTTAGGGTAAAATTGGTCTTACATGGTTTAATTTGGTCCATCTAATAGTAACAGGTTCAATGACCAAAAATTGTTGTAAGATATTTCCCCCCAGCATGCGAGCATTAGGAGCTAATCGTATGACTGAAGTATGTTGTAAGAACTCAATCACTAGACACCGAAGGGGAAGTCAGAGAGAGAGAAACATAAGGTAGACTAAAGTGCTAGAGGACAAGACCCTGAGGAGGTGAGACTTACAGGTGCGACAAGTCTCTTTTATGAGTGAGTACCTATTCTACAAGAGGCGAGGGAGGCATACCTATGCCCACTGAGACAAAGTACAAAGAATAATGCGTCCAGTAAACAAGGGACTGAACTATATAGTACATGTTGCCATAAACATGAGCCAAATAAAAACATGATAATGGATCCCACATACATACTGTGCCTGGGATAACAACCAAGGCTTATACAATAACATCTGAGTACATGAGATATAAGTACAACCAAAGAGGCCCTGTAAACAAGAGAGGGCTTTGAAAATCTGAATGATACATGCAAACTAAAAGGCACTGCATGCGACTGAGGCCGGAACCCTAAAATCTATGGAGTTGCATAAAAGGTTGTAATGAAGAAGTAATCCAGGAATGTGGGGGGCTACCTGAAGGGCACCCCTTCATGAGGTCTGAAACATCTCACACACACCCAGGAATCACTGATACAATCTGCTGCGTCATTGTACCATAAAATATATGGATCTAAATCATGTTGTAAGGAGCTGGAGCTGAGAAAAAATCAAGTCAAAGGGCAAGAAAGAGTCCCTTTTCCTAATCTGGGGCACCGAACAAGAGTGGAAGCTATTTTTGGGAAGGTAAATCCTCTCTGCGGATAGAGACGATCCCTCTAGTCCTAGAGTGGGTCTAGAAACAAAGGGACAAGCTAAAGTGTAGGTTCCTAATCAATGAATGAAAAGTACGGGGTAGATTGACCTACCTAGAGTCCAACGCTATCATCATTGTAGTGATGGTGGCTTCTTGATCTTTGTCTCGATAGGTAACAGTCCTTCTGTAACAATGCTCAGATACCTGCACGAATATCAACAAAAAGGAGCAGCATACAAGACAATGATTTCATTCATAATAAACTAACCATTCAAGGAAGGATAAGCATATTGCATCAAATAAACCATATTAACTCAAGATGGGAACCAGACAATAGTCATGTATACATATAAATAGAAGAAAGAGTTACAACTGGAGCCTTGATGTCGTAGCCTCCTCCAACATGTTCAATTGAAGCATGTCTCGAAGGGTTGTTGAGGGATTCGGATGAGGTGAGGACACAAGCCTAAGCTCTCTCGACAAAGGTCTCTTTCTCTTCTATCTCTCTAGCGAAATGTTCAGGAATTCTCTTCAGCCTTTCAGCTATAATGTTCAGCTACTGCATCAATGGGAGATAGATTTATTTACAGAGGGAGAGGAGGAGGTTGGGATCCCTACAATGATGGAAGGGAGGTCTTATCCTTTGGGAGGTTTCCCCAAAAGGTGGAAACAAGAGGCCAAAGGAGGGAGTTTGTGGTTATTCAGTCGAACCACTCCATCTCACTCGCCACGAAGTTGTTAGGATAGAAAATTTGCCTCTATATTTAAAAATAATTCCATAAACATGTTAGCATGGGTAGCTCACTGGGATAGAGCACCAATGGGCACGGGACTCATTGATAATCTTCCTCATTGGCATGAGGGCTTAACGGTCTACTAGCTCCAAGGCAAAAACATGTGTTTCTGATTATCTTCTCAGGGAATTGTTAACAGAAGGAACGTTGTCCTCATGGAAAGGGATGAAATGATGGTTTTTGAATGGCATGACACTTCTTATTAGTCATATAAATGATCCTCCAATGTGTGGGATGGGGGTTTCAAGGACCGTGACAAAATTTTGTGTAACAGATTCCCCCTAAACCATGAGGTTTGAGAGAGAGGGTGGAGTGAAATGCTTTACGAGAATGCGTTAGAACTAAACACCACTGTCGAAAGACTTTCAATTAAAAATAAAATTGATATCTCTAATACAAGAATATGTGGTATGGTTGTAGCCATCCAATCAAAAGAGTCATGCATAAAGCCATGATAAACCATAATATCCTGCGGCCTAGATCTTATCGAACAAAACCCAGGGTCTTGCGCTCCCTCTCGACCCGAATAAGTACAAATTAAAGCATGTGAATATGCGAGCTGAAGTCGAACATGCAAGAAAATCACCTGATTACCATCCATTGATGAGAGCTATTAACAGGCATGAGAGAAACCACCAATAATGAAAACGGCTCTCAAGGTACAATAGGTACAATCCATCGAATATGAATAGTGATCTGGCGTTGAACACCCGTAGAATCACTCGATCGAAGGCCAATGATGTGGACCTGTCGTCGAATGCGAAGAACCTACCATTGAGGCATGGAGGTTCCACGGTACTGGAAGGGAGTCTCTAGATAAACTTCCTGGATAATGTGCTAAAGTCGACAGGAAGTGACCCGGTCGAAGGAGGGTTATAATGTTTCCCACATCAATGAAAAAAGATAGAGGAACATGATTATAGTGAATCAAGACTAAATAGAGGATCAGAGAAAGGTTGAAAAATGCAGAGGCAAAATTCTCTTGAACATATCAGTGACACGACTCTGGATTTGGTAGTATTTGACATCAAGGGATCTGAGGTCATGATTACATGGCAAAGAGTAGATGAGAGGTCAAAATAGATTACCCAAACCCGTGGAGGAAAAAATGACGAAATGAGATGTCCCCAACCCAACACGAATGCAGACGTGTCATGTTCAAGAGTGACATACTACCAACGCAACTAAAAAATGGTTCCATTTTCCCCCACCATTTCTGGTGAGTACCCCAATTATTTTTTAAAACAAGCTTGAATGGGATAGCATATGCTTGTACTATAATTTTTTCCTTTAGACAAATCCATCCTAGTACATTTTATGAGCCCTAGGAAGGAGGAACTCGGGTAACGTCATGGTGACGATTTTCGATGTCAGCAAAGTTTAACAAGTATAACAAAGGAATAACTCGGCATATTTTCATGTTTAGAGAGTTTGAAAAAAAGAAAAAATTAAAACTCCAACAGGTCCCTTTTCATAAATAGTCCCTCAAACCCGAAAAGGTAGAAAACAATGTTTGAGAGAACCTCGTAGTCACGATAGGCTAAGGTATTCATTTTTCATAAATAATCCATCCTAGGCCGAAAAATTGGTAAACGTATACTGGGTAGATATCATTTTGCAACCTTTAACGAGTTCAAAATGATAAGAGTATCAACAGTATTTTCATGTTTTGAGAGTTAGAAAAGAGCTGAAAGTTGACTCCTCTTGGAGGAACGAGTGGTATAAAGGAGAGCAACTGGTTCCGGTGATGGTGGAACTAGTCATAACAAGTAAAGTTCAATAGGCTTGATAACAAGACCACTCATTACAGCGATTCCTCAGGAATGGGTAAAACAATCAAGTGAAAGCGTATGATCAACCAAGCATGGTGATGGTGGAATGAGAAAACCAAGGTTCATCTAGAAAAACAGGCTGATAAAATGGAAATCACGAGAGGTAAAATAAAAATGGTTTCATTTTTACACAAGCTTGAAATCAGGAAACTCTGCTTGAGGTTGGTTTCATTTTTACACAAGCTTGAAACTTTGTAGATAACTATGCTTGAAACCTGTTTCATTTTTACACAAGCTTGAAATGGAAACAAACTATGCTTGAAAATTGGTTTCATTTTTACACAAGCTTGAAACAAAGATAAAATATTTTTGGGATTGGTTTCATTTTTACACAAGCTTGAAACAAAGATAAACTATGCTTGGTATTGGTTTCCTTTTTACACAAGCTTGAAACAAAGATAAACTATGCTTGAAACCGGTTTCATTTTTACACAAGCTTGAAATGGAAACAAACTATGCTTGAAAAGGTTTGCATGCCCCCATCATGGTGACTCAATTCAAGGTACATGCCCCCGAAGCTTCAGTGCATTCACCGGAGTAGACTACTGGTTACTAACAGGTGGATGAAATGAAGGTTCAATTACGAGATCAACTGAAAGACTCGACTGGGATTTTACGATATCTTATCAAAGACTCAAATTGAATGAGAATCTGTTTCATTGTTTTAGTGAGGTTTACATATTAAAAGAACTATCCTCGTGAGCTAATTCATTTTTTAACGAGGTTGACATAGAAGATGAACTATCCTTGTAAGATCTTGTTTCATTTTTTAAGGAGCTTGACACAAGAAAATGAACTGTGCTCCAAAAGAAACTTGTTTCATTTTTTAAAGATATTGACACAAGAAAACAAACTTTGCTCCCTAATATTTTACCATAATGAATAAGATATCATAGCTTCCAAGAGGTTCACATCTTATGGGATAACAACGTCTTGGAAATCACCATAGAATGCCCCCAGTAGATGGTAATCGATGGCACTATCACTGGAAGAGGGCAACGAGCAAGTGGCCACATAATTAACCCATGGTGGGGAAGATACAACCGGCAGATAAAAATCTGGCAGAGATGATGATGGGTCAACTTCCACCTCCAGACCAAAGAATGAAAGCTTATCAATGGTCACAATCTGACCTCTGTGTGGAAAACAGATCACACGAAAGAGGGAGGAGACAAGTGCACCCATGGCATAAGCATAGTCACACCCCAAGAGTAAATTAAAATCCAAGGGTCCAGGGACACCCATGATGTCTATGCAGATGGTTTTTCCTCCCAAAGTAATAGGCAACTTCGGAAGGAACCCTAACGGTTGACTGGTTCCTCTGTTAAATGCCAACAGATTCTAAGTAACAGGCACAAGTGGTGGATAACCAAAAGCTTGATAAGTAGTTGAAGACAGAATACTAACGAATGTGCCTTCATCTATAATTGTGCTATTTATGGCCACATCAAAGGTCTATACCGTGATCTCAAAAGGCACATAAGAAGGAAGGTGGTATCCCGCAAATTGACTCCAATCGAAGGAAGCAACCAAACTACTTGGAGGGGGTGCCACTAAACTGAGATGGTCATCCCCTGGTGTTACCAGAAAAGAGGAGAATCTTCCTAGACCATAGACATGGGATTAGGAAGAGAAACTTCTTGAGTCACAGGGATGGGAGGATTTGTCTCCAAGTCTGAGGAATCTGAAGAAACAAAAAGAACATGAGGGGGATGAGATCCACTCTTGATGGAAAAAATATGATGAACCATAGGCGGGATCAAATCAATCGATTCCACAACCAATGGTTGGTTGGGAATGGATTCGTGAATTTGAATTTCTGAGGGAATGGGATCGACCAAGGATTAATCTTGACTGATCGTTGAATCAACTAGCGGAGGACTCAAAGAAAGCTTCTTGTAACCAACTGGAATGCAGGGTGTGGAAACAATAGGTTTTTCCAGCACTCTTGTGGCTTCATCCATGTATGGAAAAAGGTGAATGGGATGATTCCCTTCACACAACTTACAGGGATTGGTGATCTTACCCAATTTCTTATGAGTCTTATCATTACTAGTCGAAGATGTGCTACGAACATGACTTCCAGAATCCAAAGGCAATGGCATACGGCCGTCAGACCATGCTTCAAGTACCTTGGGAATTCCAGGGCAGTCTTGAAGAAGATGGTCACCTTTGCACAACATTCAAGGGAATCTGAATTTTCGTGGAAGGTTGGATGATTTATCAAGGGAAGGTTTCTTAGGCGCAATAGTCATATAGTTTTCCTCTCTCTTATCTAACTTCTTCTTTTTCGTCTTCTTCTTCTTCTTCTTAGCCACCTGGTTACTAGAATTCAGACTTTCACCAGGTGACGTAGAAGAGGAGGATAAAGAAATAGGTGAAGAAGAGGAGAGGTCCACCTTAGAATCAACATGATGTTTTTTAGGTGGAGGAGATGGTTGTATATAGGGAGGAATACACAAGACCCGAGAGGTCGAGAATAACCAAATAGGCAACCCAACAGTTAACCCAGGAAGGGACAATGTTGCCATATAAGGAGCACTAGCATTCCCAAAAGCAGGAAAAGGACCAGGATTCCCTTTGGAGGGGATTCCTTGGCTGGTAAACTTCGAAAAATTTGCCATAGGAAAAAACCCTAGAACACTAAGGAAGATAAATTTAACCAGGAATATTTCGTGGGCAGTTAATATTTTAAGACGTTGAATCAAAACTCTGTCGTTTCATATTTCAAGAGTCGAGAAACAGGAAAAAGGTGAATCTATCACTTTCAGGTTGAAACGAGTGTGAAATGAAAAGCGCTCAATGATATTTTTAATTTTAGAGAGTCATGAAAAGAAAAAAATGACTACTCAAGTAATCTAAGTAAGAGGGTGTACCAAGTTTCCGTGAACTACCATATACAACTTGGTGATCAAATGAAAAATAAATGACCAAGGACTTAACGTACATGTAGGTAGTCTCCCCGAACATTGTGTTTAGTGTATCATGGTTACAGAGCAGCAAAATTAGCTTCCTATGGATAAATTATTTGAACCTATGAGGGTCTCCCTTTATATACATGATGGTATGGGGAGCACAAATCCATACTAGTGTTGTCTAGAGCCAGGTGGTGAACGACAACTACTAGGTTTAACGACGCCAGAAAACGCCACTAGCCTAGACCTCTAAATTTTTTTTCGTTAGGTTACAATGCTTCCTTAGATTGATTGAATTGATTTTAAAGTTGATCTTGAATTAATGTTTCAGTTTCAAGGCCCTACCGAATTTTATCTCAAATTTGCTAAATGCAAGCTACATGTAAAAGAACATCATTTTTCATTCAATGAATGCTAACTAAGAGAAGGATAGAGATCTTTCAGAAAGCATCAAACAATGAAATCATATGAAGAAGTCCCCTAATGCATCTAATAAAACCTAAAAGAAAAATAAAAAACTCTTTCCTAGTTCATGAAGCGCTAGATATGCAAAAGAAATTCTCATTTTCAATGCAAACGAAAGAATGCAATTTTTTTCAATTTTTTAATGAATGAAGCACACAATGCCCTAATTACATTAAAAACAAAGCAAACACTAGTTTTGAGTACTACGAATGTAGAGATATAAACTGAATGATTCAAAAGTAGTACAAACACAAACACACTCAGACCAATGATGCACTCTTTCAAACAAAGAGAAAGCTTTCAAAATGACCCAAACGAGCAATGTGATCTAAGCTCAAAGTGATGAGAAGGAGAATCAAATGAAAACCAAAGTGATCATTCAAAAAACCAAAAACTCAAAGGATCAAGAAATACTAAAGCAACCGATCATAAAATCGAACTGACAAGAATAAAAAAGACCCGAACTTCAATTAGGAGGCTCAGTGAGTGAAAGACACCTAGAAAACCTGGGGCTATGAACTAAACTAATGAGAGAATGGACAAAAAACTAAGAAGAGCAAGCCTATAGTAGTCAAAAAAATCACAAAATACCAATTGGAAATCAAAGAAACAATCTAGAGTCAAGAACAACTGACCAAAAACTCAGCAAGAATGTCAAACCAAATCCTACAGGATTCAGCGCAACTATGAGGCGGTAATCCGTGCCAAACATGGGTTGGCACTACTGGAAAAAAAAAAACCAACGCCAATTTCCACAACTGTTGAAGGCAAAATAACGCAAAGCTAGATAACTATGGGAGGAAGGGAGAACCAGTGAGAAGAGGTCAATCTTGACACTCTAGAGCTGAACAAGAGGATTCCAGACAATCAAAAAAGCCAAAAAGACAAACAAGAAAGCAAACAACCGAAGTCGACTTGACACGGAAAATTCCTAATGGGAAATGAAATGAAAAACTCGCACTAATTCCTAGTGGGGTTTCCAATTTGTTGGGAAGGTAAATCCTCTCTACAAACATAGATGATCCCTCTAGCCCTAGAGTGGGTCTAGCAACAAAGAGACAAGCTAAAGCGTAGGTTCCTAATTAATTAATGAAAAGGACAGGGTAAATTGACCTACCTAGAGTCAAACGATGTCGTCGCTGTAGTGATGGTGGCCTCTTGATCTCTATTTCGATGGGTCACAGTCCTTCTGCAACCATGCTCAGATACCTGCATGAAGATCAGTAAACAAGAGCAGCATACAAGACAATGATTTCATTCATAATCAACTAACCAGTCAATGAAGGTTAAGAATATTACATCAAATAAACCATATTAACACAATATGGGAACCAGATAATAGTCATGTATACATATAAATAGAAGAAAGAGTTACAACCAGAGCCTTGACATCACAACCTCCTCCAACGGGTTTAGTTGAAGTGCGCCTTGAAGGGTTGTCGGGGGATTCGGACGAGGTGATGATACAAGCTTAAGCTCTCTCGAAAAAGGTCTCTTTCTCTTCTATCTCTCTAGTGAAATGTTTAGGAATTCTCTTCAGCCTTTCAGCTATAATGTTTAGCTAGTGCATCAATGGGAGATAGCTTTATTTATAGAGGGAGAGGAGGACGTTGGGACCCTACAATGATGGAAGGGAGGCCTTATCCCTTGGGAGGTTTCCCCAAAAGGTGGAAAAAAGAGGCCAAAGTAGGGAGTCTATGGTTATTCAGTCGAACCACTCCAACTGACTCACCCACGGAGTTTTTAGGATATAAACTTCACCTCTATATTTAAAAAAAATTCCATAAACAGGTTAGCATGGGTAGCTCACTGAGGGAGAGCGCTAATGGGCGCGGGGCTCAGTGTTAATCTTCCTCATTTGTGCAAGGGCATAAAGGTCTACTAGCACAAAGGAAAAAACATGTGTTTCTGATGATCTGCTCAAGGAATTGTCAACAGAAGGAATGTTGTCCTCATGGCAAGGGATGCAATGATGGTTTTTGCAAGGCATGACACTTCTTAATAGTCACATAAATTATCCTCCAATGTGCAGGATGGGGATCGTAGGGACGGTGAAAAAATTTTCTGTAACAGCTGGAACCAAGGTACACCGCCCTCTAGACATGTCTTCTAGAATGAATAAGCTGATGTCAACAAAAGGAGGTCAGCCATAGGTGAGGCAATAAAGGGTCCTCAACTAAGGTATGAGAGATAATAGTAGAGCGACTAACAGACTGACACTAGGGAAGATAGTGGAATGGGGGGTACTAAGTAACGAGCGGATGACTTCCCTTGTTAAAGCATAAAGGGCATGGATTACCTGGCAGCACTGACTTGACACCGGAGGGGATGGGGGACAGTATGACTAAAGGCAAAAATGTACGACACAAAAGAGGGACAAAGAAATGAAGGATGGAGGATTATGGCGAGATACAAAGGGAATCGGAATAGACTCCATGAATGTGATGATGACTCAAATCGGATGCTCTAAACAAGGGCGACTCGATGATGCTGCCACACAGAATAGGCCTAGTGAGGACCAAAAAAACATGATAAGAAGATGGTTACTCATGAAGAAAATCAACACGAGCATGGACAAGTATTGAGGCAAAGTGGTGCCCCAAGTACAAGTGTTGTAAGTGAAGAAATTTGGTTTTAAGGAGTGGTGAAGTGACCCTTCTTGGAAAAATGTGTCCACGTGAAGTATCAAATCACAAAAAACTAAAGGATACCCATTTGAGAGCTCGGTGAGAGCTTTCCAACGGTGCTGAATATTTGTCAAATCGAGCTACGGTTTGGTCGCAAATGGAGAAAGAAAAATATGGGGTTTCTCTTATAATACGACATTTTCCCTCCCAATTCACTCATTTGCAAGTGTAGTTATGGTTAATGTAGAGTGGAGAAAAGGCCCTAAATCTTGCGGCGATTGGAGCGGAAAAACCGACAGTTGGAATCGAGATCCGTCAGTTGCACGTAAGAGGCCTAACCCTACTCTTTCATTTCAGTCGATTGAAAGTTCAGTTTAGGTGCCCAGAGCTCAGGAACAGATCCCTACTTTGCTTCACGGCCGAGTCACACTTTTTGGGACAATATCTAGAACCTGGGTAGCAGGTTTTCGGCAGAAAACTGCGACCTGTCCCAGGAATTTTCTTGAAAAGTGCAACCTTACAGAGAGGGGTATTTCAGTGTTGTTTCTTGGCTGTGATCTTGGTTTTTATGTTTGAATGTAGTATTTCCATTATGTACACTGACACATATGATGCTTTTGTGCAGATATGGCAAAATTGAGGATCAATTGGAGAGAGAGAGAGACCTACACACATTACGGTCAAAGATCTGAGAGGATCATGGTGTCTGTATTGCATTGGCTATGTTTGGGGTCCTGAAGTTTGTGGGGAACCCTTTGAGGAGAGCTGGAGAGCCCTTGTTGGCCTGGATTGTCATTTATTGGGATCGAGACCATGAGGTATTTATAGTGGAGGGGCACCGGATCGAGTTGACGGTCCAGGATATATATTTCCTGACTGGTCTCCCACCACTTGGGATGGTGGGAAATACACAGCCAGTGTTACCGAACCGAGCGGGCGGAATACCATGGAGTTTGTAGAGCACCATTGCTGACCAGGTCTCCATGTGAAGGGAACATGGATACTGATCGGGGATCTAGAGAGGCAAGAGACCTGTGTTGTGGCCATAGAGGTGTTGTTGATCCTGGGCAACCACGCACTCCACCACACCACTGGGGGTCAAATGATTCTGGTTGAGAGTGTGTTGAGTGGGACCTACTATGGGTGGTCCCAAATGATGTTGTCATCACTGAAACGATAGTTGTCGCTATGCAAGCAGCAAGTGAACCATGAATTTTCATATGGCACAGTGTTGTGCTCGCTCTTCTTTGAGAAGATCCCAACACTCCGACCTCACATACAGATCTAGGATGGGGGCCTGAGAGAGCCCAGGATGCACCATAGGGGGTGAATACTATGCAGAGGGGGAGGTGGGTCAGTCGGACGGGTGTTCCAACCCGAGTTTTTCGCTCATTGGTATCAAATGCCACTGTACATAGACGTCTATCCCTATAGTGGGATGAGTTATCATGGGGACCCGGACTTTCCACTGCTGCCAAGTCGAGTTAGGGGGCCTGATGGTAAGTGACAAGTTGCTAATATTTTATGTCCATTTTAAAGTTTCATAAGTTTTTATATGGTATTAATTCATTCACTTTTGTTATGCAGATATAGCACTGTTAAAACCGGCCGGGTACATGGGACAGCCTGCAGTATCAGGAGTTGCAATACCTAGTGGGTCGAGGGCACCACAGAATGAGGATGCAGTGGCCCTCTTGGAGGACATCCATTGTAGATGTGAGAGGCATATGACCAGTGTTTTAGAGTGCAGTTGACAAGAATTAAATGACCAATACATAGAGCCATGTATTGGTCTACCCTCGGAGTAGCGAGGGGTCACATGGCACATGGGGATGGCCGGACAGGGGATGCATGATCTATGAGCTACAAGAGCAGAGCCTTTGGTTCGGGATCCTCCAGATAGTGATTAGGTGTAGGGGCATGTGGTTCCCCTAGTTTTGAGTTTTTGTAACATGCTATGGGCATGTCATATGCATCAAAGTTAATGGACTCTTAAAAAAATTTATACGACACATATAATGGATATGCATTGTTTTTTATGATTTTTGTTATTGACTTGTGTTAAATTCATGTGCTAAGTTCAAATCTATAATATTGTTTACAATTCTATCTACATAGTGATTTTTTGCTCTAGGTACATGACTGAATGTAATGATTTCAAATTCACACATCAAAAGCGTCACTCGTAAATATCTTCTAAAAAGGATAGGATTATGCACACGATAGACACCATTCAATTGCATGACAAGAAGTAGGGAATCTAAGTTAACATGAAGGTGAAGAATGCGATGGGAAAGGGAATCGGCTAATAAACCTTGCACTACATCATATTCGTCCTAGTTATTGGTGGCAGTACCAATGCATACACCGTTCGAGAGAATAAGTGAATGTAAGGGGGTAAAAATGGCCCAACCTGTCGAGGATAGATTTTGGGAGTAGTGACTTTCACCATCAGCATAACTGATATAAGGTGTGGATGGGGGGTCCATCTAAAAGGTGCCACAAGACAGAAAATGAGAGGATGATGAACAATTTTGGCAACCTGAACGCAAGGTAGAAATCAAACAAACACTACTAGAGGAAGTGCTCTAGGTAGGATGTCTACCACCTGCACACCAACAAGTAAGTGGTGTATGGAAGCTACCTTGAGGGAAGCTTGTGCTCAGGTCACAAAAGTCACCATAGACAGAGATGGTGCCATTCCGCTTATGGGAATGAAATTTGAAGTCAGGGGTGGAAAAGGCTTCCATGATGTCGTCATCATAGTAGAAGATGGGGTGACTGGAGGAAGAGAGACCACATGATGCGGCGAAGCTACCTAACTCATCATCATGAGAAGAAAGGTTCACATGCGCATCGTCACGAGAGGTGAAGTAAGAACAAGAAGACAAGGGATCCACTAATGTTGAGCCCTGGGTGATCACTAAAGGGAGGACAAGTGAAACAGCAAGGGAAGTCTCGGAGGGAGCTTCCACCATGGATCTCATGAATGATGATAAGTATATGATGGTGGCCACTGGCTCCGTCATCTCGACATCAGGAGGGGGAATTTCAATGGGAGCTAGTATATCCTCAGGTTGTCCTGAAGCATATTGTACGAGTATGGGAGAGGCTGACTGGTTCTATTCAATCTCGTACTCCCGAACTACCTCCAAAGAAGCACGGTAATGCGTAAGGTGGGGAAAAAAGTGGGTATAATGGCCATGGAGATCACACAAAGCACAGGGTTGGTTGGTGTGGATAGTCTTGGGTTTCTTAGCTGCAGTCGAAGAAGGAATAGAGGTTTCTGGGACTGTAGACTCAGGGAACGCGACATTGACCATGGTTTTGATACGAGGCAACTCAGGACAATGATCGGTGGCATGACTGACAACATCAAACAAAGCACACCGGGGGGTATGCTTTGGAGGCTAAGGAGGAGTAGGGTTTTTCAGGGCGACCTTGTCTTTAGGTGCCTTCTTGTGAGATTTTCCCCTCTCTCCTGAAGTTGTCACAACATGAGTGGGTTCTTGTTGAGGTGGTTGTTGCATGAAAGCAAGGGGAGGGGTCATGGGGACCGGTTGAACCGGGGTCAAAACAAGGTAAGGTTTTGGCGGACCAGGCGGGATAGTAGTTGGGGGATCAATGTACCAGACTTGGATCCTCGGGATCAGGTTAGGAAGGGATAAGGTAGCCATAATAGGTACTGAAAATAATCCAGGAGGGGGAGTTAGGAATAGTATCTAACCGGAGGGGCAATGGCCAGGCGAGACAGCTCTGAGATGGTTAAGGCCAAGAGGAACCATGACGAGAGGGTAGAGAGTTTCATGGATACCAGCAGCAAATGATTGGGGGTCCTGAAGGCTGAATCAAGGTGCTAGGAGCAAGTTGCGGAGGGCAGGGCTACTGACTAGTCGAAGCAGGCTGCTTGAGGTTAGATTAGGATGATTACATCATGCAAACATTCGACGAGCTCGGACTAGATACAGGAGGAGGAAGACTAGGGAAATAACCAAGCAAAGAGGAGTCGTTGTAGACTCTGAGTGAGACACTAGTCAAAGGTTTGACTATTTGTTTCTCGGCCACCAAAGAGATGATGGACTCAAGAGAGGTATGAGACTTCAGTTCGTAATATGTTCACTGGTCGATGTTGACAATATTTCTCTCATGAGGAAAGCACATCTTATGGTGAACCAAAGATGGGACAACAGAAATCACATAAGTGTAGCTACGACCCAATAGAATTTTGTAATCTAAGGGGGCATCAATGACTTCTACGTCAACACAAATAGTCTTGCCCACAAGAGTAATAGGAAAATTGCGAAACAAGCCAATGGGCTAGGAAGAGTGGCCATCTCGAGGGTGATAGTGGAAGGGGCCAACTCAGGAGATTCGAGTTGCTTCCAAAACAAAGCAGACATCACACAGGTGGATTCCTCCTCATCAATGATACAATGGGAGACGTTGGCATTCTGAATCTTAACGAGGATTCAGAAGGTGAGGAAGCAGGAAGGGGAGGATGTTCTGACCGGTCAACATCGAAAACAATCAAACAATCATCTGAAGGATCTACAACACCCATGGAAGTTAGTAGAGCTTTTCTTTGTGAAGGGTGCGACTGGAGGAGTTCCAGCATTGATATGGCTGTAGGAGATTGCACCAAATCATCTACTATACTATACGAATGGGAAGCTTTTCTAGAAGTATCATTTCGACATAATGGTCCCTCGGGGATCTTGGTATGAACCTCTGCCTTAGGCTGAGGGATCTATAAAGGACCATTGGTTATCGAAAGAGGCTCTGTGGAACTTGAAGAAGGGGGCTCGGGGGAAGACGTACAAGGAGGCTTATTGTACTGACAAGACTGAGTCTGAAGGTTGCGGTCAACAGTAATGGGTTGGTCAAAGTTCATCATGAGAATATGGTAATCAGAGGTACTAGATAGAGGAGGTTGAGTGGTCACCTGACCTTCAGAGGGTTCGTTAGCCACAAATCCTTGCTTGGGGGAAGGATTGGTAAACATGGCAGGATGGATAGGTGCAGCATTGGGAGGAACCGAAGGGGAGGCTTGTTGTCCTCGATGTTGTTTGAGTCTCCCACATCTAACGCATCTGAAGTAAAAGAGGACAATCATGGGTGTAGTTACCATAGACACCACAACAATAACAAGGCTTATTCATATGAACAGGCCTGTCTTGCTTGGGCTTAGTGCCCTATTTCTATTTAGCAGTGTTAGGTGCATTCCCTTGGGGATTGGGCCCTAGATTACCTGGGCAGATTGATTTTGTGTGTCTTTCCTCTCTTTTTTTGGAAGTAGGATGTTTAGTCGCGCCCTATTGTGCATACACCTGCCCCTGGGGGGTGGTGGTTGTTTTTTCAGGGGTTGAGAAGGCAAGGGAGATGGGGGTGCTAATGCTAAAGGAGTTGGATCACCAGGGTGTGGATACAGATAATAAGGAGGTGGGGTAACATTGTGGTAAACAGTTTGGGCAAAAGGAGGAGGCATGCCGTATCCTGGATACATGCTACCAGGAGGGGGAAAAGTGCTAGAGGATTTGGCCCCTCCCTGAGGGAAACCATAACCCATGGGAGGATGAGTATACGAATGAGAAAGGGCTCCAATGATACCATCAGCGACATGGGATTCCCCCAGTGCGTTGGCACCACCAGGTCTAAGGAGATTAGGTAAGATGGTATAAACATAACCAGACTATGTGTAGATCAGGTCATATTTCAATGCAATCTAGAGAGCAGCTTCTTCGGTCTGGGGGAAATGAGATGCAACATTTTTTTCTATAGCATGCAAAAGGGATCTGAGAAACCAGTCCATGTAGACATGCTCTTTGAAGGTAGGGGCTCGACATAGGCTTTTTCTTCTCCGCCATTCCTGGATATGATCAGATAGGCGGGTCATAGATGATTAACAAAAAGAGGTCAAAATTTTGGTACCAGTGTCATAATGAAGGGGAAGCTATAAGCATGGAAAATTTTAGGGGCTAATATTCGCAGGTGAGCTAATTTTCCATGGTTTTTCCAAAAAAAAGATTCGCCAATTTCCATTTTTTTATAAAAGTGATTCACCCAAATTTTACAATATAAAATTAGTTTACTTTAAAAATCGCCAACATTATATAGAAAATATATATAATATCATTATGAATTTGAATAATTTTACAAATGCATCAATAAACATTTTATATTTTTCACATTAGGGACTAGTGAGATTCTCCAATATTTTAAACTTCAAAATAATTTTCCATCCTTAAAATTTTCCCTGGTTGGAAGTAAGACAAAAAAGCCCAGACAAGGGTCAAAAAAGTAGTATGAGAGGAAGAGTCCTGGTCAACATACCACGTAGAAGCTTCTCCAGTAAGCGTATGCTAGAACAACCAAAGACAGATAGAGTCATCAGTGATGGGGTTAGATGAACACCACATGTGGAAAGATCGAACATGGTTTATAGGATCTTCTCAAACAAGACCTTCAAACTTGGGGATGTTTGAAGGGAGCTTGGTTGGCATAGCAAGCCAACCAAGATCATGGTGTATGGGTTCATTGATCAACTGATTAAAATTAGGAAGACTGAGACCTACCATATAAGGGAGCAAGGGAGCAGCTGGGATAGTTCCTGTTGTGGTCCCACTAGTAGTATTCCCAACATTAGGGTCGGGGATACCACCAGCGTTAGGTCTTAAACCAGACATGGTGAAGGTGACAGGAGGAGAATCGGGGATAGAACCAAAAGGGGAACCCAATGAACTATAAGCAGAGTCAGAATGACGACTCAGTGGAGGACTAACTCAAATCCTATGAGGAGGAATAAGTCTTCCTAACAAAAACTAAGGATGAAGGCCAAGAAGTCTCCAGGATAAATGCCTTGGGGGCACAATTGATCTGAAAATGGAATTATTTGAAAATGTTGTGCAAAGTATCCATTTCCATTAAATTAAGTGTGCAAAGTATTCTCCATGTCTTGCAAGTTAAACAAAGTGTTTTTAGTAATTGTTTCTGAGTTTTTGTGTGAGGGAATGTTAATTAAAATTATTGTTTAAAATCTTAAATCAGAAATACACAGCAGATAAATTAATCCATAACATAACACAACAACATGATGAGGCAGTTCACCCATCCTAGGCTACATCTGTCGGGTCCAAGGCTCCCAATGGGCATGTCCTTGCTCTATTAAGTTTTTCAAATTGGTTATACAGTGATAAATATGCCTAAATAGGAAGAAAAAATTGTGAAATTGAATTCAGAAGATATAAATAAGCTAAAAATGTCTTTTGTTTCACCTTAAACAGTGAATTATATCCCAATACAGCTCCATTTCCCTGATGGCCCTAGTGGCTCTCCAAGCTTCCCTGAAGCAAAAATGGTTTTAGAACACCTTTTTTTCTCTGAAACCTATTCCAAACACTCCAGAATGCTTATAATACCCAAAATTGACCAAAATTTCATCCAAATTGGTTCAATATTGGAGAAGTTATGATGAAAACAAGATTCTGCCCAATGTCAATTGAAAAACCCACTAAATGTGGGCTAACTGCAGTTAACCCGACCAAATTGGAAAAATCTGCCAAAAATAGTGGCACACTCCAGAAATAGCCAGGTGGTTTAAATCTAGCATTAAATTTTGGGGGTGGGTGCAGTTACATGGTCACATGACCGTTTGTTCTTGCTAGAACCATCGGCGGAATTCGTTTAACAAACCACGTTGCATTTACTTCTGGAGCAGTCACATGTTTTAATATTTAATTTTAACCACCAAATACAAATCTACATAGTTTTAAGGCCTAAGGCCACAGTTCTCTGCCATGGGTCATATCATGTATGGGGGCTGGCCCTTAGGGGTTGGGCCCCATTTACCACCAGCCCATATTAATTCAAATATTAAATATGCATCATTTCCAATATAAGTTAAGAACCATAGGTGTGGCCTAACGGTAGGTGCTTGTGCTGTCAGCGGTGAGGTCCGCGGTTCAATTCTCATGAACACCAAAATTTTGATATGCCAAATTTTCCACAGCCTGGGGCCACGTGGCAGCCTCCAGGCTTGCCATGTGGCACTCGCTGATTAGCTGAAAAATTACATAGTCAATCCATTAACAAATGAGAAGATGCCACTTGTCACTCCTTCATTCACACAGATGGAATATTCTAAGGAATATTCCAAGGAACATTCCTGAAATATTCTTTGGAATATTGTTTTTTAATATTTTCCAAAGTCAAAGTCAACCCTGGTCAACTAAATTTTTGAAGGATACTGAAAACTTCAAACCTGCATAACTTCCACATACGACGTCGGATTTGAGTGTTGTTCGTGGTGCAAAAATCATAGCGACAAGGTCTATTCGGTCATTTAGGTTGCAACCAATTCTGAGCAATTTCCTTTTTGAGAATTTTTTTTAACTCAGACATGATCACCTGATCAACAATGATGGAAGAACAAACACGGATCACGAAAGGAAGAGATACCAACAAGGGCAAGGAGGTGCAGGATCAAATGATTACAATGTTGAAACAAAGCCAGAGAGGTGTAGGATCAAATGATTACAATGTTATCGTCTTGGCCTGGTGGTGTAAACCAGGTACTCTTCACTTAGGGTGTGTGTGTTAAGTGTGTTAATTTTAATTTTTAAACCCAGACGTGTGTAGAGAAAAAATAAAAATTTGTTGTATAACTGTAAATAAATCTGCAAATAACAGTAAAGTAAATTGAATATAACAGAAAATAAATAGCTAAAGATGCATCAATCTAAACCCAAGGAGGCAGGCTTCCCAAAAACTAGTCTATGGGTGGGAAAAAATCTAGTCAAAACACACCAAAATAGCCAATGGATCTAAATTCAAGAAGGAAAATGATCTAAAGGTCAGATCTGCTATAAATAGGTGTAGAAAATAGAAAAAAACCAGAGGTAAAAGTGTTGCAAATGAGGTGGCGAAAGGCTACAACCTGAAGGGAAAGGGAGGGGACCCTAGAGGAGGACCAAACAAAACTGAAAAGAGGTGTTTTGGATGGATAAATAACTAATATAAAATGGACCTGAAGGTATAAGAATAGATCTGAAAAATGGCTGAACACACTGAAATCTTGGACGGCCTACTTCAGCTAAACTCCTCCTAGAAAGGTGGAAGAGTCTTGAAGCCCTAAGGGGCCAGGTTCCCACTTCGACGAGTAAAACAAAGCAAGTATAGGTAAAAAATGGGCAGAGACATAGGTCAGACAAACCTGAATAGTAGCCCAGACAAACCTAGAAAAATCACAGAAAAATTCCTGCAAAAAGTACAGGTCACAATTTCTAGCCTGATTTCTGCAGAGGTCGCAGGTTTGAGGTTGTTTTTTTCATCCTGAAGGTTGAGGTCGCAAGTTTTGGCCCAAAAAGTTTGACCTACACTTCCGGCACTCTCAGGAGCAGGTTTCAGAAAAAAGTGTCATCTCAGTTGTGGCTAATGCCTGTCACCTACGAAATAGGTCTAGAAACACGTGGAATGTAATATTCCTAAATTAGAATGCAGCTAATTGGAATATTAAAATCTAATTTTTATTTCTTGTTTGATGAATAAGTGGGTAGGGAGACCCATAAATCTCTTTATTAGGAATAAAACCACTTATCATGTGAAAGTGGATCACCTTTTAAACTTAATAAAGCACCCTTAGGTGTGAAAATGGGCTAAATAATGTGGACTGGGTCAATCTTGACCAAATCAATAGTGTTGTCATGGAGGAGTGGCATTCAACGAGGGACAGCGCAATTTTAGAGACACATTGCATGGAAGTAGTGTCATTAATGGATGGGGCTTAGGGTTTGGAAGATGATTTCTTATAAAAGGAAGAGGATGGCAGCCATATTATTCATGTTATGATTTTTTTATGTTTTGATTACATGGTATGTTTAGACATATAATATTTCTTCAGCTATTTAGCTAAGATTGCAGTGTTGTTTAGCACAAGGTGTTCCTGGTCAAGAATCCCACCTCTATGCTTTAGAAGCCTCATAGGAAGATATTTTTCACTATATTTACACATTCAGGTTTCAGGCCAAGCTTTAGTCTTGTGGTACAGCACAGTTTCTGTTGAGAGATGTGCTGAATTGCAGGGTGCAGCAGTGGAAGATTGTATTGGGTTTTTTCTGAGCTAGTTTTGGAGTGGAGGAAGGTTTCCTTCTATTGGGAGACCAGTAAAGGATTCCCTTGGGATTATTTGATATATTTGACATCAGGCCAAGGTGATTTTATTCCCTACAGCGTAGTTCCAATCTAGATCTGCATTATTTTAGTGAGTTGTTGCAGTAGGCAACCTAAAAATGGCCGAAAATCCACAGTTAAAATCTGGCCAAACCATTTCTGGGTTTTTTTGGGTTTTTTGAGTAGAATCCATGACTAAAATTATGAATCATTATGATCACGTGAACATCCTTCTACACATGGTTATTCTCCTTAGAAGTAGTAGTTTCCACTAGCAGCAATTTCCTTAGCAGTTGTAGCTTTCTTTCCATTGAAGGGATCAACCCTTCATTGAGAGAGTCCTTTTGGAGGATTTCTTTCAGATCTACATCAGATTCAGCCACCTCCTTCTATGTGCTTTAGTTGCAGTGCACCTTCAGCCCTAAGGCTTTAGATCCACCATTCATATTTAGTGTATTTCCAGAAACCCATCATGGGTTGTCTTGGAAAAGTATTGAGGATCATATATCTCTATTTTTGGCCCTGTATGAGCATGATCTTATTAGATCCATTTATATATATGTTCCAGCTATAGTATTAGTCACTAAAATTGTGTTATGCTTGCTTCAGTACTTTGTGTAGCAGTGTATTACATGTTTTGTGTGCATTTTGGCATTGGAGGCTTCTTCTGCCTATCATGAGGGGCTTGATCCCCAAGCTCTTGTACTTATTTATTGTTTTTATACATAATACCATGGATTCATCATTTGGCTCACATGTAATTTGTTAATACTTGCTTCTATTTCCATTATTATGATTTATATTCCTGCTTTTCCAATTTGGGAATATTACAATGGTATTAGAGCATAATCTTGGTTCAGCCTGTGAAGACATTTCATCTATGCTATCAGAAGAAGAAGAAGCTTCTAATAGAAAATAGAACACTTGCAGGAGAGACAAAGGAAAGTCTCCATTATTTAGAGAAATGGAGGGAAATATTTTTTCAGAACTTCTTCTCCAAACTATGCATGAGCTTAAAAAAGAAATAAAGGGAATGAGGAGGGAAAGACATGAAGGTCCCTCAAGAATATTTGCACATGAAGAAAGCTCCACTTATTCGTATTATGGGTGTGAGCATTCAGCCACACAATCAAATCTACAACATGGTACCATGCCTACATTCTTGGCAAGAGAAGAAGAAGGAGGAGAAACACCAAAGGAGGAGACTCTTGGTGCCTATCTCTAAGAATATGAATCTCAGTCTAGAAGATTCAAGGAGCATCTAAGCTTCCAAGGGTTTTGTCAAATCAAAGAAGATAGAAGGCCTAGTAACTACAATAGAAGGAGAGGGTGCATGCAGCACACTTTGGGTAGATTCTTTCTACCTACTTTTTATGGGTCACCCAAGAGCACAGCTAAGGCTTGGGTAAGGGAGCTAGACACGTATTTCCAGCTGTATCAAGTTTTAGAAGAGGAATCCATTGGAGTGGCAACATTGCATCTTCAATTTAAGGCTTATGACTTGTGGTTATTTTAATCTTCTTCATTTAATAATGAAAATATATCTACTTATGCAAAGTTCACTAGGAGGTTCGTGAAAAGATTTGATTTAAAATAATTTGAAACTTCCTTGGGAGAGCAAACCAAGCCCAAGAAATCAAAACCTTTGCATAATTTGGAAGTATCCATGAACCCAACTCCATTTCAGAACATTGTTGAGGGATTAAAAGATCGGCAACATGCTTTGCCAAGGGCAAAGGCCCCACTTCAGCAAGAACTTTCTTCTCAAGAAGAAGACATGAGGATTCCTTTTTCAAAAGGAGATCAAGTCCAATGATCTCTTAATGATGAGGTATTCTCCATTGATGAGGAGAAGGAAGAGGAAGAGCTGGAAAGATCCTCCAGTGCTATGACAGTAGGAGGAGATCTAATTCTATTTGGATATGGAGATGAATAAATTGCTTCAACTAGAGGAGCTCTTGCGTCTTTGGAAGAAGTTCCAAAGGATCTTACATATGAAGATCATGAGCAACATGTGTCTATGTTGATAGGAAATGAGACAAAACAATGGAGGAAGTGTGTTCCAACATTGAATGCAATATTGGGGACACAAACTATGATGGATCATTCCTTTGTGATTAATACTTTTGACACCAATGAGATGTTGGGTGTACATAGATTGATTACAATTGAAAAAGACACCTCAGAATATGAGGTATTGCATAAGGTATGAGGAAACGAGAAGGAGGGCTAGCACCAAATGATGGGGAACATATACACCCATACTTTTCAGGAGGTTTATGTATAAAAGCAGGAGGATTATTTTCACAGTGAGAGCAAGGACAAATCAGTCCACTCACATTTACAGCCTGCTCTAGGCCTTGATGTTTCATTACATGGAGGCATTCCACCAGGGAGACCCCCTAATTCGAAGAGGATCAAAGAGTTCTCTCAACATGTTTCACCACTCATAGGTCGAGGAGGTGTGGGAATAGTGGGAGGTCATTGTACAGCACTAAGAGTCTTGGGTAGACTCAAGGAGGAGGGAGACATTCTCCCAACATCATCATTATCCATTCTCATTTCAGATTCTACGCTATGGGAGGAGCAACATGGGAAGGATAACAACCTTCCAATATGTACCTTTGGCATGGGAGATGTCAGAGAGGAGGACATCCATATGACAGATGTTCTTTGTGATAGATCATCAGCGTTGTCACTATGGAGGGTAGATCCATATTGGAAATCCCAGCTACTCCTGGATTATTCCAAGGATCTTTTCACATGCATGATAATTGATGGCCAGCTACATGAAGAGGGCCATTCAGTCCAAGATGAAGTCATCTATTATCATGGAAGGATATTCTTATCTAGAGCCTCCACACTCTAGGAGAAGTTGTTACAAAGAGCTCATGAAGATTTTCTTTTCAGCCATACTTATTCCGTGAGAGCCTACAACACTATCATGGAGAGCTACACTTGGGAAGGTTTTGAAGAGGAAATATATCAGCATTTGAAAATATGCATAAACCATGTGGAGATGGGAGAGACACATAACTCAATGAAGGATTTATCACAACCACCTCTTTCCTCTTTTGGGATGAGAGGGGATCTATCTATGGACCACTCCATTTGTGTGAGCAGAAATTTTGGTAAGGAACATGCTTATGTACATGATGTTTCATTTGATGATTATTTGCATTCCTTTACCATGTATATGCAGGCCATTGCTCCAAGGAGAAGAATTCTTCCATATAAAATTCATGGCCAACTTTGGGCCATAAACATTTCTAAACATGGCCACTCCCTTGGAGGATATAGGCAGATGTTGTATCACTATGGGTGCACTCCAAAAGCACCAAACATTTCTCACATTTTCAGCCATTGTGAGAATACTTGGGCAGCAAGTAAGTGGTGGGGAAACCACTTACCATATCACTATCTGATGCAATAAAGTGATATATTGCTCTGGTTCCACATGTGGGACTATGATCCACCTCCATTATTGAATTTGATTGTTTTTGTATCACTGGTTTTGATCCCATATCTTGATGATGTTCTTATTATTGTTGGGGACATGATTGGAGGGATGACACATTGGTTGGATGTGTCCATTGGGAATGAAACTTCCCAATTTCTTCATGCTTCAAGGGGAGCATGGGACATTATATGGTTGCTACATTATATCACTTGTTTCCTTATAAAGGGAGCCATATGATTGACTTATGTATTTTGGAGGAGCCTCTCACATGGGAGGAGTTTCTCTATGAATTACCATTCTGGAGGGTGATTCATTTTATATGGGTGATAGTTTGGAGGATGGATCTTCACATGGGAATGAAGGCTCCCTATATTTTGCAGATTTATCCTTGAAATTTCTTGAGGACAAGCAACATTTGGGAGGGGAGGATTGTAATATTCCTAAATTAGCATACAACTAATTGGAATATTAAAATCTAATTTTTCTTTCTTATTTGATGAATAAGTGGGTAGGGAGACCCATAAATCTCTTTATTAGGAATAAAACCACTTCTCATGTGAAAGTGGATCATATTTTCAACTTAATAAAGCACCCTTAGGTGTGAAAAGGGGCTAAATCATGTGGAATGGGTCAACCTTGACCAAATCAACAACGTTGTCATGGAGGAGTGGCATTCAATGAGGGGTAGCGTAGTTTTAGATGGAGACACATTGCATGGAAGTAGTGTCATTAATGGATGGGGCTTAGGATTTGGAAGATCATTTCTTATAAAAGGAAGAGGATGGCAGCCATATTATTCATGTTATGATATGTTTACATTTTGATTATATGGTATGTTTATACATATAAGCTTTCTTTAGCTATTTAGCTAAGATTGCAATGTTGCTTAGCACAAGGTGTTCCTGATCGAGAATCCCACCTCTATGCTTGAGAAGCCTCATAGGAAGAGATTTTGCACTATATTTCCACATTTAGGTTTTAGGAAAAACTTCATTCTTGTGGTACAGTGCAATTTCTATTGAGATATGTGTTGAGTTGCAGGGTGCAGTAGTGGAAGATTGTATTGGGTGTTTTTTGAGCTAGTTTTGGAGTGGAGGAAGGTTTCCTTCCATTGGGAGACTAGTAAAGGAGCCCCTTTGGCTTATTTGATATATTTGGCATCAATCCAAGGTGATTTTATCCCCTATAGTGCAGTTCTATTCCAGATCTGCGTTATTTTAGTGAGTTGTTGCAGTAGGCAACCTAAAAATGGCTGAAAATCCAAAGTTAAAATCTGGGAAAACCATTTATGGGTTTTTCTGGGTTGTTTGAATAGAATTCGTGGTTAAAATCCTAGATCATTATGATCACATTAACAGCCTTCTACACATGGTTCTTCTCCTTAGAAGTAGTAGTTTCCACTAGCAGCAGTAGTTTACTTTCCATTGAAGGGATCAACCCTTCATTGAGAGAGTCCTTTTGGAGGAGTTCTTTTAGATCTACATCAAATTTAGATGCCTCCTTCTATGTGTTTCAGTTGCAATGCATCTTCAACCCTAGGGCTTTAGATCCACCATTCATATTTAGTGTATTTCTGAAAACCCATCCTGGGTTGTCTTGGAAAAGTGTTGAGGGGCATAGATCTTCATTTTTGGCCCTGTACGAGCATGATATTATCAGATCCATTTATATATATGTTCCAACTGCATTATTAGTCACTAAAATTGTGTTGTGCTTGCTTCAGTACTTTGTGTAGCAGTGTATTACATGTTTTGGGTGCATTTTGGCATTGGAGGCTTCTTTTTCCTATCGTGAGGGGCTTGATCCCCAAGATCTTGTACTTATTTATTTTTGTTATACATAATACCATGGATCTATCATTTGACTCACATGAAATGTGTTAATACTTGCTACTATTTCCATTATTATGAGCTATGTTCCTTCTTTTCCCATTTGGCAATATTACATGGAAGTTGTAATTTTTATTGTTTTAGGGTTTTATAGGTTAAAAACAACATCAAGAAAATAAAAACAAGAAGCTGAAGAAAAACCCTAGGGTTTGAAGTAGCTAGTCATGCAGGGATTTGAAAAACGACAGAGGTCATAATCATAAATCCCCAGTGGACTCGCCAGTTGTTAGTATGAATTCTAATCGCAAGCGTACGAAAAAAAGCTCACTTTAGCTGTGCATAACAAATAGCCCTAACATCAAAGATGGTTGCCAATGTATTTATATTTTTAGTTAGTTGACCAAGACAAATGCTACAAAATCCAAATCTATGCAGTTAAATACATCAAGCAGTAAATAAAAGCAAGAGTTGCTCCATGCATCCAATAGTCAAGACAAGAATTTTTTTAAAGAATTTTTTATTTATGACACCTGGGAAGGGAACATAGAAAGATGTTACCAGCCCCCCTCAATTGGATGGATTCTTGTATGTCCTCGGTGCTTTAGATCTAAGATCTCTCCCTCTTGATGGTGTAGAAAACCCAGACAAAAAAGGAACTTAAAGGGAGCTCAAAAGAAAAAAGATAGAAAAATATGACAATGATGGAGGATCAAAGTCAGACCAAAAGTATAGATCCAGAGTGATCTTTAGGCAACAAAAGGTAGTGAATAAATGGAAAACCCCTTCTATTTATAACAAAATATTTAGTTAGTCTAGATATTGGTGCAGAATTAAAATATTATTAACTAAATCTAGATCCAACTTTTATGGAATATTTTATTATATTTATTGGAGGGAAAAAGAATTTGAATTTGGTCAAAACCCTTTGTTTGTAAATAATAAATAGATAAAGGATTTATTTATTATTTTAAGGATTTGGTTGAGTAATAATTAAATAAATAGTGATTTATTCAATTATTTATAAATGATTTAGTCAAGTTTAACAAGGAATATTATTTAAATAATGTTTAAATAATTATTCCTAGAAAATAATAAGATAAATAATTATTTATCTCATTAATTTTCCTGTTTTGGGTTAAATATGACCAGGAATATTAATTAAATTGTTGTTTAACTAATTATTCCTTGATGAAAATCAAACAAATATTGATTTATTCAATATTTCCTCATGGGTTTTTCTGTTTAGACCATAAACAACTTAATAAATTATGGATTACTAAGCTATTTTTCACAGTGAAAGAAATTTTACTTAGGGTAAAATTGGTCTTACATGGTGTACTTTGGTCCATCTAATAGTAACAGGTTAGATGACCAAAAATTGGTGTAACAATATATAAATTCCATATACCAAACCCCACCCCCACACTTGTCTCCTTCACACTGAAACATGGTCAGGTCCCCCTTAAAGATGCATTAAGTTGTCAACAAAGAAGAGGTAATCCAATTCCACAAATATTCTTGCTAAAACCTAAGGATAGGGGCATAAAAAACAAAAAATGTATCACATGGTCCTAAATCAAGAGCATGACCCAAACATGCATTCTTATTAAATGCAGACCATAATGAATCACATGATTCTACAAAGACACCGAAAGAGAAACATTATGCCTCCACTCCCTCGAAAATGCTCAAAATTCCCAAAATGGACCATTCCAACAGTTTATGATTTGATTTTGAAGCTCAAAACCAAATTCCCCTAGGTTAAAAAAACAAGTCTATTCAACAGGTTTACAAGGGATATCATTCAGAAATGTGGGGAAGCATCCCTTAATGAATTTCCCCATGATATTTCCCTTGGAAAAAATAATAATAATGTTATATACAAATGGTGTTTGTAATAGTTGCAAGTATCATTACCAAAGTGGAGCATTCCCCTGTTGGGATTCCATTCCTTTAGAGTGTAGCTCCCCAATGTTATAGCATCCCCCTTCACTCGGCCATTAACATCACTGAGTGGTTTCGGTATTATGCCTTATGGACCCTCTTTGGTTTGTGGTTATTATCTATGTGATGCTCATAATATTTTCACGTCTTACTACTACAATGCGGTATCCTTATGTTGGGAGTCCATTCCACATTAATAACTTTCTCCTTCCTCCTATGATTGCTTTCCACTATTACAGATGTACTATATATGAAGTCATGATATAGGTCTCCAACGAAGTTGAGATATTAAGTCACAACACACATCTCCAAGGAAGTAAGGATGGATAGCTAATTTTATTGCAAAATATAGCATAAAAAAGAATGGCGAGAACATGTTTTGGAAAGTGAAAAGAAGAGGGTAAAGTATAGTCCCTAGATCTATGAAACAAAATCCCAAAAATAATGAAATATATCATGGAAACATATATATACACCATAAATAATAACAGTAATGAAAGAAAAATGCATAACTACCAACCTATGCTTTCACAGACATATAAGTTTGGTCGAATAATATCTTTAGAGTTAACAAGGAAAATTTCTCATGGGAATATAGACACTACAGAGTTCTTCATCTCCACTCTCAACTTGCATATGACAATGGGAGAAAAGTAAGAACTACCTTCCTACATATTGAAATAATATTTATTTAGACTATAGCATGTCAAAAGACACTACATGTTTACCAATAAACATGGAGTTTTATTTATGACAATAATGGTAATCTAAAAATAGATATCAATTTGCAAATATGCAAGAAACATTTCCATATTCTATGCAATTTCAACATTCATGTGGAATGAGTTTTGTGGGAATGATTTTTTTTTTATATCAACTACGAAGTGCACCTTCCCTTAGTTTTGAAGTGTTGACCTTTAATATATGTGGCTATCTGAAGTGCTTCCTTCCAACTATGCAGATGTTCCTTAGAGAATTTTCCCTCATTATGGTGCTTCTCAAAGGCTTCGGCATAATATCCCTTCTCAATGTAACAAATTTTCCAAGGCTCAACATCACAAAATATGGGTATAGACTTGTGCTCATGAGATGATCTCAACATCCAAAACAAATCATCTAACCACCAATTTTATTTAGCATAATGTGGAGAAAAAAATAGAAGTGTGAACAAAGGCGCTGCTAATGGCTCCTACGATTGCAGGCCAGAGAGCATCTCCAATGTGTAATTCCTCATTTTCCAGGAAGACACACAAGACATAGGGTACACAATCATGGTAGATGAGGCTAGCAATATTCTTCTTGGTGTCGTGGGTTAAATGGGTGAGGGGTTGCGAATTAGGGTTTAAGGGGTTAGAGTTTTAGGGGTTATGGGGTTAAATGGGTTAGGGTTTTAGGGGTTTAGGGGTTAAATGGGTTATGGGTTAAGATTTTAGGGGTTAGGGGTTAAGGGTTTACATGTTTAGGGTTTACGAATTAAATGTGTTAGGGGTTTATAGGTTTAGGGGGTTAAATGGGTTATAGGTTTAGGGGTTTTGGGGGGTTAAATGGGTTAGGGGTTAAGGGGTTTAGGGGGTTAAATGGGTTAGGGTTTAAGGGTTTAGGGGTTAGGGGTTAAGGGTTTAGAGGTTTAGGGTTTAGCAGTGAAATGGGTTATGGGTTTAGAGGTTTAGGGGGTTAAATGGGTTAGGGGTTTAGGGGTTTATGGGGTTAAATGGATTAGGGGTTAAGGGTTTAGGGGTTAGGGGTTAATATTTTAGAGTTTTAGGGTTTAGGGGTTAAATGGGTTAGGGGTTTAGGGGTATAGGGGTTAAATGGGTTAGGGGTTGGGAATTAGGGTTTAAGGGGTTATATTTTTAGGGTTTAGGGGGTTAAATGGGTTAGGTGTTTATGGGTTTAGGGTGTTAAATTGGTTAGGGGTTAAGGCTTTAGGGGTTATGGGTTAAGGGTTTAAAGGTTTATGGTTTAGCAGTTAAATGGGTTAGGGGTTTAGAGGTTTATGGGGATAAATGGGTTAGGGGTTTAGATTTTAGGGGTTAGGGGTTAAGGGTTTAGAGGTTTGGGGTTTAGGGGTTAAATGGGTTAGGGGTTTAGGCATATAGAGGGTTAAATGGGTTAGGGGTTGGGAATTAGGTTTTAAGGGGTTAGGGGTTAAGCAGTAAGAGGTTTAGGGTTTAGGGGGTTAAATGGGTTAGAGGTTTAGGGGGTTAAATGGGTTAGGGGTTAAGAGTTTAAGGGTTAGGGGTTAAGGGATTAGAGGTTTAGGATTTAGAGGTTAAATGGTTTAGGGGTTTAGTGGTTTAAGGGGTTTAATGAGTTAGGGTTTTAGGGGGTTTAGGGGGTTAAATGGGCTAGGGGTTAAGGGTTTAGGGGTTAGGGGTTTAGAGGTTTAGGGTTTAAGGGGTTAAATTGGTTAGGGGTTTAGGGGTATATGAGGTTAAATGGGTTAGGGGTTTGGAATTAGAGTTTAAGAGGTTAGGGGTTAAGGGGTTAGAGGTTTAGGTTTTAGGGGGTTAAATGGGTTAGGGGTTTAAGGTTTTAGGGGGTTAAATGGGTTAGGTGTTAAGGGTTTATGGTTTAGGGGTTAAGGGTTTAGAGTTTTAGGGTTTAGGGGTTAAATGGGTTAGGGTTTAGAGGTTTATGGGTTAAATGGGTTATTGGTTGGGAATTAGTGTTTAAGGGGTTAGGGATTAAGGGTTTATAGTTTTATGTTTTAGGGGGTTAAATGGGTTAGGGGTTGGGAATTAGTGTTTAAGGGGTTAGGAGTTAATGGGTTAGAATTTTATGGGTTTAGGGGGTTAAATGGGTGAGGGGTTGGTAATTAGGGTTTAAGGGATTAGGGGTTAAGGGGTTAGAGGTTTAGGGTTTAGGGGGTTAAGGGGTTAGAGGTTTAGGGTTTAGGGGGTCAAATGGGTTAGGGTCAGTTTAGAGGTTTAGGTGGTTAGGGGATTTAGTAGTTAAGGATTTTAGGGGTTAAGGTTTAGCAGTTAATAGGTTTAGGGTTTAGGGGATTAAATGGGTTATGGTTTTATGGTTTTAGGGGGTTAAATTGGTTAGGGGTTAGTAATTATGGTTTTACGGGTTAGGGGTTAAGGGTTTAAAGGTTTACGGTTTATGGGGTTAAATGGGTTAGGGGTTTAGAGGTTTCCTTGTCATAGCTATCTTTGTTTAATTTCATGATTAATTAGCCATTTTAAATGCCTCACTACTCAGTTAATTAGGATTAATTAATGATGAAACTAAAGGATCAATTAAATATCTATTTATAATATTGGGTTTAGGGGGTTAGGGGATTTAGCAGTTAAGGATTTTAGGGGTTAGGTGTTAGGGGTTAATGGGATTAGGGTTTAGAGAATTAAATGGGTTAGGGTATTATGGGTTTAGGAGGTTAAATTGGTTAAGGGTTAAGGGTTTATAGTTTTATGGTTTAGGGGGTTAAATGGGTTTGGGGTTTAGAGGTTTAGGGGGTTAGGGGATTTAGTAGTTAAGTATTTCAGGGGTTAAGGGTTAGCGGTTAATGGGGTTAGGGTTTAGGGGGTTAAATGGGTTAGGGGTTTATGGGTTTAGGGATTTAAATGGGTTAGGGATTGGGAATTAGGTTTTAAGGGGTTAGGGGTTAAGGGGTTAGAGGTTTAGGGCTTAGGGGGTAAATGGGTTAGGCATTTAGAGGTTTCCTTGTCATATCCATATTTGTTTAATTTCATAATTAATTAGGAATTTTTAATGTCTCGCTACGCGTTTAATTAGGATTAAGTAATGATGAAACTAAATATCTATTTATAATACTAGGTTTGTGAGTCATATTTGAGTCTAGAAACCCATCTCCTATATCGTCAATGCATGCGAGGAGTCTGTCCATGTCAAATTTAGTGCATACAGTAAAAATTTGAAAAAAAATCAACATTGGCCCCATTCACAGGTCATTATTGTCTTATAAAGATAATGGTATAGGGTAATATCATGTCATAAGTGACCTAACGTTTTCTAACAATTTCAACAATTTTGGTGCTGCAATAATCTAAGAACAATGATGAAATTTACGATGATGCAAATAAATATGAATGAGCTTATCTTGGTTTCAAGAATAATTTATTCTCTACTGAACAGGGCCAACCACGTGAAGGTGGAAGCTCATATGGCCCCTCCCATCCCCCTCACATCACTCTCACTTCCCCAGTATCCAATCTTTGAAATAGAATATGAACAAACCAAAAATTAATTAAGGTAAACAAAATTTTCATGTGTTTGTATAAAAACATAATTTTAGTTTAGCGTGTACACTAGTATGGCCATTATTTATTGGTTTGAAATAATAATCAACTTGTAATAAACCCACATAAGTAAATTATTAAAAGAAAATAATTCATACATATTAAAATATAAAGTTATAACATACCAAATCATACTCGAACACAACATCTATATCATTCTTCTTTTGTATCTTCTTGATATTCATCCAACTGATTGATATCTATATCAACATCTGATTCAGAAACAGTGTTGAAATGATCAACCATGTCATCATCATCATCTATTATGGAATTTTCAAGAATATCCTCATTGACATCATCATCAATAAATGTTGCATCATCTCATACGCCTGGTTCATCTTCTCTATATTCTTCATCTGTCAATGCATCTTCCTGGTCATATGCCAGTGCATCATCTTCTTCTTGATCAATATCATCTTCTTCCTCTTCAATATTATCTAATGGACTTCCTCTTGGATCATATCTAGTAGCAAATGACCATTTGTTCTCACCTGGAACCACTAAGTAAAAGACCTATTCACATTGGCTTGGAAAAACATAGCGATCTTTTCCTACTTCAAATTGTGATGTTTTAACCATTGGAAATCCACTGTCATGTTGAATAAGAGTTTTTTCATCATCATGTACATTCATTCATAGCCTATACCATTTGACGTCGAAATTTTTTTTTTTTAAGGAATTAAAGTCACTCAACTATATCCTCTAAAAGCCCATAATATCTACTTTCAAATTCTTGAGAATGTTTGTCACTCTTGGAGGAAACATTAGTGACCTAGAATACTGTAGCTATCCCACTATCAGAATTTTTCCTGTTATCATCCAACTGCTTGATGAGAAATTTATGACCATTGCACCACATAACTTTGTGGTATTTCAACTGCAATATGCCAAACATGAAAAATATGCCTTCTCAATTAATAATTAATCATATAATTTACACATCTTGAAAATTACCTGAAAAATAAAACCTGTTGTCACATTATAAATATAATATAAAATAAGTACTGAATAAAATAGGTGAATTAATTTCTTACCTTTCTATCTTTCAAACCATATGCTAAATCAATTTCCTTTTCCGTAACATTTCCATCTCCACTATGATAAGCTTCTCTAACCAATTCAGACAGTATATGCCATGATAACCTACCGTCATAACGTTCTTTACATATTTCATTCCATTCACTCATCCACTCGAGATTGTTTGGATTTTATAAAAGGAGTGCCTCGTAATATTGAGCACCTGAATAATTAAATAAATAAATCACCAATATTAAATATAACTTATAACCATGGTAAATCATATTAATTAATAAATTATGAAAGAATAAGACTTAAATGAATATGATCATATACATGATGTAAAAAAATGAAACATTATATGTATTATATATAATAAATATTTTACCTCTCACTTTCTTCATTCTACCTTTTCCCAACAGGTTCTCCCCTTCAAATTTTTTGATGTACTTCACATCCCAAATGAAATCCACAACATCCATAACTAGTGCAACTAATATAGGAAGATAATGACTAATATACACCATGGATTCATATACCACATATCCCTCCACCATAGAACCCTCGGGACGTGCTCTTTGTCTAACCAAAGCCTTCAAGGACTTCAAGTGCCTCTCCACCATCCACATTGACCTTGTGTGTATTGGTCCACACATTTCAATCTCCTCAACTTGGTGTATCAAGTATTGTTCTTGTGCATTGAAAAATGTTGGAGGTAGATACTTTTGAATTTCACACATTAACTGAGGAATTTCTCTCTTACAATACTTTATTTCATCTTGATGGATTTCTTTCAATGAAAACCATATGCAAATCATTACACAAGGTTATTTCAACGAATAATAATATATATTACATTACAAGTAAATTAAGACATCATGTCATTAATTACAACAACAAATTGTAGTGATATTTTGCGTATAAATCAAAACTACTGACCTCATGTATTTACCAAGATCATATATAACTTGTTTGACATTGTTGTCGAGGTCATTTGGGAGAGATACAGGTAGAACATACTATAACAATAAAAAAAGAATCGTTATTGGTTTCCAAATTAAATAGAAAAAAAAATAAAAATTTAAAAGGTTTATTCAAGAAATAATGTACAAAAAAGTATATTAAAAAAATTACCTTAACGAAGGTATGCCAATCATGTGTTTTCACCCCACCGAAGTCACCTTTCTTCATTAAGATATTATTTATGTTGGAAGAAAAACCCGTTGGCAATTTAATTCTTATAACAACCTCTTTTACATCATTGATTTGTTTCTCTGTTAATAGCCAAGTAATATTATTATAATTTCGACCTCCATTGTTATTTGATCGGTCGATCACACTTTTCATTGCATGATTCGATTTCTCAATGTCAGCACAATTTTTTTCAAATTTATCTCTATCATGAGCACCATCTATGATTCACCATAACGTTTCTGTCACATTCTTCCTCATATAATTGTATCAAACAAATGAGCTATTTTTAGGTCCTCATAGTAGGGAAACCTCGTGAATTAATAAGGATAACATTTCATTCCAGGTGGAAGTACAATATCAGTACCTTCACGACGACGACCTTGATATTAAAGAATAAAATAAATCAGAACAATAATTGAATACAATAAAATAAATTCAATAATTAAAACAAAAATTCAAACCATTACATAAAAAATTAATATATATATACAAATATAGACAAATTACATATCTTGATGATTATTAATTCTGTTATATTCCAACTTCCACAACCGAGGTGTCATTATTCGTGGTTTTAATCCAGTTTCTTCTTTATCATTGAAAATATGTTTTTTAGGATTACGATACTTATGTTTCCTAGAGAGGAAGTTCCTATACTCATCAAACACCATATTTCCTAAATCTGGCGAATGACGATACTTCATCTTAGGACCGCAAAATGGACATGAAAATCTACCCTTTGTTTGAAGACCTGCAATAGATGGATCAATGAAAATTATACAATGAGATCATTTTAAAAATATGCAATATGGTATATATAATTTAAATAATTATATAATATATTAAATTGCAACGAAATATTACATACCACAAAAATGTGTTAGTCATAGGGCATCATGAATTGTCCATACAAGCATTCCATGACATTGAAATCTCTTTTTCTTGATTGGTTTAGTGATGTCATCATACATAGTGATGCCATGCCATAACTTTATTAGCTCATCGATAAAAGGCTCGATCTATACATTCATATCTTTGACATGGTACTTACATAATTTTTCAAAATTACGGTACATAATTACTACCATGATATGTAAATATAAGTAAGTAAATAAATAAAATATATTATGCAAACAACGAGACAAATTAAAATGTTACATTCGAAAAAATAATATATCAAATACCTAGAATAATCATAGTCAACATTATGAGCTCTTTCTTTATTGACATCCAAGGAGGAATGTTATTGTTGATATTGAAAATAGGCCACACTAAGTAAGTAGACCTAATCTCTCTGAATGGGTTAACACCATCAAATACTAATGAAAGCCTAACATTACGAGGTTCATTTTTAAAATCTAAATTATATTTTTCCTTGATTTCCCTAAATTCAAAAACATCTAGCATTCGAAGAACACCATCTCCACTTCTATTCTTTGAATGGTAATCCATAATTTTTGTTATTCTCTTACACCTGAAAATTTGCTGCAAACGTGGAATTATGGGAATATGATGAAGAACCTTTTGAGGCACCTTTTTTGGTAGTTGATGGGTTCGATATCTACTGGTACCACATTTCGAACATTACGTTTTCAAGACATGTTCTCTGTAATATATAATATTATCTTTAGGACATGCATCTATAGTGGTATATTCCATTTAAAATGCTTTCATAATAACACGTAAATCGTGATATGTGCGAGGTAAAGTATTTTTCGATGGTAACAAAAATTCACCCAACAATATACAACATAAACAAAAACTAGTTAGTGTAAAGATTATTAATCATATATAAGTATTGAATTATTATTTTACACATTTATTACAACTAAAAAAAGGGAAAATAATCAATATTTACATATATGTGATCATATATACATATTGCTATATATACCTTAAGATCTGTGTCATACATCTATTCGAAAAATTATTCATAACCTTTAAGTTCACCAACAAAAATGTATCGGAAAGAAGAGTTGCATTTGAGGGTTAAAAAATTCGTTCATTTGACATTTCAATCAAAGGTTAATCATAAACACTATCACTATCTCCACCATCATCATCCGACTCACCATACAAGTCTTGGAGCATTTGATTTGTCCCATCATTATGAATTGTGTCATTATTGTCATCATCTACCTCCATGGGATCATTATCAACATCTTCATCATTCACTTCATGTTCCTATGTAATATCCAAAAATAGGGAATTTCTACAACAATAAGAATATCTTAAGATATTCTAAAGTTGGAGATGCAGCAATGTAAAACACATATTGGAGTAGCAGTGTTATATCAATACACAAATCATGAGAAGATAAAAATAGCCATGAAATTGATCTTATAGCAGCAAATTTATACAAATCCTTGAGGTATTGATCACTCAAGCCATACAATGCAAGCCTCAATAGAACATGTACAAGAAAATGAAGAACACTACTACATATAGAAAGCCCAAGGCTATGACTACGCAGTTTATAGGAGGCACTGCTACAGAAATAATATCAATACATAGATATGGCAATGTATGGCTCAAATAATGTGGGGAGAAAATCTCTAACCCCTGAAAAACATTATCAATTCAATCCTAGAAGGATTGGCTGAAATATACAAAATGGAAAAAATGTCGGAGTAGCAGGGCTGAGTAGTAGCTGCAACTCAAGAACTAGATGGAGATGGTTGTAGATGATACACAAGCTGAATAGACCTCCTCCAATGGATCTTCCAAGTGAAAGGCTGGTCCTAACACTAAAGATCTGACCCTCCAAACAATACTGCAAACCCTCACTGTAGATACACATTGAAAATAACGCAGTCTACGAGAGGGATTTCACTGTAGATCATGGAAATGGTTGGCCTGGTGCCAAAAATGATGGGAATCAGCTCAAATTCTCCCTCACTGATCCTCCAAATTAAATAAGACTTCTTCCTCTGAAAAATAAGAACAAGAAGTGGTGTTCAGTAACCTCCACTGCAACACCCTACAACACAACTCAGCTCTAAACAGAAATTGCGATGTAGCGGAAGGAGGATGCTTGGACACAAGCCTGAATGTGGAGAAATGAAGAGAAACTCCTTCAAGAGGCCTCTTGGAAGGAGAAGGAATTCCTTGTGCTAAGTAGCACTACAACTTTGCTAAACAACAGGAGAATGCACAAAGTCTAAACAGATAATGAAATCAATAATCAATAGCATGAATAACAATGGCTGCCTTACCCTCCTTTTAAACAATTGAAATCCCTCTCTCCATGGGTCCCACTCATTAGGGTTTCCTCCACCAAATAACCTTCTTCCCATTCATACTGCATTGTCTATCAAGGTGTTCTCCACCTCCTATCCCAGCACTATTGACTTGGTCAAACTTTACCTTGTCTCCATGAAAATGTCCTCTTTCACACTTGAGGGTGTGAAATATAGCTCCAATGATGATCCCTTTTCATTCTATGAGGGATTTTATTCATTTTTTTATTATGCATGGGCCTCCTTACCCAATTATTCATCTCCTAACTGAAATCAGCAAAATTTAATATTCCAATTTGTTGCATGCAAATTTTGGAATATTACAGTCCTCCCCTCCCAAATGTTGCTTGTCCTCAAGAAAATGCAAGGATAGAACTGAGAAGTTGCCTCCAAAGGCATGGAGACTAAAAACTATTGGGAAAGCATATTTCCTCAAGTGTATCCTCCATCCCCAAGAAATCATCCATACAAAATGAGTCACCTCCCAACATGGAAACTCCTGAAAATGCTCCTCCACCTTGAGCTCATGCAATGTAGGTGGGCTGAAAATATGAACATGGTAGACATAGGAGCCTACCCCATGATATCCTTCTCTCCACTTATGATAAGTGTAGAGCAGATGTTGATCCTGGGCTGCAAAATAATTTCCCTCAAGTGGCAAGATGAAGGCTAGATCTCCAAAGATCTTCTCTCGAACGTTGTGAATAAAGCTGGCCCAAATCATCCCATATGTGATGGATAGGAAATCATCACCATATGGAATCCCATAAATCACATGGCCCACCTCAAAAAAATTAAATAAGTGTTTGGAAGTGGTGGCCATATCTCCTCTCATGCTCCCATTAGAACATGCAATGCAAAAAGTGTGGGAATCCTCTCCCCCAAAGGACACACCCAACTCATGTGTCTCTCTCCCAATAATGCTTCTAATACAAATAAGATCAATATAAGAAAATGAAATCATGATCAACATCAAAATGAGGAAAATTTTGAAGGTTTCATGTAGTGCAATAAGGTACCAACAGTTTTCCCAATAGTGACAGCACAGTTTTCCAAACTGTTGCTTCAGAAAATTAAATGGCAAGTTGTTTTTCATTACATGGATAATTATGTATGTCATGACATCTACTGATAAATAGCAAATGGCTAGGTACATCAACTGAACATACATGAAATAAAACACTTGCCCAAGTCCATATAAGAGATGTTTGTCTCCATCATAAAATTTGACCCAATGTTGACCATGGAGCTCAATGAAAAGCTTGCCCTCTTGTGGAGCAATGCACTGAATATGAATGGTAAGAGTGTCCAAATATTGTGTTAGATAATCTATGGTGGCAAAAATAATATTCTTACCATGTGTTAAGAGTAATATGATGCATATGTATATGAATGATTCCTCCATAGTGGTATGACACACTCCCATGAAGAGGAATGAACCATATGCTGCATGAATATCACCCTTCTTATACTTGTAAATCCAAGTTAAAAAGATCATATATTTGTAATAGATGTTTCCATCCACTACTCCATCTCTCTTACTCCCTCCTTGCTCACCAAGTGCATCAATGGTGAAGTGATCCTCAGGACACTCCATCAATAACCCCAAGCTCCCAAGTGATAGCGTTGTTGGCCCATGAAAATAAGATCCTGCCAACTCATAGCTCCATTCTTTGACATGCTCCTTGTCAAAGACATCTCCCATAATGCTGCTACACATAAGAAGTTGCTCCCAAGGTGGAAGTACCTCTTGATAATATAAGGCCAAGGAGTAGCCCCTTTGCACCATGATAGTGCCATCTCCTATTCCTGCAACATCATGCAAAGTGTGAGAGAAAATCGGCCCTTGCACTCCCAAGAACAACCAAAGAAACAAAATATCTTGTTGCTTCCTCATACTTTCATCATACAAATCATGTGATGAAAACATAATGAATGATATGAAGGTCACATCAACATCATGCACCCATACTCTTTGCTACTCCATGATGCAAGTATTCGGCCACATCTTCTCCATCCCGATACCCTTAGGAAGAGTGTATGCCAAGTGATGGCCAAACTCCTTCAAGAGTAACCAGCGCAGCCAAGCCTCCTACTGCCCAGTATCATAAATTTTCAAGTAGCTCACTAGCTTATTTCTCTCCAACCACATCCACTCAACCACTTGTGGATTTCTCCTTCCATCCTCCATCTTGGTACTCCTCCCATGAGGGCTACCATCCTCCCAAATCAGATTTATGTCTTTGCATTTCATGGGACATTGAAATGAAATCTTCTCAAGGATCAAGTTGATCCCATAAGGACCCAAATAGGTGGTAGGAAAAAACCTCCCATCATGATTTGTAGGGCTCAAGAAATGTCCAACACAAGCATGAGAGATGTTATCCATCCTAAGATGCTCTCCATCCTCTATCTTCTCCTCCTTGAATCCATGAAGATCCAAGTGCGAGAAGGGAAGAACCTCCTCAAACTATTGAAGAAATTTTCACTCCATGATGTGTTGAAGTGCACCTCCAATTAAATATCTCCATGATATCTCCCTCTCATCAATATACTTCCAAAACCAATGAGGTCTTGGATCTGCTAAAAGTAGAAGTCTCTGTTTGAGCTAAGAGGTGCTTATTGAGAAAGTGTCATCTGGAAAGGAGAAAGTTTTTCTCATCTCAAGATGTCTACTATCTATCATCCTTCCCTTCAAGTCTTCAAACACCAACCTCCCATATGATATGCAATCCAAAAATGACCTATGAGGATGATGGTTTATTTCTTCCTTGAATTTTTCCATGTTGCACAGCGCAGTGCAATCTTGCTGCTCTAGGTTAGTAGTGTATGTTGATTCTTGGTCATTTAAATATGAATTTCCATAATTCTCCAAAATATTTTCTGAAATAAAAAGTGTAACTTCGTTTATACCTTGATGGAACTTGGGATCCCCTTGTATGGCTGCAATAGTACTTTCCTCCAATGAAATGGCTTCCCCGTTTGCAGATGTAGAAGGTTTCTCTTCCAAGTCTATGACAACACTAGTACAAGTCTCCCCCCTTAATGGTGTGGGTTTTTCCTCCTCTGATCTCTTTCTGTCAAAGGCTCTAATCAACCTTTGAGTGAACTTAGCAAAAGAAGTCACCCTTGCATGGCTTAAGTGACTGAACCACCAAACATTGGCTTCACCCTCTAGTTGCAGTGTTGCAACTTCTACTACCTCCCTCTCTACCACTGGATGTTGTATGAAGAATTCCTCAAGCTTCTTTGCCCAAGCTCTTGCTGTATATGACCCATAAAATGTAGACAATAGGAATCTATTGCCTATGATTTCCTTTCTGCTGCAGGGCCTCCTCTCCTCCTTCAACTGAATGAATTGTGGGAGAGCTAGAGTCTCCTTGAGGGCTCTAGGTTGAGATTTGTACTCAACAAGGTATTTACTTAGAATCTTATGATCCAAGTATCTCTCATGCTTGCTTTCTTCTTCTTGATGAGAATAGGAAGTTCATGGACCTTCCTCTTCTATTTTCTCCTCCTCTTTGGAGAGGTTCTTCTTAAGTCTGAAAAGTGATGACAATAATCTCATCTTTATGTTCTTATTCTATCTTCTTTAGCTGAAACTCATAGGCTGAGCCAAGATGGATGCTTTGATACCACTGTAATATCCCAAAATAGGGAATTTCTACAACAATAAGAATATCTTAAGATATTATAAAGTTGGAGATGCATCATTTTAAAACACATATTGGAATAGTAGTGTTATATCAATACAAAAATCATGAGAAGATCCAAATAGCCATGAAATTGATCTTATAGCAGCAAATGTAATGATCACTCAAGCCAGGCAATGCAAGCCTCAATAGAACATGTACAAGAAAAAGAAGAACACTGCTACATATAGAAAGCCCAAGGCTATGACTGCATAGTTTATAGGAGGCACTGCTATAGAAATAATATCAATACATAGATATGGCAATGTATGGCTCAAATAATGTGGGAAGCAAAGCTCTTACCCCTGAAAAACAATATCAAGTCAATCCTAGAAGGATTGGCTGAAATATACAAAATGGAAAAAATGTCGGAGTAGCAGGGCTGAGTAGTAGCTGCAACTCAAGAACTGGATGGAGATGGCTGTAGATGATACAAAAGATGAATATACATCCTCCAATGGATCTTCCAAGTGAAAGGATGATCCTAACACTGAAGATCTGACCCTCCAAACAATACTGCAAACCCTCACTGCAGATACACACTGAAAATAACACAGTCTAAGAGAGGGACTACACTGTATATCATGGAAATGGTTGGCCTTGTGCCAAAAATGATGGTAATCAGCTCAAATTCTCCCTCACTTTTCCTCCAAAGGAAATAAGACTTCCTCCTCTAAAAAATAAGCACAGGAAGTGGTGTTCAGTAACCTCCACTGCAACACCCTGCAACACAACTCAGCTCTAAACAGAAACTATGTTGTAGCTGAAGGAGTATGCTTGACCCCAAGCTTGAATGTGGAGAAATGAAGAGAAACTCCTTCAAGAGGCCTCTCTTGGAAGGAGAAGTAATTCCTAAACAGGAATTCCTTCTGCTAAGCAGCACTGCAACTCTGCTAAATAGTAGGAGAATGCACAAAGTCTAAATAGACAATGAAATCAATAATCAATAGCATGAATAACAAGTGAAAGCCCTCTCTCCATGGGTCCCACTCATTAGGGTTTCCTCCACCAAATAACCCTCTTCCTATCCAGCACAGGCCTGCCCATCAAAGTGTCTTCCTACCACCTCCTATCCTGCTGTTGACTTGGTCAAACTTGACCTTGTCTCCATGCAAATGTCCTCTTTCACACTTGAGGGTGTGAAATATAGCTCCAATGATGATCCCCTTCATGCTATGATGGAATTTATCTGGTTGCTTTATTACCATGGGCCTCCTTACCCAATTATTCATCTCGTAAGTGAAATCAACAAAATTTAATATTCCAATTTTCTACATGCAAATTTTGGAATATTACATCTTCACCTTGTACAACATCATTTCCAGTAATACTATTTGCTGCAATATTCTCTTGTGGTGCAACATAATCTAATCTACTACTATTTAGTCAGGAAGGTTCCCTATAAAAAGTTGGGGGGAAATTGTGCCTTTATGAAAATTACAAACAATCATTAAACATTAGTGCATATATAACAAATATAAAAATAATATAAAATTTTACGATATAATCAAAATGAAGATAGATTATATATATATATATTGCTAATTAATTACCATGGGACGATAGTCATTCGATCCACCATCAATGTGCCCATATTTCTTACAATGTTTTGTTATTGTTACTATTAAAAATCTAACATTACATATCAAACAACATTTTTTGCAAGGGAAATAAAATTTACCATCACCCCTTTCACCCCCTTGAATTTTTTTTCCACCTATAATTTTTTCTGCCATTGATGAAAAATATCCTATAAAGAAAAAAAATATATGTTTTTTTACTTGAAAAAATATCGTATACCCATTATGAATCGTCGCTACTACAGTAAAATTTGTCGCTATTATAGAAAAGTTGTCAAAAAACATCTTTACAATGTGCCCTATATATTTAAAATAAATCATCGCTATTATGATGCTAGTTGACCAAGTCAACTTTGACTTTTTCAAAGGGAAAGTGGTCCTTCCACAATAGTCTTTTCCTATCCATCGGTATACCGATGCACATAACATAAACGTCTCTATTCCAATAATTTCTTCTATTACTGTTGCTATTGCAACATTTTATGGGTAATGTCGCAAGAACGATAATTTTTGGGTAGTGTCGCAAGACCGACACCGCATGGCGGGATTAAAAAATTTGAGAAAAATTGGGGAAATGTTTGACAATACGTCAAAACTGTCAGAACTAAAGTGTCAAAAAATTGACCATATGTACTAGTGAGATATGGAAAATGTATTTTGATGGCTCATGTTCTAGAGAGGGAGCTGGTGCAGGAATAGTTCTCATTTCCCCTTTGAAACAGAGCTCCAATTTTTATTTCAAACTTGAACTTGAAGCAACTAACAATGTCGCTGAATATAAAGCTCTGTTGATTGGCTTAAAAATAGAAAAAGACATGAACATTTCAAAAATTTATGTTTTTGAGATGTTGAACTAATTATTCAGCAAATCAGAAATGTTTATCAAACTAAGCATCTCAAACTTAGAGATTACCGGAATGAATTATGGAAAATTATGGAAGATTTATTCCTAGTCTTTGACATTTCTTTTGCTCCAAGAGAAATTAATATTTTGGCTGACTCACTTTCTATTTCAGCAAGCTCTTTCAAGATTCCAATTCCTATAAAGCTGAAATATGAAGTGGAAGTAAGGTTTAGGCCTAGCATTCCTGATAATGTCAAACATTAGAAATTTTTTCAGGATGACCAGGAGATTAGAAGATTTATTGAAGGTACTAAAGAATTTTTTGTGCTAAACATTGATCAAGATGAAGATCTCATGAAGAATAATGTTGATTATCAAGACACCAAAAATCTGAAAAAATAGATTGTTGATAAACCTATCATTTAGCTGTCTACCGATCATATTCCCAAGGGGTTAATCCCACTTGAGAAGCTCTTTGATCACAATGATTTTTCAGTCAAACCAAAGTTAGCTAAAATAGAAGAAGAATTGGAATATTTCAATTTTGGCACAGAAAAATAACCGAGGTATGTTAAGTTGTCAAAAGCTTTATCAGAATAAAGAAAGACTGAATACCACAAGTTGCTTTGTGAATGTTTTGATGTTTTTTCCTAGAAATATGAGGATCTTAAGACATATGATACAACTATCATTGAGCATAGGATACCATTGAAATATGGTACTAAGCCATTCCAACATAAGTTAAGACAAATAAATCCATTATTGTTACCAGTGATGGAGAAGGAAGTGAAAAAAGTATTGGATGCTAAAATCATCATTCCGTTGAGATACTTAGATTGGGTTGCTAATCTAGTTTTAGCAATAAAGAGGAGTGGTGAAGTTATATTGTGTGTATATTTCAGGAATCTTAACAAGTGCTTCAAGAAATATATTATCCATTTCCAAATGTTGGAGCAAGGTCCCCTAGGACCAAATTTTGATATATTTTTTGAATATTTTTGTAAATTTTAGTTGTGCATAGCACAATTCAAGGGGTTTTGGGGTGGTTCAGAGTCCCTCATGATTTTTAATGGGCCTAAAGGGTAGAAATAGGGGTCTTAAACCATAATTTACAGACCTTAGAGGGGCGCAGGATAAAAGTATAAATAGGAGTCTATATCGATTCAATAGTAGTAGCGATAAGCATTCCGAACTATGTTCTGATGTTTTGAGATCTTAAGCGAACTTGTCTGGGTTAGAAGGCTCCTACTGGATGTGTGCGTGTGTTGTGGAGGTAAATCCCCTATGTGGATAGAGGCGATCCCACTAGCCCTAGAGTGGGTCTAGAAACAATCAAAACATGAAAATCTATTGATTCCTAGTTACAAAAGATAGAATCGTAAGATCGCTTACCGTGATTCCTTCACTATTGTTGTTGAAGAAGAAGTGGCGCTTCCATTCCTAGCTGGACAGGTCTCAATCCGTGAGCTCGCCACATCTAGATACCTGTACACATGAAAAGAAGAGAGACAACATGCAACATAATATTTCACACTTTATAACTATCGATCAGTCAGAGAGGAACGAATGAAATTTCATTATATAATGGACACAAAATCATGGAACCAATAGCAGAGTCATGTATATTAAGATGCGAGAGAACAATTACAACCGGTGCTCTGACGTCGTGATATTCCTTTGACAGGATTCCAGCGGGACGTGTCTCACAAAGCTCGTCAAGGATTTGACAAAACTCTCTCTCTCACATGGTTCTCCTTAGCTCTACTCTTGATTGTCACTCAGCTATAATTTCCTTCCCAAAATTTCAGCTAGTATGCAAATGGAGAGGGAAGGCTTTTATAGAAGGAGAAGGAGAGGTTAGGATCCCTATAATCATGGGGGAGAGTCCTATCTCTAAGGAAGGTTCCATGAGAGGTGGAAAACCACTTCGTAATCAGGGAGATCTGGAGCCAAACAACCCAACCTCTTTTTGATGATTCGTTTTGAAGTTGTTAGAATCAAAATTCTGCCATTTTTTTTTTTTTAAATTCCCAAATAGGCTTGGCATGGGTGAGACACAGGGACAGAGCGCCAAGTGGCACGGGCCTAGTGTAACATTTCCAGGTTGGCGCAAGTGATGAACTGGATACTCGTGCCAAGGCCAAAACATCTGTTTTTAGGGTTTTTCAGAGGAAATGTTCTCAAGGAGAATTCTTTCCCTTATCTAGAAGGATGCCATCAAGGTGTTTTCAAGACATTTTACTATTCACTGGTGACGGGAATAGTTCTCCAATGTACGGGATGAGGGATTACAGGGACGGTGACAAAATGTTGTGTAACATATTCCCCCAAAAGCATGAGGTCTGAGAGAGAGGGAGGGGTGAAATGCTTTATGAGAATGCGTTCAACTGAAAACACTACCGTCGGAAGACCTGTGAGTACAAATACAATTGATATCTCTGATACATGATATGTGGTATGGGCGCAGCCATCCATAATAAAGTGTACAAAATGAGATCCAAGTTATGGACGTAGCCATCCAGTAAAATAACGATCAACAAGTAGACTCAGGTATGGTCTCAGCCATCCAATCAAAATAGTCATGTAATAAATCATAATAATCCACAAAGAATCCACAGCCTAGATGTTATCAGACAAAATCTAGGGTCTTGCGCTCCATCTTGACCCGAACAGAGTACAAGTTTGAGCATGCGAATATGTGAGCTGAAGTCAAACATGCAAGAACATCATCTGATTACCAGCCAATAATGAAAGCCATTAACGGACGCAAGAGAAACCACAAATAATGACGATGGCTCTCAAGGTACAAGAGGTACAATCCACAGAATGTGATCAGTGAGTTGGCGTCGAACATCTGCAAAATCACCCGATCAATGGCCAATAATGAAAACCTTGCGTCGAATGTGAAGAACCTTCCATTGAGGCATCAAGCTCCAAGACACCTGAAGGGAGTCTCTAGATCAGCTTCCTGGATAATGAGATGAAGTCGACAAGAACTAACCTTGATTGAAGGTGGGCCATAGTGTTTCCCACATCATCGACATGAGATAGAAGAACATGATGTTTGTGAATCAAGACCGACAGAGAATCAAAGAGAGGTTGAAAACTGCATACACCAACTTCTCTTGAACATATCGATGGCACAACATTGGATTTGGCAATATTTGACATCAAGGGATCTGAGGTCATGGTGATGTGGCAAAGAGCATATGAGCGGTCGAAAGAGATTACCCAAACCCATGAAGGAAAGCAGATAACGAGATGAGATGTCCCCAACCCGACACGAATGCAGACAAGTGCCATGTTCAAGAGTGACATACTTCCGAAACGACTATAATATTGGTTCCATTTTCCGCCACCATTTCTGGCGAGTACCCCAATTATTTTTGGAAACAAGCTTGAAGGGGATAGCATGTGCTTGTGATGTAATTTTGTCCTTCAGACAAATCCAACCTAGTACATTTTACGAGCCCTAGGAAGGAGGAACTTGAGTAACATCATTACGATGGAGTCTGATGTCATTAGTTTTTAACGAGTTTGACAAAGGAAGAACTCAGCATATTTTCATATTTAGAGAGTTTGAAAAGACAGCGGAAAAGAAAACTCCAGCAGTCCCTTTTCGTAGGTAGTCCCACAGATCCGAAAAGGTAGAAAAATATGTCTGAGAGAACCTCCTAGTTGTGATAGGCTAGGGTATTCCTTTTTTGTAAATAATCTATCCCAGCCCGAAAAAGGGGTAAACGTATACTGGGTAGATGTCATTTCGCAGCCAATTTAATGAGCTCAAAATGACAAGCGGCTCGACAATCTTTTATGTTTTAGAAATTCAGAAAAGAGCTGAAAGGTGACTCCAGTAGTGACTTTTTCATGTTTTTATCGAGTCCAAAAAAGTATAAATTTCCCCCCTCACCTTGAGGGTCATGAGTGAGAGGGATCCTCCTCACTATTGGTGACATTTTGGTGGGCCTCTCTGGGCCGACATCTGCATACATATAGGATTAACTATTAGAACATTCATGTATACCAAAAAATCATAAAACTCATAAAATTAAAAAGAGTCTTACCAATCTCCTCGTCCCAGTTCTCTCCCTCTGGGAGCGGAAGGTCTAGGTCTCCGATAAAATCGGTGCCCGCATAGGGCCAGTCCTCCACGACGATCAATTGTCATCGGAGCTAGTCAAAGAACTCGGGCCGCCATGACATCTACTGGTCGCCCCCTGCCCTAGGCATCAATGCCGCCCATTGAGCCATTCGTGGCTCTCTCAGTGGTGGATCCGGGACTATGGCCTCCTGGTGCTGAAAAATAGGTAATTGTTCCAGGAAGAACGACACCAGAATTGACCCATATCCAAAATATTTCAGTTTGGTCTGCTTGCATTTTATGAGTTTCTGTTTAATGTTCATGGTCACGGAAAAGACACTTGGGTTCATACACTCTGACGCAAGCAGTAGCTACGTCTTTGTGGCCTCGTGTGGTGCCTGCGATCCTACAGCCCACGTAATGGTGTGTATCACTACTCTCAGTGCTAGATCAGGGAGGGTCTAAATGTCTACTTTCCTTCTCCCTGTTCCTTTGCGTGCCTCTGGGGACACCCTGTTCATGACCATTGTCATGTTTTCTCCTGAAGGCCTAGTACCGGTCAGAATAGGGACTGGACCCATGTGTGATAGTCCAGTGATGAAGTATACATTTGATACTTCGAGCTCAAGTTCCTTGTCTCGAAGTTTGAATTTCTCCTCATCCTCATCCAAAATGCTGATGAGATACTGTAGTAGTTTAGGCTGAGCCCGGAGACATGGCATCAAAAAGAATTTTTTCAGACCGCAATTTCGAAGAGTATTCATATAATGCTCATTTCCCATTGCCAATACATCCTCTTCATTATGCTCTCTCTCTTTCCATTCAATAACCATCCTTTTTTTTGGATACCTGCATCAATCAATTATAGGAACGTTATAAACCTCCTTGGGTATTAAAAATTACATTTCATTGGTTGTTTTTTAAGAAATTTTAGCCATATTTTGTGTTGTGCCGTTGGTGCAGATGTTTGGCTAACAATCGTGCCAGCTGACGCGACCTCTGTGTAAAACAGAAAGGATTGGTGCAGGTCTGTGCCCGGAAACCGTGCCAACTGCAGATCCCTAAAATTTGAAAATCCTTCCCTAAAGGACCTCAAACAATGATTAAATACAATAAAATGTAGCTTAAAATATGGACAAAGAGGTCGGCTCTTACCTGAACTGGACGGAATTCAATTTGGTTCACTGGATTGGTAGCACTCATCGCCTAAAGATCGAAGCACAAAAGGGTCACTATTGCTCTGCAAAGAGGTAAAAAGTGAAAAGTAAATATTTTTTACCACTGTTGGTCTTCTATAGCTTTTCAAAGTCCTAGAATGGGTTTTTAACATGATTTTCGATATATTTTTACATTATTTTCGTCAAATATGTTTTACACGCATATTTTTGTGCAGCAACAGGTTTTTTCATGTGATTTTGACGAAGAGATGCGTGTAAAACATATTCAACGAAAATAATGTAAAAATATATCCAAAAACATGTTAAAACCCCATTCTAGGACTTTGAAAAGCTATAAAAGACCAACAGTGGTAAAAAATATTTACTTTTCACTTTTTACCTCTTTGCAGAGAAATAGTGACCCTTTTGTGCTTCGATCTTCAGGTGATGAATGCGACCAATCCAGTGAACCAAATTGAATTCCTTCCAGTTCAGGTAAGACCTGACCTCTTTGTCCATCTTTTAAGATACATTTTACTGTATTTAATCATTGCTTGAGGTCCTTTAGGGAAGGATTTTCAAATTTTAGGGCTCTGCGGTTGGTGTAGGTTCTGGGCATGGACCTGCGCCAATCCGTTCTATTTTACACAGAGGTCGCGCTAATGGTGCAACACAAAATCCGGCTAAAATTTCTTTAAAAAAAACCAAAGAAATGTAATTTTGAATACCCAAGGAGGTTTATAACGTTCCTATAATTGATTGGTGCAGGTATCCAGCAAAAAGGATGGTTATTGAATGGAAAGAGAGAGAGCATAGCGAAGAGGATGAATTGGAAATGGGAAATGAGCATTGTATGAATGCTCTTTGAAATTGCGGGTTGAAAAAATTATTTCTGATGCCATGTCTCCGAGCTCAGCCCGAACTACTGTAGTATCTCATCAGCGTTTGGGATGAGGATGAGGAGAAATTCAAACTTCGAGACCAGGAACTTGAGCTCGAAGTATCAGATGTACACTTCATCACTGGACTGTCACGTAGGGGTTCAATCCCTATTTTGACCAATACCAGGCCTTCAAGAGAAAAAATGACAATGGTCATGAACAAGGTGTGCCCAAGGGCACGCAAAGGAATAGGGATCGGGAAAGTAGAAATTCAGACCGTCCCCAATCTAGCATTGAGAGTAGTGCTACACACCATTATGCGAGCTGTGGGATCGCAGGCACCGCACAAAGCCACAAAGAGGTAGCTACTGCTTGCATCCGAGTGTATGAACCCAACTATCTTTGCTATGACCATGAACATTAAACGACAACTCACAAAATGCAAGCAGACCAAACTGAAATAGTTTGGATATGGGTCAATTCTAGTGTCGTTCTTCCTAGAACGATTACCTATTTTTCAATTCCAGGAGGCCATAGTCCCAGATCCACCACTGAGGGATCCACAAATGGCTCGGTGGGTAACATTGATGCCCAGGGCAGAGGGTGGCCAGCAGATGTCTTGGCAGCCCGAGTTCTTTGACTGGCTTCGACGACAGTTGATCATCGTGGAGGACTGGCCCTATGCGGGCACCTATTTTACCGGATACCCAGACCTTTCGCTCCTAGAGGGAGAGGACTGGGATGAGGAGCTTGGTAAGAATATTTTTAATTTTATGAGTTTTATGTTTTTTTGGTATACATGCATGTTATAACAGTTAATCCTATATGTATGCAGATGTTGGCCTGGAGAGGCCCGCCGGAATGTCACCAATAGCGAGGAGGACCCCTCTCGCTCATGACCCTCAAGGTGAGGGGGGCGAGGGGGACGAGCTCATACAGAACCTAGAGGGGATTGCTCGCGGAGTTCCAGATTATGCTCATTTAGTTGATGTTCCCCTAGATTATCAGAGGCACGTCGTAGGGGTGCCAAGTCATCTCCACCGCTTATTGAGGCGGTTGGTGTGGGCAGTGACATGCTACCATGAGCACCATGCCAATTAGTCACCTAGGCTTTCTATTTTCATATTTTTTGAGGGACATGTCATCTCCGGATGTAACTAAAACAAACATATATTTTTTTGGTTTTATATGATGCACACATTGCAAACACTCGATATATATATATACATCTATTTTCTACATGGATCTTGCTTACATATGATAATGTTTTATTTGTTATGCAAATTTCTAATACAATGTTATCTAATGTATCAGTTAAATAATCTGCATAAGTAATGACCCAATGGAAAAGTTAAAAGTTCGCAAAATGCATCAAACCAACATATTTTATTTTTTCACAAGCTTAAAAGCACATATGCAAACTATGCTTGAAAATGAGTTTTATGTTTTATGTAAGCTTAAAACACAAATGTAAACTATGCTTGAAGATGGGTTTCATTTTTACACAAGCTCGAAACACAAAGTAAAGTATGCTTGAAATGGGTTTTCATTTTTACGCAAGCTTGAAAACACCAAATAAACTATGCTTGAAATGACAAGGAAAATCGGGCATGCCCCCAGCATGGTGGCTCAATTCGAGGTGTACATCCAACTTGACTAGCTCTGACGACAGTTGATCGTGGTGGAGGACTAGCCCTATGCAGGCACTGATTTTACCAAAGACCCAGACCTTTCATTCCCAGAGGGAGAGGACTGGGACGAGGAGCTTGGTAAGACTCTTTTTAATTTTATGAGTTTTATGATTTTTTGGTATACATGCATGTTCTAACAGTTAATCCTATATGTATGCAAACGTTGGCCTAGAGAGGCCCACCGGAATTTCACCAATAGCGAGGAGGACCCCTCTTGCTCATGACCCTCAAGGTGAGGGGGGCGAGGGGTACGAGCTCATACAGAACCTAGAAGGGATCACTCGTGGAGTTCTGGATTATGCTTGTTTAGTTGATGTTCCCCTAGCTTATCAAAGGCACACCGTAGGGGTGCCAAGTCGTCTCCACCGCTTACTAAGGCGGTTACTGTGGGTAGTGACATGCTACCATGAGCGCCATGCCGATTAGTCACCTAGGCTTTCTATTTGCATATTTTTTGAGGGACATGTCGTCTCTGGATGTAACTAAAACAAACATATATATTTTTGGTTTTATATGATGCACACATTGCAAACACTCGACATATTTTCTACATGGATATTGCTTACATATGATTATGTTTTATATGTTATGCAAATGTCTAATACAATGTTATCTAATGTATCAGCTAAATAATCTGCATAAGTAACAACCCAATGGAAAAGTTAAAAGTTCGCAAAATGCATCAAACCAACATATTTTATTTTTACACAAGCTTAAAAGCACAAACGCAAACTATGATTGAAAATTAGTTTTATGTTTTATGCAAGCTTAAAACACAAATGTAAACTATGCTTGAAGATGGGTTTCATTTTTACAGAAGCTCGAAAAACAAATTAAAGTATGCTTGAAATGGGTTTTCATTTTTACGCAAGCTTAAAAACACCAAATAAACTATGCTTGAAATGACAAGGAAAACTAGGCATGCCCCCAGCATGGTGACTCAATTCGAGGTGTACATGCCCCCGAAGCTTCAGTCCATATGAAAAATGGAGTGAAGGTTCAAATTATGAGTGCAAGTGAAAGGATTGACTGGGATTTTACGAGATCTAATTAAAGACTCGAATTGAACAGGGAACGTGTTTCATTGTTTTAACGAGGTTGAAACACTAAAAGAACTATCCTCATAACCTAATTCATTTTTTAATGAGGTTTACATAGAAAGTGAACCATCCTCAAATTCAAATTCATTTTTTAACGAGGTTGACATAGTAAATGAACTGTCCTCGGAATGACCTTGTTTCATTTTTTAAGGAGCTTGACACAAGCAGATGAACCATGCTCCAACAAACCTTGTTTCATGGTTTAAGGAGCTTGACACAAGCAGATGAACCATTCTCTGACAGATCTCATCATTGAAAAGTCATAGCTTCCAAGGGTTGCCCGTCCGATGGAAGGAAAACATCTTGGAAGTCTGGACCCAATGCCCCCAGCACACGATGTACAACGGCACTATCACTGAATACGGGCACAGGATAGGTAGCCACATAATTGACATGCGGAGGGGATGACACAACTGGCGGATAAAGATCTGGCAGGGATGATGGTGGACTAGCTGCCATATCCGGACCAAAGAATGCAAGCTGATCGATGGTCATGATCCGACCTTGGTGTGGAAAACACATCACATGAAAGAGGGAGGAGACAAGAGCTCCCATGGCATAAGTATAATCATAGCCCAAGAGTAAATTAAAGTCTAAGGGGCCAGGAACAACCATCACGTCCATATGGATAGTTTTCCCTCCCAAAGTAACAGGAAACTCTGGAAGAATCCCTAACGGTTGACTGGTTCCTTTGTTAAATGCCAACAGATTTTGCATAACAGGAACAAGCGGCGGCAAACCGAAAGCTTTCCAAGTATTTGAGGATAAAATACTAATAGATGCACCTTCATTTATAATGGTGTTGGGTACAACCAGATGGGAAGCCTGTACTGTGATCTCAAAGGGCACATAAGAAGGAAGGCGATAACATGCGAATCGACCCCAATCGAAGGAAGCAACCAAACTACTTGGAGGGGATACCATCAAACTGAGATGGTCTTCCCCTGGTGTTACAGAAGAAGAAGGAGCATCCTCTGCCACCTCCATCATGGAGGCAGAAGGAGTATCCTCTGGTACCTCCATCATGGGAGGTGGAGGAATAGCTTCCTGAGTTACAGGGACAAGAGAATATTTCTCCAAGTCTGAGGAATATGAAGAAACAAGAAGAACACGAGGAATGTGAGATCCACTCTCAACAGAAAAGACCTGGTGCACTGCAGATGGGGCTAGCTCAACCGGTCCCACAACCAATGGTTGGTCAAGGATGGATTCATCGGGTGAATTTCTAGGGGAGAGGGATAAAGCAAGGATGACTCTTGACTGATCATTGAATCAACTGGTGAAGGACTCAAAGAAAGTTGTTCGTAACCAGCTAGATGGCACGGTACCGAAATAGTCGAGTTGTCTAAAACTCTCTTAGCTTTATCCATATATGGACAAAGGTGAATGGCATGGTGCTCTTCACACAACTCACAGGGATTGGCAAGCTTACCCTGCTTCTTAGGAGCTTTACCAACACTAGCTGAAGACGTGCCCCCAACCTGACTCCCAGAAGCCAAAGGCAACGACGGACGACCGTTGTACCATACTTCGAGCACCTTGGGAATGCCAGGGAAATCTCGAAGAAGATGGTTTCCCTGGCACAACATGCAAGGGAACTTAACTTTCCATGGAGGGTTGGAAGGTTCATCGAGAGCAGGTGTTTTAGAAGCCACAGCTGCAAAATTGGCCTCTCACTTATCTGACTTCTTCTTGGTATTCTTCTTCTTCTTCTTAGCCACCTGGGTACTAGAATCCAAACTTTCAACAGGTGAAGTAGAAGATGAGGACTAATAAACAGGTGGAGAAGAGGAGAGGTCCACCTTCAAATCAACATGGCATTGCTCAGGCAGAGGAGTGGATGGTACAGTAGCCGGAACGCTTGAAACTACAAAGGTTGAAAACAACCAAATAGGCAACCCAACAGTGAACCCAGGGAAGGATAATGTGGCCATATAAGGAACACCAATATTTCATAAAGCAGGAAAAGAACTAGGACTCCCTCCAGAGGGGACGCCTTGATTGGAAAACTTCGGAAAATTTGCCATTGGAAACAACCTCAAAATAAAACTTTAAGGACAAAAATTCTAACCAGGAATATTTCGTGGGCGATTAATTTTTAAGACACTGAAACCAAACTCTGCTTTTTCATATTTTAAGAGTCGAGAAACAAGAAAAAGGTGACTATATCACTTTCAGGTTAGACACAAGCTTGAAAGGACAAGAGCTTGATGATCTTTTCAGTTAAAAGAGTCAGTAAAGATCAAAGTGATTGCTCCAGTAATCTAGGTAAATGGGTGTACCAGATATCCGTGAACTGACATATACACCTTGGTAAAAATGAAAGAGAAATCAACCAAGGACTTAACGTACATGCAGGTAATCTCTCTGAATGTTGTGTCTGGTGTATCACGAGTAAAAGGTGGTAGACTCGGCTTCCTATGGATAAAGGATTTGCAACCTAATGGGGTCTCCTTTATATACGCGATGGTACAGGGAGCAGAAGTCCATACTAGCGCTATCTGTAGCCACATGGTGAGCGACAACTACTAGGTTTAAAGACGTCGGAACACATCTCTACCTTAGACTACTAGATGTTCTATTAAGTTTCAATGCTGCCTTAGGTTAATTCAGTAAATTTTAAATTTAATCTTCAATTTACATTTCGATTTCAAGGCCCTATCGAATGTTGGATCTTATAAAACCTCTAGATGCAAACTACATGCCACAAAATATCATTTCGTTCAATGAAGAGCTATCTACAGGAGAGTTGAGAGCTTTCAAATGATACCGAAATGAACACACAAAAATATCCACTACCAATTTCAATGCAAGCTAATGAAACTGGAAAACTTTTCTCTAGAATCATACAACACTAGTAATGCGAAAGAGTTTTCAATTTTCACTATGCTAATCAGAAATTCAAAAGATTTTTTTTTTTCTATTTTTCAATATATTAGAGAAAAAGAACAAATGAAAAACTAATGAAAACATCAATTTGAGAATGATAAAGAGAGAGAAGAAACAAAACAAGTTCACCCAACTCAAACAAGCACAATCAAGACTCAAACCGATGATGAAATCCCTCAAAGTGAAGAAGAATCTCGAAAGAGACCCAAACAAGCCGTGTGATCTAGGCTTGGAGTAACATAGAGCAAAACTAAATCAAAGAGAGGATAATCACTCAATAAACACAATGACTAAATTGGGTTTAGCAAGATGAATGCAAAGAAGCAGAAAAAAAGTTGACCGGGAAAGCAAAGACTCAAAACTCCCACGGGAGGCTCAGCACACTGAAGCAACTAGAAGTCCAAGGGCTAAAATGAAAAACTGACAGAAAAAGGAAAACAACCAGAGGAAAAGGGCTAAAAACAGTCAAAAAGGACTTCAAACCACTCAAATAATTAGAAAAACAAACCAGGACCAAAACTCAAGCTCAGAGAGTCCAAAAACAGGAAAACCCTAAAACCTACCAGGGTTGGCGCGCCTGTTTGGTTGTAATCTACACCAAACAGGGGATGTCGCGGGTGCCTAACTAGCAAATCACGCCCTTGGGCATGACGGTTAGAAGGATAACTGTGCTAATCAGGTTTACCCTAGAAAAATATGAAAATGAACGAACAGAGGCTAGATCTGGTCTTTTGGGGGTTGAACTAGGTTTTAACACCAAGGAAGGTGAACTAGAAAAGTAGACTAATAAAACAAAAAGCCAAAAAAAAACCCAATGGAGGAAGGACCAACTCCCACTGATCCCTAGCAAAGTCTCCAAATTGTTGTGGAGGTAAATCCCCTCTGCGGACAGAGGCGATCCCACTAGCCCTAGAGTGGGTCTAGTAACAATTTGAACACACAAAGCTAATGATTCCTAGTTACAAAAGATAGAATCGAGATAGATCACTTACCGTGATTCCTTCGCTACTGTTGTCAAAGAAGAAGTGGTGCTTTCGTTCCTAGCTGGACAAGTCACAATCCGTGAGCTCACCGAATCTAGATACCTGTACACATGCAACGAAGAGAGACAACATGCAACGTAATATTTCACACTTTATAACTATCGATTAGTCAGAGAGGAACAAATTAAATTGCATTATATAATGGACAAACACAATCATGGAACCAATAGAAAAGTCATGTATATTAAGTTATGAGAGAACAATTACAACCAGTGCTCTAACGTCGTGATCTTCCTTCGACAAGATTCCAGCAGGACGTGTCTCACAAAGCTTGTCAAAGATTTGACAAAACTCTCTCTCTCACAGGGTTCTCCTTAGCTCTGCTCTTGATTGTCACTCAGCTATAATTTCCTTCCCAAAAGTTTAGCTAGCTTTCAAATGGAGAGGGTAGGCTTTTATAGAAGAAGGAGAGGTTAGGATCCCTATAATCATGGGGGAGAGTCCTATCTCTTAGGAAGGTTCCATGAGAGGTGGAAAAACACTTCCTAATCAGGGAGATCTGGAGCCAAACAGCCCAACCTCTTTTTGATGATTCGTTCTGAAGTTGTTAGAATCAAACTTCCACCATTTATTTTTTTTAAAACATTCCCAAATAGGCTTGGCATGGGTGAGACACAGGGACAGAGTGCCAAGTGGCGTGGGCCTGGTGTAACTTTTCCAGGTTGGTGCGAGTGATGAACTGGATACTTGCACCAATGCCAAAACATTTGTTTTTATGGTTTTTCAGAGGAAATGTTCTCAAGGATAATTCTTTCCCTTATGCAGAAGGATGCCATCAAGGTGTTTTCAGGACATTTTACTGTTCACAGGTCACGGGAATAGTCCTCCAATGTAAGGGACGAGAGATTGCAAGGACGGTGAAAAAATGTTGTGTAACAGCGTGGAGACCTTAAGTCCTACTGTGTGCGGACCCACTAGTTGTGTGTGCAGGTAAACTGAAGGTGTTGTAAGGAAGATCTGACTGTGAAGGAATAAAGGAATGTTTTGGATGATATCTGAGTATCAAATGCATTTGTTTCTTTCTTTATGATTTGTTTTATATGTTATTTCTGGTTGCTATGTTATTTGTATTCAGATCGATTGCGCAACTATTTTTCACTATAGATGTTAGTATGAATCCTTTGTCGAAGTGTACGAAAAAAAACCACTTTAGCTACGCATAAATAATAGCCCTAACATCAAATATGGCTGCCAATATCTTCAGATCTGCAGTTAGTTGATCAAGACAAGAGCTGCAAAAACCAGATCTATGCATAGAAAGACATTAAGCAGTAAAAAGAAGGTTTTTCTCCTTATATCCAATAGACAAGACAAGAAAAAATTTTGAAAGAATTTTTTGTATTAAGGGCACCTGGGAGGAAAACAAGAAGATGTTTCCAATTCTCCTCAATGGGATGGGTTCTTGGAAGTCCTCAGCACTTCAGATCTAGCATTTCTCTCTCCTGTTGGTGTAGAAAACCCGGACAAAGATAGAACTCAAAGGGAGCTCACACAGCAAATAATGGAAAATATGACAATGATAATGGCTCAAAGTCAAACCAAGAGTTTAGATCCAGAGTGATCTAATAGGCAACAAAAGGTGAGGAATGGTAGGAAAAACCCTCCTATTTATAACAAAATATTGGGTCATTCTAGATCTTGGTGCATGATTAAAATAACATTAACCAATTCTAGATCCACCTTTTATGGAATATTTTATTATATTTGTTGGAGGGAAAAAGTATTTGACTTGGGTCAAATCCCTTTATTTGTGAATAATAAATAGATAAATGATTTATTTATCATTTTAAGGAAGTGGTTGAAATATAATCAAATAAATAATGATTTATTTAATTATTTATGGGTGATTTAGTCATATTTAACAAGGAATATTATTTAAATAAGATTTAAATAATTATTCCTAGAAAATAATAAGATAAATAAGGATTTGTCTAATTAATTTCTTTGTTTTGGGTTAAACATGACCAGGAATAATAATTAAATTATTGTTTAATTAATTATTCCTTGAGGAAAATCAAACAAATATAGGTTTATTTAATATTTCCTTTTGGGGTTTCCTGTTTAGACCATAAACAACCTAATAAATGTGTTTTATTAAGTTATTTTACATAGTGAAAGCAATTTTACTTAGGGTAAAATTGGTCTTACATGGTGTACTTGGGTCCATCTAATGATAGTAGGTTAGATGACCAAAAAATGTTGTAACAATAGATGAATGATAAATGAATGGATTTTTTACTGTTGAGATTTAATAATATGTGTTAAGGACTATTAAATGGATTTTGGAGTCTGTTTTAGTGTGCGCAGAAGGTGTTTGACCTAAAATATGTCTGGTTATGGTTTTGGTTAGGGCTTATGTTGTGCAAGTCAGAATAGAGTTGTTTTGGATGTGAAGACACCCACATCATTTAATTCTCTCTGAGGGTGTGGAAACCTGGTTCCAACACCCCCCCCTAATACTAGTTCGGGTGAGACTTTGACCTGTGCAAGAAGGTTGCTATCGAAAGGGCCAGTAGTATGAGGTTTTTGTTGGTTAACCTTAACTTTAAACCTGGGTTAGGACCCCTCAAGGCAACACCAAAGATGGAGAATATTCTTCAAAAGGTAACTAGGTCAGACATAATTTCCATGTTAGATGGGTTCTCTGGGTATAATCAAGTATTTTTTTGGCCGAAAGATCGAGAGAAGATAGCATTCACTACTCCTTGAGGAACATTATGTATGAAAATATGCCATTTGGGCTTATGAATGATGGAGCTACTTTTCAGTGTGCTATGGAATTTTCATTCATTGGAGAGACAAAAATTCTTGGTCATCTATTTAGATGATATTATTGTTTTTTCATCTTCAAGTCCAGAGCACCTTTAGCACTTGAGACAAGTATTTGTTAAATGCAGAAAATATGGTATATCATTGAATCCAAAGAAGTCTCATTTTTATCTTAAAGAAGGTAAGATGTTGGGTCACATAGTTTCTAAATATGGAGTGAAAATTGATCCCAAATGAGTGATTGCAATTCAAGATTAACACTTCCAAGATCCAAGAAAGAGATTCAATCTTTCCTTGGTAAGATCAATTTTTTAATAAGGTTCATTCCCAATTTGGTTGAAGTGTTGAAATATGTTACTTGCATGCTAAAGAAGGACAAGGAAGTTAAGTGGACATTTGAAGCCAGAAATTCATTTGAGTTGATCAAAAAATATATCATTGAAGAACCTCAGTCGGTAAGCCTTGAATACTCAAAGCCTTTCTTGATCTTCTCATTTTCCTCTCAAGATACTATTTTTGTTGTTTTATTACAAAAATATGCAAAAAAAAAAGGAATCTCCCATAGATTTTTCAGCGGAGCTCTTAAAGATTCAAAATTGAAGTATGAAATGTTGGAAAAGCATGCGTATGCATTAGTGAAATCTCTGAAGGCTTTTAGATTTTATATTCTACATGCTCAAATTATTGCTTGTGTACATTCATCTGTTGTTAGAGAGATATTATTTCAGCCTAATATTGATGGAAAAATAATTAAGTGGGTGACTAAAGTTCTTGATTTAGATTTAGAGATAAAGCCTACTAAACTAATCAAAGGTCAAGGATTAGCCAAAATACTAGCTGAAGAAAAATGTAAACTTTTGGGCTTGAATTTCATGGATGAAAATATAGAAGGAAAAATTTCAGAACCTATAGACAACATGGCAGTGGATGTAAATCTCTCTGAGTGTATCTAGTATAAGGATATCATTTATTTTCTGCAACATTTTAAACTTCCTGAAAATTTTGATAAAAGCAGAGTAAGATATTTCAAGTTGAAAACTGTTAAATTCTAATCAAAGATAATTGTTTGTATTGGAAAGATCCTATAGGTGTTTTGTTGAGATGCATAGATCCAGATGAGTACAATAAAGTTATGTTTGATATGCATAGTAGTGTGTGTGGAGGTCATCATTATTGGATAAATACTGCATAAAAAATACTAAGAGCTGGCTATTTTTTTCCTAACTTATTTTCTGATGTATGTGTTGAGGTGAGAGCATGTGAAAAATGTCAGAATTTCACTGGTAAGAAACATTTCAAGTCTTTGCCTCTCAAGCACATAGTTGTTTATGCCATTTTCCAGCAATGGGGCTTAGATTTCATTAGAGAAATTCATCCACCTTCAAGTGGAAAACATCGTTGGATTCTTGTTGCAACTGCTTACTTCTCCAAATGGATTGAAGAAATATCTACCAAGAATGCTACTCATAAATTTATCATTAACTTTTTAGAGTGAATCATAACCATATTTGGATGTCCATCAAGGTTAGTAGCAGATAATGCAGTTGATTTTAAAGCTACACCATTGGTAAATTTCTTTGAAGATTACGGTATTCAGCTTACTCACTCTACATCTTAATATCCATAAGGGAATGGTTTAGCTGAATCATCTAACAAAATTTTGGTAAGAATCATCACCAAGCTATTGGAGAAAAACAAGAAAGCCTGGGAATCAAAACTAAAGTTTGCTTTATGGGCTGACAAGGTGACAGTAAAAAAGTCTACTAATACATCACCTTTTCAAATGGTTTATGGAACTGATGTTGTTTTTCCATTCCAATTAGACATTCCTATAGCTAAATTTCTACAAGATCATGAAGCTGAGCCAAATGACATGACCAGGAGAACCTATCAGATCATAGAAGTGCAGCAAAAGTGAGAACATAAATTTTATTTGGTGAGAAAATATCAGCAAGTTGTAAAGCAAGTATTTGATAAAGGGATTAAAAAGAAATATTTTCATATTGGAGATCTAGTATTGAAATGGGATGCACAGCATCAAGATCTAGGTAAGCATTCCAAATTTGATGTTTTATGGCTTGGTCCTTTCAAAATATCCAATATTTTGTAGAACAATACTTTTGAGTTGCAACAACTTGAAGGGATAGAACTGTTTGGAGGCCCATTTAATGGGTTCTTTCTCAAGAAATTATTTTACTAAGGCTATTGGTGACCTAAGTTCACTGTAAATACCGATGTGTTTCAAAATAAGACTCCATAGCCCAATGACAAGGCACTGAAACTGCAAAATATTCTTAGAGCCTTGCAGGGAGAGCTCTATCTCCTGTGGGGCCAATGTTAGCATAGTTCTATACTAAGTCATCTGTCTATTTTAAATTTTTTGTTTTTGGGATAAAAATTTGTAAATTTCAAAAAAAAATTGAACGCTACCAAAATTTCCAGTAGCATATATTTTATCCCTTTCCGGAAAATCTGTTTAACTATGTTTTATGTCTATTTTTCTTTAACCCAATGCTACCAGAAATTCCGGTAACTTCCCCTTTTTTTAAAAAAATAAAAAAATTGCATCTGGTTTTTGTTAAGAAACATGTTCCTGTTATCAAATATGTTTTAAATCCTTTATCATGAGTTAGGTCACGTGATAGGAAATTTTTATGATAAGTAATGTTAAGTTAGAGTCGTGGTTATATGTGGTGAATGCTAGGTGTCAATCCGCAGTTTTAAAAGCCTACCATTATCTGTCCTGTCTGTCAGCTAATTGATTTCCTCCACATGTACAAGTACGTGTTATTTGTTGAGATATATTGTAAACCTGTATTTTTAATACGATGACCATTTGGTTGATCACGCATGGATGATTCCATAAATTTAGGCTTGTAATAAAGATTCAATGGAGGTGACTGCCAGCTCCAGCTCTGCTCATATCCAGCCACCTATAGCATACCATCTAAAAATCCGTAGCCAAATGAATATCATAATGACTATCACAGGGTGTATGCTATAGTCCAAGATATTTACCATAATGAAAAATCTCTTGCATGGGAAGTTGAACCAATGTATCTGTTTTAAACCAATGAAAAGAAAGGAAGATCATTAGTGTTGAGTTTAATTGTTGGTGAACGAGATATTATAGTGAGCATCTTGAGAAGGGAGTCTTATATTTCAGACAAGATATCATAGAAGACATAACAACACCTGATAGGTGAGCTCCTTTCGTCTTTCCACCTATCCGATTTCAGCAGACAACCTTCTTTATTAATGAAGATGACTAAGAAAGGAGGGGAGATAAAATGAATTGAACGACAAGGAGTTGATCTAGTTGATGTTAATCCACTACAAGGAAAAGACCCTCTAGCGGATTTTTTTGAGGAACCCCACAGAAAAATACCCAATACATCCATTTCTAGCGGAGGTTACTAGAGGACGTTGGCGAGCGAAGGGTTTTGCGGATGTTTTCCACTCGATGCGCTTATCATTAAACGTCGCACCGGTGCTCTTGAATCTCAAAATCACTAGTGTGCACAAAACATTGGCACACCAGACACCGTGCACTCTGTACAAACCCACCCAGTGCGTCGTATTATTTTATAGCACCAGTGCTTCACAACTCTTCCGCGTCGGTGCATTATAAAACACCACGCCAAAACCGAAACCACCCAGTGCGGTACAAAGAAACCGCACTGGTGCATCATAAAACAACGCGCCAAAACAAAAACCAACTGGTGTGCCTATAAATCATGCGCACCGGTAAAGGGTTAAAAAAAAATTACGTCAAAAAACCCATATTTTTCATTTTTCCAAGGCTCCTGAGCTCTCAATTACTGGTGCACTCTACCATAGAAAGCACCGGTGCACACAAAACATTGGAACATCGAACATCATGCGCAATGTACACACCCGCCTGGGGCATCCTATTACGGTAACGCACCGGTGCTTCACAACTCTTCTGCGTCGGTGCATCATAAAACACCACGCCAAAACATAAATGTGCTAGTGCGTTATTATCCAATAGCACCGATGCACTTATAAAACTCACAAACCAGAATAGCGTTAAATAAAAAAAAAATAATGGCCAAAAAACCAGTGCTTTACAAATATTCCACACCGGCGCTTTACGAATATTCCGCCCTAGTGCATCATCAAAACATCGTTCCGAAACTGAAACATCCCAGTGCGGTGTTAGGGAACCGCCCCAGTGCATCATAAACAACGCACCAAATCTAACACTGCCCAGTGTGGTTGTAAGTAAGTGTACCGGTGCACCTATAAAACCCTGCAAACTGGAACAGGGTTAAATAAAAAAAAATTACGGCCAAAAAATCGCATTTTTCACTTTCCTCAGTGCTCTAGAGCTCTCAAGCACCGGTGCCATTTCCCTTTCTTTGAGCCACCCTGACATCGATGCTCTCATTGCGCCCATTGCACGCACTGCTGCTCTGCATTGCCCACTAATCTCCAGCTTGCATTTTGAAAAATGGTGGGAAAATTTTCTTTTGCAAATTCTACAGCCAATATGCCTCCTAAGCAGCTAAATGTACAAGTATTTTTCTAGTTTTTCCATAATTAAGATTTTTAGAAGATTAGAATTTGAAATAACCTTAAAAATAACCATTAAAAAAGAAAAATAAAAAATTATCGTGCAGTGCGCCTGAGCCATTCGGCTCACACCAGATAGAGGCACTGCCTATAAAATTTACAGGCCACACTGCGAGCGGTGCTAACGGTATCTGCACCATTTCTGGGGTGGTACTGAAAGGTGCCCCACATTATTTTAAATTAAAATAAAATAAAATGCGGTGTGCTCATTTAGCTAGGCACACCATTGACCATGGGAATAGCAGTGCAGTGTGTTGACAGAATTATCTGCCTCGGTGTCTGTCAGCGCACCTCTTTCGGCATTCCGAAAGGGGCAACGGTACTACCGGGTAAACGACTGCACCGTCGACTATGTAATTGTTAGGAAGTCGGTGCACTGACATGACTATATGCTCTGGGGCGTATATTTTCATCAGTGCACCACTATTCTGACATCATATGTATTAAATGGTGCTTGAAAAAATTTCAACTGCACTGAGGTCGGTGCATTGTATTTCATTTGGGGCACATCCATCGGTGCGCTACAAACACAAGCCGCACTAGAACCGGTGCATGACTGTTTTTGTGGCGCACCGACTGGTCTGTTTTTTTTCAAAAAAATAAAAAATAAAAATAGATATATATATCTATATATATATATATATATATATATATATATATATATATATATATATATATATATATATATATATATATATATATAGATGTATGTATGTATATTCCTAAATACATGTATGTTTTAATAAAAAAAATTATTTAATATGTCAATGATTTAGAGAGAAGAGGAGGAACAACAGCAACAACAGGTGGAATAGTATGACATGATTCACCAATAGGAGGCCTGAGAGAGGGAGAGAGATGCATACCCTCGCCCTATTACAACAGATACTTAGGGGATCTTTAGGGAGGTAGGCCTCCTTAAGTTTTATGAGAAGGCTACTTCCCTAAAGGCCGATAGCGTGTTTTTGAGATATCTTATCCACAGGTGGAATTCCCACCGACAGGCTTTCCAGGTTGGTCTTGACCAGTGGTACACACCCACTGAGGAGGATATTTATTTTATTATAGGACTATCGAGGAGAGGGGTGGATTTTACCTCATTCCCAGAGGTGCTAGCTGAATGTGTAGCAGGGAGTCATTTAGTTTACTACCAGAGTTACATTGGAGAACTTGTACTGTCTCCTTCAGAGTTTCAGGTACCTGGAGGTCAGTTACGTATAGGTGAATTTGGTAGACAGGACGTGCAGTGTATCTCACTTATCATTTTGACCATTTCGCACAACACCAGTGACGGTAAACGCATTAGTTTCTCGCTTTTATACTATGTTGATTATTTATTATAGGAGACACGACTTTTCAGGTGGTCTGCCATTTTTTTGGAGCAGTTTTGTACGACCTTAGATAGATGTCGTGCTCATGCACAAGGGAGGGTTAACTTCCCTTTTGCTTCAGAGTTGTTTTGTTTATTTTTTGAGAGGTTTCTAGAGGTGAGGCCTAGTTTTGTTAGACAGCCTAGTAGGCTGATGTTGGAGGCCCAGATGCACATGTGGGGGTAGATGATGCCCAAGATGGGAGACACTATGTTTCCATCCAGGATATCGCATGATGCACTAGACTTACTAGCCATTGTTAACGAGATGCATCCCTTCATTATGGTCCCATGTCCTTATGCTGGATTAGATTAGCAAGGGTGTGCCAACATCCTCTTCACAGATGATGAGCTACCAGACGATAGAGGTAATATTACTGTTTTATTTATATTTATTCTAACATGTTCTTTAACTTGTTTTTATTAAATTGTGTAATGAAATTGTCTAATTATTATTGTGTACTTGTATATATTTTGCAAAAAATGGCTCTTTTGATGGCGAGGAGATGTCAGAACCACCACATGATCCAGGTGTGGATCCTAATGATGATCAGAACATGGACGATGTCGAGGATCATGATCAGGATGAGGCCGGTGCAAAGATACATGCTCCTGCTGGTGCACCAGTACCACCTTTTGCTAGGCGCGGTCGACCTGAGACTAGATATAGGATGGAGTTGGGCAACCAACTCAATGCATTGATTGTTGAGGTTGGCATCAGGCCCACTCATTGCAAAGATATACAGGCCGATGATAGGCTATTACGGATGTGGAGAGGCATGTCATGTGACATGTACAGCCTAATGCAGCATGTCGTAGCAGCTATGATATTTTTTATGTGACTGAGGAGGATTGTTGCACGTTATAGGCATAGTCGAGCCACGACACGTAATGGACAGTCTGCGAGAAGCAACTCATCATCTCATGATCGTTCACCTCGCACCACGCCTGATGAGCATGAGGCTCCACTAGCAGTCATCATGGAGATGAGGCTGGACCATCAGCCACGTCTAGTCAGCAACCTACAACATCCATCAGTACTAATCATGATCATGAGTAGGTTGGACCATCGACTGTTGAGGCTGCACTATTGACTGAGCAGGCCTCCACTACTACTACTTATATTGATGTTGTACTATCACTAGCTGATGCATCCATTAGTGCTATTGGCTCCCTGTGATTTACAATAATGGAAAGAATAAACACTGTAGGGGGCCACATCAGAACCACTTTGGAATCCTAGAACCTAGCCTTCCTAGATTCAGAGAGGGATCTCTCTATTAAATGTTTTCAAAGGATATATCTGTATGCTTTGTTTATGATATTAGGCTAGTTATGAAGCTCTTAGGAACTTGTTTGTTTGGTTGGGATGGATATCATTTAACTGAAGAGGTCAGTTGAAGGGTGAAGGTGAGAGTAAATTGAAAGAATGTTCCGGCTGAAAAGATAGGTCATGAAACAGTATTAACCCATTGGGCTATGGAGTCACAAAAGGATTTAATTGCAAAACGATTATTCAAGGGTTTCCATAGGGAAAGTCATCTATATCAAAGGATATTTTAGATTGAGTTGTGATATGAAACATTAAGATATTGTGAAAGAAGCAAAGCTAACAACCATTTAAGCATCTATTAACTTCACTAAAACAAGAAAAGCCTTTCAAAGTAACTGTTTGAAGAAAGCCAAAGGACAGGGAAAACCATAGACTTCTTTCGGAAGACTTTTATTAAAGCACAATTTTCAGACAACAATCTAGTAATCCTAAGACTACTTTCAGAAAGGAGAAAAAATATAAGAAAATAAGGAAAATAGCCTAAGATTAGACAGAAAATATGAATCTAGCTTGTTTTTGGCATACTCTCAAGGGATATTTCAAGGCAAATATTAAATAATAGCCATAGGACGGGGAAAACCATAGACTTCCCTAGGTTAAATATACTTAGAAAACCTTGAAAAGAACATTCACAAACAATATCTCAAGTTGTACACAGAAATACACGGGCTCGCCAACATTTCTTCACTGGTTATACTCTATTGAATCATTCTCAAATCAACAAGCTGGATAAACCTAGAGGGCAATTAAGAATCCTCTAAACATACCTTAGTAGAAGAAAACATAAAGATAAAGCTTTCAAACAGAAATAAGGTACTTTTCAGTAAATCCTACTCTAAATTTTATGTTCTTGATCAGAGAAAATGGACAGTACGTAAAACATAAGGAAAGACAAAAACAGTGAGAAATAACATCACCATTAACATAGACCAGGATCCCATGAATTAGCTTGTATTATTGATGTTCAAATCAGTTACATACTCCCAGTCCAGTAGGTCTTTACAACTCAAGACTTCTCTTCTCAGCCTAGTGTTCTTCAACTACTCAACAACGCTTCAAAAACTTCAACAACTATCTTACACTTATATAATAATCCAACCAACAACAACAATGAACTCCTCATACAATATTTATAGATAAATGAGGAGGTGGAGTGAAATAAAGGGTCTTTAATGGTTCATAAATGATAGAGTTTAATTTTTTTGACCTTTGAGACCATGAAAGGCCTAAGGAAAAATGTATTTATGTCTAACTCTGCGTTGTATTAACTTTTTGAACTACTTAGTGGCTTTTGTTGACTTTTAGGCTTTTTTAGGTAGGTTGGAAATAACTTCTAAGCTTTCATTTGGAAATATCTCTGACTTGGGGTAACTTTATGTGTCTTTTTAGGGAGATTAGGCCTGTAGGTGGCATTTTTGATCTTTGGAGAAGTAATTGCTTCATAGATTTGGCATTCGAAGCTTCCTCTGTCGATCTGTCTGTTTGGTGGCTGTAACTTTGATTAGGCCTTTGATTTGGCTTCGGGCCTTCTTTATCATCTTTCGCTTTCTGTCCTTTGTTGAATGTTTTTAACTTTAAATTGATTTATTTTCAAACTGTGTCTTTATTCATAATCTGTTGGTTAAGCCTTTGATCTTCGAATTTATGCTCTTAACCTTTATTCTTCATTGTTCTTTTGTTTTGTGTACAGGTGGCTTCCTTTGGTGCTGGAGGGTTTCATTACTTGACCACTGTTCATGAGGCATTGACCAAACAATGATAATCAAACCCTAATATCTCCCTTTCTACATATTTGGAACCCAAGGATCGTCATCCAAGAATTTAAGCCACTGATATTTGGTTGTGGGAGGGCCTGTATACTTCAGGCCACCATGAGACCTACATATAAAACACAAAACCATTAAATAAATCTTGTGTTTGTGGGATAACTACTTTCAGAGGCGTTGGTGAGGGCGGAGGAGCGATGCAGAGGAGGGAGAAATGCACAGAGGAGGATTCCCTTACGAAAACCAGGAAGAATAAGGTTTAAATTTGAATCGGGCATGAAAATGGGAGGAAAGGTGGTTTTGTGGGAAAACCGGCTAGTTTTCGTGTGAGGGTTGAGCAGTAAATGGTATTGGCCTAAATGGACGCGATACTACTCGGGCGCTGACACCTATCCAAGCCGAAACCGCTTCTTTCGTGTTGAAATGGGTGGCTAAAGTCTGTCGGCAAAATGTGCGTGATATTGATCAAGAGCCGTTGGATCCAGGGGAGCTAGATCAACGATGGAGGAGTGAGCGCGATCGGAAAAGATGTGTGGTAGAGGGGGAAAGATGGAGGACAAGTGGCATGTAGGGATTGGGCTGTGGTGGAGCAGTGGACGGTGGACTAGCAGGTAATGTCAGCAAATGTGTCAGATAGTGGGATGTTTATCGGAGGGGTGGAAAGGTGGGGATGTATGGGAGCTGTCAGATCTGGGAGATCTATGGTTGAGATTAAATAGGGGAGAAAAAAAGGGCAGATGAAAGAATAAGGGAAGGGCTGAAGATAAGCATGAGAAAGAGGTTTTATTAATGAAATGAAAGACCAGAGGCAAAAACCAAAATGGGTTTAAGCTTTAGCCAACGGTTGCGGGTGCGGTTTTATGAGCAGAGGGGGCTGGGAGATTTAAGGCCAAAGGGGCTTAAGGCCTTATGTGTCAAATGAGCAGCAAAAGGTTAAAATGTTGGTGTTTAAACCTTTTTAGAAGTTCCGATAGGGTGAAAAGAGCGATTTAAACCATATAAAGGGGTTTTTATAAGGTTTGGAGGGGTTTTTTAAGGAAAATGAGGGTAAATGGGAAGGGGAAAAGGGGATTTTTCAGAGAAGGAAAATATCAGTTAGGGTAGGTGAAAAATGGGTGAAAATGGTGAAATGATGGAGAAAGGTCTAAAAATAGTATTCTTTGTGTCTTGGCAGGGTAACTTGGAGGCTTTGAGTGAAGTTTATAGCAAAATGATTTCTTGAAGATAATAAACACAGTGAGGTTTCAAGAACTCACAAAGTTTGCATAAAATTTGTTTCTTGAAAACCTAATGAACCCTTTTAGCCATCATTAGGTATAACAGAATTTATAGATGGCTAACAGTGGCTCCACTTGGGGAGGGCAGCTCCTTGGAGGTGTCAAGAACCTCAGAGATGAATCTCTGGAAATTAGACCAGTGCCTTGTGTTTTGTTGTACTTTGACAACCTCTTCTTTTTTTATCATGCTGCTTTAAAAAATGATCAATATTTATCATAATCAGATGATTTTTTCCCAAAATTCTGCCTACACATCCTACTTTTCCTAAAAAAATTTCTTCAATGGGTGCACTTGGACTTTCAACCCTTTCAACATCATTTTATTCTTGTATTTGAAAGCAGGAAAATAATCTATTTCTACCCTTATATCATCCATGAGTTTAGATTAAACAGTTAAACTCATTGTTTCTCTACTTGTTCTAACTATTTGTCAATATTAGACAGTTTGACAGATTTTATTCTCTATTTATATAACAGAAAATTTAAAACGTAGTCAAATTAGGATTAGACAGTCTGATCTGCTATGGGGCTATGGCATTTTGTACAAGTTGCACATAGACTTTATTTGCAGAAATTTAAAACAAAAATTGTGAAGGCTTAAGATCTGAAATTTTCTAAACATCCTTCTTTCCTTCTTTGGCTCAAGTTTTGATCTTTTTGGAGCCATTTATCTTTGATTTTCTTGGTTCATATTTTGAGCTTTTTAGAATCATATCCTTTCTATCCTAATCTATTCTACTGATAAGCCAATATTACACTATTTGGAAAATCTATTTCTACTAACCTATCAGCACAAAATTGAAATTTACTTAGTCATGATTAGGCTGTATGACTAAATAACAGTTCCTTTTTCAAGTAGTGGCACTTAGACTTGCACACTTTCATATTTTTCGTCTTTTTTGGTATGGGGTTGTACCTTTTCTTTTTAAACTGCCCTCTTTTCTCTTTTTCTGTTGTTTTTGTACTTCATTTTCAAACTTTCTTTCAAGCTATGTTATTTACAATGAATTGAATAGCTTTGAACTGAGTTTTTAACAAAAATAACGTTTGAGCATCCTGTCATTGAAAGGACCTCCAAAAAGTTCAGCTCCATCCATCTCCTGAAGAAAAAATGCATTGTTTCCTATAGCAAACTGAATTATATAAGGGCCTTTCCATAAATTTTCAAACTTTCCATGTTTGCCCTTATCTTCTTTTCTGGAATCCCATTTTAATACTTTGTCATCAATGTTGAAATCACTTACTTTTGTTCTTTTATCAAACAGCTTCTTGATGTTTTTTGTACTTGCTACATGCTCTTTTGTAGACTTCCTCTCTGGTTTGCTGCAACTGAACAGTCTGGTTTATTCTTCTTGTCATATCATCTTCCTCAGATTGTACTTCTTGGATCAACTTCATGACTGGCACTCCCAGACTGGTTGGAAATATTGCATCTTCTCCATAAACTAGGTGATAAGGGGACATTCCAATTGACTTTTTGACTATCAATCTATCTACCCAAAGCACATGTAATAGCTTGTTATGCCATGATTTTTTGTCCTCTTCCAGCAACTTTTTGATAATATTTACCAAACTCTTGTTTGAGGATTATGCCAACCCATTACCTTGAGGGTAATAAGCTGTGGAATGGCCCAATGTAATCTGATATTTATGACAGAAATCAACCATCTTTTTGGATCCAAATGCAGCAGCATTATCAATGATAATTTTCCTAGGACAGCCAAATCTAGATAAGATATGATTTTCAAGGAAAGAAATGATGACTGAGTCTGTGGCATTCCTAGCATGGATGGATTCTATCCATTTGGTAAAATAATCTTTTGCTGTGAGGATCCATTTGTGTTGGGCAGATGAGGCAGGATGGATTTCCCCAATGAATTCTAGACCCCACTGTTGAAAAGGAGCTTCAATAGTGATTGGTTGCAGAGGTAAGGGAAGCAATTTCCCTTTGCCTTCAAAGATTTGACTTTATTGGTAGGCAATGACCATTTTGTGGATATCTTGAAAGAGGGTGGGCCAGTAATAGCTAGCTCTAAGGATTTTGTTCACAGTAGTTTTCCAATAGAGGTGGCCTCCACATTCTCCTTCATGGAACTCATGCTTGATCTTATCTGCATCATTCTCAGGCAAACATTTAAGCAATAATCCACTAGCATTTTTCCAATATAAACATTTATCTAAAATACAATAATTTACAGCCTTTAACTTTAAAAATATTGCCTTTGCTTTAGACAAACCAGGAGGGACATTAAGATTAAATAGCACATACAGAATATCATCATACCAAGGTGAATTCAGAAAATGATCTTCAATAAGTGGAATTCCCAACTCCTCTTGTTCATCTGAGGCATTAAACATGTTTACATCAAGAGCTTGAAAGTTGGATTCAACCATTATTTTTGCTAGTCCTTGACCTTTGATGAGCTTAGTGGGCTTGATTTCTAAATCATATTCTAATATATCAGCAATCCACTTTCCTCTTTTTCCATCAGGGTCTTGTGTCAGAATGTCTTTTACCACTGAATGAGGCACAAATTCTATGATGTGTGAGTGTAAAATGTAAACTTTGAAGTTTTTTAAGGCTTTGACTAGGGCAAAGGCTTGTTTTTCCATTATATTATACTTCAAAGGTGCATCTATTAATGCCTTGCTGAAAAATGCAATGGGTTTCTCTTGTCCCTTTATGTTTTTCTGTAAGAGGATAGCAGCCACTGTGTGTTCTGAAGCAAATGAAAATATGAAGGAATCTTTTGTAAAATCAGGACTGATGAGAACTGGTGTTTCGGTGAGTGCTTGTTTTACCAACCCAAATGATTTCTTTGCTTCTAAGGTCCATTTAACTCCTTCTTCTCTTTTAAGCATGTTTGTCATGTTTCTAAGGAGTTCAGCTAGGTTGGGTATGAACCTTCTTAAGAAATTTATCTTTCCAATGAAATATTGGAGTTCCTTGATGTTCCTAGGATGATTGATTTGCAGTATACCTTCAATCCTCTTTGGGTCTATCTTTATCCCTTCTTCAGATATGATGTGACCAATAAGTTTACCTTCTTGGAGACCAAACAATGTTTTCTTGGGATTTAAGAATAAACCATATTTTCTGCATTTCCCAAAGACGTTTCTTAGGTGTATCAGGTGTTCTTCATCTGTTTTGGAATGGACAGTTATGTCATCTAGGTAAATCACAATGAATTAACCTATTTCTTATGATAAAGAAATATCCATGGCTCTCTGTAATGTGGCACCAACATTCATTAAACCAAAAGGCATTTTCACATACATGAAAGTGACCTAAGGTGTGGTAAAGGCTGTTTTAATTTGATCGTCAAGGTGTACCAGTACTTGGTTATATCCTGAAAAGCCATCTAGCAAATAAATTCTTCTAGAACCTACCACCCTTTGTAAAATATGATATATTTTGGGCAAGGGATAGTTGTCCTTTAATGAGGCCTTGTTTAAGTTTATGAAGTCTATACAAAGCCTTATCTCTCATGTTTTCTTTCTAACAGATACAATATTAGATACCCATTCTGAGTATCTCACAGGGACAATAATTCTAGAATCATACATTTTTCTAATTTCTTTCTCAACCAGAGGTAATTGAACAGGGTTTATTCTGCACAATTTTTGTCTGAAAGGTTTATGGTTTTCTTTGAGGGGTATCTTATGCTAAATTATTTCTGTATCATATGATTTTAAATCTTCATAACTCCATGCAAACACATCAAAAAATTCTCTAAACAGCTCAAGGTATTTCATTTTAATGTGAGCTGGTAGTGTCTTGGATAATTTGATCATTTTAGGTCTTTTTTCACTGCCTATATTGCACTCTTCTACTTCAGCTTTAGTAGGTTCTATTTTTGGCCTTTTTGAAACATCATTAAAGTCAAACAGTTCTTCTAGAGGGACCAATGCTTTTGGAAAGCTTTCAGTTATGGATTGCAGCACTTCCAGATCTCATTTTCCTAAATCTTTGTAGTTTTCTGTTATATGTTTGGATTCTTTCGTTAAAATATTTATATCAGCCTTCTTAAGAGATTCTTCTTATTCAAAACGTTATTTTTCCTCAGTGGGACAATCTTCTTCATACTCTAAATTTTAACTTGGCATTTCAAATTCATTTATGGACTGTAGGAAATCTTCTATTTGTTTATCTCCTTCAAAAACTTGCCAGTATTTTTCATTATCTGGGACTACTGGTCTATAGTTGACTTTAATTGTGTATTGTTTTCTTTCATAAGGTTTCAGACATGTGCTAGCAACAAAGGCTAATCCATTGGCAAGAATATTTTGGTTTCTAGGGAAAAAAATTAAGTTGGAATTCAGAAAATGATTTCAGGAGGTCCATGGCATCATCTCTATAGGCTCTTAGTCTAGGATGTTTAGCAGTATATTCCCCTTTTACTTGCCTAATTATCAATTCTGAATCCCCATGAACTGTTATCCTTTTGGGCCCTATGTTTTTAAGTAATTGTAGTCCTAAGAGGAGTGCTTCATATTCTGCTATGTTGTTGGTACAATGAAATTTTAATCGGTATGAATGCCCTTCTGCATGATTATTTTTAGTGTTGTGCACCCATATGCCTGCACCTGCACCAGTTTTAGTGCAAGACCCATCAAAACTCATGCTCCAAAGAGGACTATTTTCAGATTTCTCATCAATTTCCTCTTTGTCCTTTCTATTTTGTTTATTTTGATCATCACTGTGTTCTTTTTTAGGATCTGCGCTATGTTTATTTGTGCCTTGTTCCTCAAGGTTTTCAATGTATTGAGGCATTTCTCTTTGTTTGTTATGATTGGCACTAAGTTGATGAATTTTTTTGGCTGTGTATTTCTGAATTAGCAAACTGTTTGGATTATTTTTATTTCCCTTCCTCTTGTTCTATGGCTGACACTATGTTGATGGATGTTTCATTTTCTAATCCTTGCTCATTAGGAATTTCATCATTGTAAAGAATAAATGAGCCAAGGTCAGTATGTATAGAATAAAGAGGAGAGTTTTCTGGTATTTCTTGGCTACTCACCATGTATTTCATCTGTGTTTCCCTATAAAGTCTTCTAGGTTGACTGAAAACAGGGATGGTGGCATAAGTCATATCCATTTGCATTGTGCCTTGCAACTTAGCACGACAAGATCTTGAAAGAAGCATGCCATATTTGGGGGGTATATCAGCCACAACAATGTCCATTACTAAAATTTTGGCTGGGATTTGTGCTAAATTGACACAGAGATGTTTTATCAGGCCTAGGCATTTGACTCTGTTGGAATCAAAGGAATATAAATCTTTATAAAGTCTGGTTACCTCAAGGCCTAATATTTCCATTATCACTTTGGGCATGAGGTTATATGATGCTCCTGAGTCAAGCATGGCATTGTGTAGAATGTTATCATGGATGTTTAAGCTGACATAAAATGGAGGAACTCCACCTTCTTGGAATTTTCCTTCAATTTTTGGTCCAAACAGAAGCTCGGGTTTGTCATCATTTAATTTAATAGAATAATTATGATCTCCTATGTTCAAAGCCTTCAACAATTGGGATCTATATAAATATTGAGTGATTAACTCAATCAGAGGGATGGAGATTTTTATCTTGGCAATTTCACTCTCTATGCTGAAAGGAGTTTGAGTTTTGGAAACGTTTGATTCAGCCCTTTTAGTCACTATTTTCTCAACAAAATCAGCTTGCTGATTTTTATTATTTACATCAGTTAAAATGGTTTTTTCGGGAGAATTAGCTAAAGTGATAATGCTGCTAGGGTCACCACTGTGTTTGTCATGAATTTGGGTGTTTTTTCCTTTGTTTTTATCAAAATCTTTAGCCATTATGTTTTTGTTTTCAGCTGTCTTTTTGGAAGTATTTACAGGGTTGTTTTTAGCAGAGATTTCAGAGGTATTTTTCTTGGGAACTTCTTGGTTATTTTTACTCCTTAAGTCATATTGTTTATGCACTTTTATTATGGAATTTTCAAAGCCTTGTTGGTAGTCTTCTGATTCTAGGCTTTCTTCCTCATCAGGTATGTATGTGACTTGTTCTTCTTCATTGAGAAAAACAGTATCCTCATTGTTTACTCCCAACATGTTCATGTGATTTTCCTCTATTTCTTCTATTATTCCTCCATCCTCCTCGACATAATTTTCTTGAAAAGGGGGTCTGATCCGTTGATCAAAATCCCTTTGTCTATTTTGAGGTGGGTTTCTCCTAAAGTTCTGATTTTGGTTCTGAGTTTGATTTTTGTTTTGAGGAGCTGCTTGTTTTTCTCTAGGATAATCTCTCTCATTTATGTTTATTCTTTCCATCATCATCTCCGTAGTTTTGACCAAATTATCAATTCTTTAATCTGATGTGGAAGGTCCAACTTCATCTTTGTAGGTAACATTTTTCTCTGCTTTCAATCTAGCCCTTATGGCATTAAGGTTAGCTTCTACACTTACTGCCCCTTTCTGCATATCTTCTAATGTGAGGGGTTCTCTCTCCCTTAATTGATAACACATGTCTGGGTCAAATCCTTCAGGAAATTTTATTAAGGCTAAGCCTTGTGGGGGTTTCATTTGTGGAGGGAGTCCATTATAAACACTATTGAATCTAGTGCAATAATCTTGGACACTGTCTCCAGCATTTCTTTTAAGATCATTGTATTCTGACAAGATTTGAAGGGGGTTTCTCTTCACTTCCCATTTTTTTAGGAAAAATTGATGAAAATAAGGGAGGTCATTGATACTGTTAGGGGTTAAGCCTTTGAGCCATTTTCTTGCTTCTCCCTCTAAACTTTGAGCAAACATCCTAAGTTTTATAGTTTCATCATTGATTTCTTTTCTGTCAAAGTATTCATTCATTCTATCCACATGTTTTTGAGTTGTAGTAGAACAACTAGCATCATATAATGGAATATTGGACTGATAGTCCTGTGGTAGAGAAACTAAGGGCAAAGGAAGGACTAGGGGAGCATACCATGTTGCCATGATATGAAGTTGTGGGAGAAATGGGGGGTTTACAAGTGGAGGAAGGTGATGAAGTGGGGTGGTTTGAACAGTGGATGTATGAGTGGGTGTAACAGAAGTGCTTGGACCCACTAAGAGTTGTTGAGTAGTTTTAGGATGAGAGAAACTAAAGTTATGAATGAAATGAAGATCAGGTGGTGTGGAGGGGGAGGTTTCTCTACTGCTATTATATTGTGAATTTTCAGGCTCAAAGTCTATCTAATCTATACCACTAAGTGACTTGGTTCTAGATAGGTTTCTTATGAAAGGTAAGTCAACTTGGGTATATTGCAGAGCTGTACTATTTTCAGGGACAGAATTTGCTCTGTAAATTGGTCTGACAATAGCTGGGTCTTTAGGTGTAGGAGACTTCCTAAGGATGCTTTCTGGATTATCAACTATTGTAGGAGGATTTGGGTCAGGATGGGATCTTGTATGGATTCTTTTGGAAGCCAAGATTTAGACCCAAAGATAAGAACATTTTAGCCAAGTATGACAGTCTTTGAAGGCAAACTAATCTGTGTAAGAAAAGTTAATCCACAAAGTCTTCTTAACAGGGTTTTTGTGATGCGTATGATGAAATGAGTTTCACAGTGGAGTCTATGGAAAGCCAGTGGACTCAGCAGGCCCACTGAAAACCAATGGAGTCGCCAGGTGGAATATTTTTACTTATTTTCTAGGACTGGTTGTTGTCCACCATCAACAATCAGGAACCACTCTTGGCAGACACTTGATTCATTTTAAGAATGGGATTTTCTGAGTTATGAAGTTATCTATTACTCAGTTTCTTCCCTAGTATGGTCGCCAGTATGTTGCCTCCCTGTGATTTACAAGAATGGAAAGAATAAATGTTGTAAGAATTAAGTACTATGTGATTTAAAAAAAAGAGAAGAAAGTACTATGTGATTTAAAAAAATAAAAAAATAAAAAAAATCACATGGATTTAGAACAGTGTGCAAAATACAAGGAAGGTAGCAGTGATTAAAGACATTCTTAGCAGATAATCCGAAATGAAAAAAATTGTTGAGGTTAAGATAACATGTCAAATTACATAAGTTGAAATGGTTAGCAATTAAAGATGAAGATAAATGCCAACAATATAGCTTTGAGGAAAAAGCTTTTCGAAGAAGGAGGCAATGTTATGAATCTAATTCATAACAAAAGTAATAAATATATTTATTAATAGAATAAAAGAGAATAAATGTAATTACTAACTAATCAATTAGGATTATGTTAAATAGTCATTAGGTTAATGAAAAGGCATGTCTAAAAGACATGCCCATTCGTGAAAAGGTACCTGCGTGGGTATAAAAGCGGGACCTCATTGTAATCATTGAATCATGTCATATCTTATCAATAAAATATTATTATTATAAATACCTCTTGTGTATTTTTATAATTAAAGCTATTTCTGCTATCAAAGTCAACAAGCATACAAGCCTTCTGCTACAATACCCAATTCTACAACTTCCGCTGCTACAGGCCACATCAGAACCACTTTGGAATCCTAGGACCTAGCCTTCCTGGATTCAGAGAGGGATCTCTCTATTAAATTTTTTCAAAGGATATATCTGTATGCTTTGTTTATGATATAAGGCTAGTTATGAAGCTCTTAGGAACTTGTTTTTTTGGTTGGGATGGATATCATTTAACTGAAGAGGTCAGTTGAAGGGTGAAGGTGAGATTAAATTGAAAGAATGTTTCGGCTGAAAAGATAGGTCATGAAACAGTATTAACCCATTGGGCTATGGAGTCACAAAGGGATTTAATTGCACAACAATTCTTCAGGGGTTTCCATAGGGAAATTCATCTATATCAAAGGATATTTTATATTGAGTTGTGATATGAAACATTAAGATATTTTGAAAGAAGAAAAGCTAACAACCATTTAAGCATCTGTTAACTTCACTAAAACAAGAAAAGCCTTTCAAAGTAACTGTTTGAAGCAAGCCAAAGGATAGGGAAAACCATAGACTTCTTTGGGAATACTTTTATTAAATCACACTTTTCAGACAAAAATCTAGTAATCCTAAGACTACTTTTAGAAAGGAGAAAACATATAAGAAAATAAAGAAAATAGCCTAAGATCAGACAGAAACTGTGAATCTAGCCTGCTTTTGGCATACTCTCAAGGGAACTTTCAAGGCAATTGTTAAAGACTAGCCAAAGGATAGGGCAAACCATAGACTTCCCTGAGTTAACTCTACTTAGCAAACCTTGAAAATAACATTCAAAAATAATATCTCAAGTTGTACACAGAAAGACATGGGCTCACCAACATTTCTTCACTGGTTATACTCTATTGAATCATTCTCAAATCAACAAGCTGGATAAACCTAGAGGGATATTAATAATCCTCTAAACATGCCTTACCAAAAGAAAACATAAATATAAAGCTTTCAGACAGAAATAAGGTACTTTTCGGTAAATCCTACTCTACATTTTTTGTTCTTTATCAAAGAAAATGGACAGTATGTAAAACATAAGGAAAGATAAAAACAGTGAGAAATAACATCACCACTAACATAGACCAGGATCCCATGAATTAGCCTATATTATTGATTTTTAAACCAATTACATACTCCGAGTCCAGCAAGTCTTTACAACTCAAAACTTCTCTTCTCAGCCTAGTTTTCTTCAACTACTCAACAGCACTTCAACAGCTTCAGCAACTATCTTACACTTCAATAATAATCCAACCAACAACAAAAATGAACTCCTCATACAATATTTATAGATAAATGAGGAGTTGGAGTGAAAGAAAGGGTCTCTAATGGTTCATAAATGACAGAGTTTAATGTTTTTGACCTTCGAGACCATGCAAGGCCCAAAGCAAAATGTATTTATGTCTAACTCTGCGTTGCATTAACTTTTTGAACTACTTAGTGGCTTTTGTTGACTTTTACGATTTTTTAGGTAGGCTGGCATTAACTTCTGAGCTGTGATTTGGAAATATCTCTGACTTGGAGTAACGTTATGTGTATTTTGAGGGAGATTAGGCCTCTAGGTGGCATTTTTAATCTTTGGAGAAGTAATTTCTTCATAGATTTGGCATTCGAAGCTTTCGTCTACTGATCTGTCTGTTTGGTGGTTGTAACTCTGATTAGGCCTCTGATTTGGCTTCAGGCCTTCTTTATCATCTTTCGATTTTTGTCCTTTGATGACTGTTTTTAACTTTAAATTGATTTATTTTCAAACCGTGTCTTGATTCATAATCTGTTGGTTAAGCCTTTGATCTTTAGATTTATGCTCTTAACCTTTATTCTTCACTGTTCTTATTTTTTGTGTACAGGTGGCTTCCTTTGGTGTTGGAGGGTTTCATTACTCGACCAATGTTCATGAGGCACTGACCAAACAATGATAATCAAACCCTGATATCTCTCTTTATGCATATTTGGAACATAAGGATCATCATCCGGGAATTTAAGCCACTAATATTTGGCTGTGGGAGGGCTTGTATACTTCAGGCCACCATGAGACCTGTATATAAAACACAAAACCATTAAATAAAGCCTGTGTTTGTGGGATAAATGCTTTCAAAGGCGTTGGTGAGGACAGAGGAGTGATGCAGAGGAGGGAGAAATGCACAGAGGAGGGTTCCCTTATGAAAACCAGGAAGAAAAACGTTTAAATTTGAATCGGGTGTGACAATGGGAGAAAAGATGGTTTTGTGGGAAAACCAGGCGGTTTTCACATGAGGGTTGAGTGGTAAATGGTATTGGCCTGAATGGACACAATACTGCTCGAGCGCTGACACCTGTCCAAGCCGAAACCACGTATTTCACGTTGAAATGGGTGGTTAAACTCCTTCGAAAAAATGTGCACAATATTGATCAAGAGCCATTGGATCTGGGGGAGCCAGATCAACAATGGAGGCATGAGCGTGATCAAAAAAGATGCGTGGTAGAGGGGGAAAGATGGAGGACAGGTAGCATGCAGGGATTGGGTTGTGGTGGAGTAGTGGACGGTGGGCTAGCAGGTAACGTCAGCAAATGTGTCAGATAGTGGGATGTTTATTGGTGGGGTGGAAAGGTGGGAATGTATGGGATTTATCAGATCTGGGAGATCTACGATTGAGATTAAATAGGGGAGAAAAAAAAGGCTGATGAAAGAATAAGGGAAGGGGCTGAAGATAAGCGTGGGAAAGAGGTTTTATGAATGAAAGGAAATACTAGGGGCAAAAACCATAAGGGGTTTAAGCTTTAGCCAACAGTCGCGGGTGTGGTTTTATGAGCAGAGGGGGCTGACAGATTTAAGGCCAAAGGGGCTTAAGGCCTTATGTGTCAAATGAGCGGAAAAAGTGTTTCGGGGATTTAACACCCTAGAGGTTGGTTGGGATTCAACCTTCACAGAGCAGGGGCGTACTACTTAACAGAGACTCACACGATCATGCACAGTCATGAAAACGAAATAGAGCAGAATGAGAGGTTTACCCGTTGGTCCTACGTTTGAAGTAGATCCACGTGGAGTTCAAACTCCCTGCAACCGTCCTTCCTCTTTCACCTGAAATACAAGAAGAAACCAGCACAAAGGAAAAGTTGTACGGTATATTTCTACTCTATATGTTAGTGAGATTCATATAAAACATTAAATAAATCATCATGAATGCTTGTATAACAAATATTCTTCATACATTAAAGCATACACTAACACGTTTATTTCGGGAACAGCATGATACTTCCGTATTATAAAAATAGTACGTACAAAAGTAAGTGGAGAGATCACCTGATCCTTCCAAGGCCTTCGCAGACCGTCGTCCGGATCCGTCCAGCCCTTGCCTCGCTAAGACTCCTTCCAAATGAGTGCATACGAGATAACATATAAAGGGATGTGTATCTCGAGGAAACAAGGGTTTCCTGAAATGAACTGGGAAAGTGCAGGAGGCACGGGGAATCAGACTTGGATAGGGAACCAACAGAGTATAATAATAATAATTCTCCCCCTTCCTTAGGCCATACATATGAGGTCTTTTTATAGTCCCTCCAAGTAGTTTCAGCAGTTGGAAACAGTTGGCCACGGGCTGGGGTGGTTGAACTACCTGAGTAACCATCAACCCAGCGCGAAATTAGGGATTTTTATATATTTTTTAATCATTAAAATGGCATACGCGGAAAATTCTAGCTGTACTCGCGTATACACGCGGAAAAACACGGGCATAGTCGCGTATGAAGGATTTTCCACTGTTTTTAAGTGAATTTGTCCAAGTCTGTAGGAATGGGTGCCCATAAAGCCATGTAGCAATCATGAATCATGTCAAGGTGAGAAATGATGCTATAACAGAAAGGTTAAAATGTGGGTGTTTAAACCTATTTAGAAGTTCTGATAGGGTGAAAAGAGTGATTTAAACCATATAAAGGGGTTTTTATAAGGTTTGGAGGGGTTTTTTAAGGAAAATGAGGTTAAATGGGAAGGGGAAAAGGGGATTTTTTAGAGAAGGAAAACATTAGTTAAGGCAGGTGAAAAATGGGTGAAAATGGTGAAATGATGGAGAAAGGTCTAAAAATAGTTTTCTTTGTGTCTTGGTAGGGAAACTTGGAGGCTTTGAGTGAAGTTTATAGCAAAATGATTTCTTGAAGATAATAAACACAGTGAGGTTTCAAGAACTCACAAAGTTTGCATAAAATTTGTTTCTTGAAAACCTAATGAACCTTTTTAGACATCATCAGGTATAACAAAATTTATAGATGGCTAACAAGTACTAGTCATGATCATGAGTAGGCTCGACCATCGACCGTCGAGGCTGCACCATTTACTGAGCATGCCTCCACTTGTACTATTATTGATGTTGTACTAGCACCAACTGATCCATGACATTTATATTACAGTTGTATATTTTTAACATTATATATATATATATATATATATATATATATATATATATATATATAGGGTCCATGTATGTTATGTTCATGTTGCAGTTGTACTTAATTTACATGTTGGTGATCATCATGATGTGCATATTGTTAGGTCATGTTAGATATGTTCATTTAATGTTTAGCTTGCAGATAGATGTGTATATGTGATAGCATGAGTTATTTGACATGAGATGTATATTTTATGTTTGTGTTGTGATGATGTTAATATATAATGTTAATTTTATGTTTGAATGTGTTTTTTAGTCGAATATGATGTTTGTACGATGGTTATCATGATTGTGATGATGTTTATTAATTAATTTAATATTAAATGACCATGATATCTATTAAATATTATGTCGTGATTGTAATTGAAATTTTAATTTTAATTTTATGTAAAATTGTAAAATTGTATTTGTATTTGTAATTGTAATTTTCACTGTAATTGTATGTAAAATATTTAATGTAAAATTTTAATTTTAATTGTAATATTTAATTTATTGTGAAATGATTGTAATTGTATATATGAAAAATTGTAAAATTCTAATTCTAATTCTAATTGTATGTAAAATTCTAAAATTTTAATTGAATTTGTAATTGTAATTTTAATTGTAATTGTATGTAAAATATTTGTAAAATTGTAATTGTAATTGTAATTGTAATTCTATGTAAAATTGTAAATGTAATTGTATGTAACATTAAAATTGTAATTGTAATTCTAATCGTAATTGTATGTGAAATTAATGTAAAATTGTAATTCTAATTCTAATTCTAATTCTAATTCTAATTTTAATTGTAATTGTATGTAAAATATTTGTAAAATTTTAATTCTATTAATGTGAAAATTTTAATTGTATTAATGTGAAATGATTTTATTAAAATATTTAAATTTGTAAATTTGCAAATAATTGTAAAATAACAAATTTAGAAGAATATGAATTTTTGTAACATAATAAAGTTTATAAAATAATGAAAATAAATTCATGTACTTTAGAATTATCATTATTTTATTATGATCTTACATACAATAAATAAGAACTTTATATAATCTGGTGTGCTTATCATCGTAACACGCACCAGTGCATTGTATTACTCAGATGCACCGGTGCTTCACACTCTTCTGCACTAGTCACGAATAAATGCAAATAAAAAAGTGCAACTCTATTTTCTTTAAGTGAAAAAAACAACAATTTGAAAAATGGGCAGAAAAATATTTTTGAAAATATAATTTCATAAAATAATTCTTTAAATACTAAAAAATTTTCATTATTTCACTATTTTTGCTAAAATTTTCAGCCAGATATTTGCAGGAGACAGACCTAGAGAAAGAGAGCATGAGGGCACTGTGGAGCAGCGAAATACATTTGAACAGAAGTATTCAGACAATCATAAACCAAACCTCTGATGATTCAAACCATGTATCATAGAATTTCAAACCATATCATGATTAAATTTCATTATTTTTTTTACTTTTTCTGCAGTTTTATCCATTTTTACCCTAAACCCTTCATTTTTTTGTTTTTTTCGTTTCTTCTCCCTATTTCTATGATTTCATAATTAGGGTTTTTAATTTTAGATTGACATCCAACCCACAGGACGACTTGCATAGCCGGATCCCAATCCATTCAGCCATTGCGTAAATTTTTGAAAAAAATGGATTTTTGTTTATCGACGTGCCTTGCATACCCTAGCACACCACGCAAGTACTGTGTAATAAAAAAATTAAAAACAATTTTTCTAGATCAGTGCTCCATATCTTAAATAGGGCACCGGTACTCCATTTTACGAGGATAGCACCATACGATCTATTACACTATTTTTGTAGTGCATTTATAATACCCCACACACCGTACGGTCTATTATACTATTTTGCAGTGCGTTTTTAATATCCCCACGCACCAGCCGCAGTGCGTACCTCATGAAAGGTGCACCGGTGTCTTGATATTTATTTTGTACCTAAAAAGTTGAGAATTTATTTATAAATATATTAATGAATGATATGGTACATGTTTCATATTGATAAAGAAATGACTGACAAGAGATCAAGTAACAAAAATAATGATAACACATCAAGAAAAGAAAAAAGGCAAGCTCTTTGTAAATTCTTTATAAAAAATATTATTTTTGAACTATATGTAAGTTTAACTAATATGTATTGTTTATTGTGTATCATGCAGAGCCACAAAATGATGAAGCTCGATATGATTATTTCGGATCTAGGACCAGAAGGGCATAAAAGATTAATGGAAAAATTGCAAAAGGATGAATCAGGTGAATGAAAAAATACTATCGATCCAATATGAGTTTCTTTTTTTAATTATCATTAATAATATACTTAAAATTATTAGATAACATGTGTCAAACAGTCTATTAATTCACATCTGTTTAATGTTATACAAGGACCAACAACTCAGAAAATGAATGTCGTTCTAAGAAAAGAACAAAAATAGAACATGCAAATGAAAATGAATTTCTCCTTAGCTCATCTGGAGTGGTGATGGAAGTTAACGAAAGGGGGGAAAACATTTACAAAAGTTTGAGGGATCTAGTGGAACAAATGTATAGACGTTTTTTCCATTTACAATACAAAAATAAATCCAATGATTCCAAGAACCAAATTTTATCTAAACTACAGGAAGAGTTTCCAGAGAATTATTCAATGAGAAATGTGAGACTTTTAATATCAAAAACGTACAACAACAAAAAATAAGGAATGAAAAAGTAATATTCCTTTAAATGTTTGTCTAGAATTATTTATAAATATCACCTTTGTTATATTTACTTTTCATATATCAATATAAAAATTAAATATTTTATTGTCATGTTACATTTTTAGGAAGATTATGAAAATCTAAAAAGATGAATGAGCTGATATCAGAAATATGCCAGTAGGAATGTCCAAAAAGGTGTACAAGGAGATGGTCAAAGAAATGGACAAAATTGCATCGCAAGAGGAGCCATCTCAACAACAACGTGCTTCAAATGTAATATGTAATCATTGAATTTTTTGACATTAGGTACAATAAATAAACAATTTAGCATTAAATATTAATTTTCAAGAATTTTCTTGCAGAAAAGAAAAGAAAATGGAACCCCTTCAGCACATAAAACAGGAAGACAAGGAAGAAAAGGGTTGATATCTAAGTTTGTGAGTAATTGTTACTTCCTTATAACAACTTAAATGGATTTCATTTTTGTATTTTTTAATTTGTTTTACAAAAATCATCATTGAATGTCTTCAAACAGGTGCTAACATGCAAAGAAGAACTATTAGACGAATTGATTGAAATTGGGTTAAATATGGGTTGCGAGTATTTGTTGGCATATCAGAAATTAATTGTGGAATTTGTAAGCATCTATCGATCTTGTTTTACTTAGCTCCGTCTATAATTAATAGAACAAAAACATCTTTTATATTAAATATATGATTTGTTATGGGGTATAAAACTTGCAGGAAACAAAGTATGGAACTGAGCCAACAGATGAAAGTTTTAAAGATGGCATGGTACATGGTTTTGAAAGAATGTTTATATTTTATGAGTCAATTTTTGCCATGTTACGTCATTTTTCTTTTCGATTTACATTGATATATATTATTTAATATTTCAATTTTCATTATTCTCACCGTTGTATATACACTCATTTCAGTTTATTTTTATGTTTGTAGATGGAAGGTGAAGAAGAAGAAAACAATCAATGCCTTGAACAAAACATTCCTGAAAATAACCCCAAGTCATGGAAGTAGCTCTAGCAGTGACAGCAGTTCAAGCGAATAATGATGATCACTATGTTTGGATATCAAAGCAAGGCATTTTATTTTTTGAAATATGTCTGTGAAATCAGACATTTTGTTTAATGTAATGGACATAGTGTCCCAATTGAAAGATAAAGGGATACCAATAACTATCCCATTTTGTATGATAAAGACTATCTTATATATATATATATATATATATATATATATATATATATATATATATATATATATATATATATATATATATAATCATAAAATATGTTTTAATTTATTCTATTGTGTTCTCATTGTCGCTATTGTGTTCTCCATTGTCGTTCTCAAGTGCTCTAATAAAAATTTAATTCATATGAATATTGTTATAAGATATATATGTGTCGACTTTTGATGAATAATGAATTTTTTAAAACCGCAATAATTATGATATTATATAACAAATTAATCAAAACATCACATTCAAATGCATTAATTAAAAAGTAATTAATATGAATATTGTTATAAGATGTGTCAACTTTTGATGAATAATGAATTTAAAACAATCACAATAATTGGATTGTTACAGGTCGATGTTTCTAAAAAATACAAAATGAAAACTGGTGTGTGTCAGTAATTGTACACCGGTGCATTTATGTGTCTATACGCACCAGTGTCATTGTACAATCTATGGGAACCACACAAATACTAATACCAGTTATAAAAATCAGTGCGTTTGTGTGATACTACACACCGGAGCGTTTATATATCTATAAGAACTGGTGCATTTTTACGATAAAAGGGCACCGCATGAATACCGATACCAATTATAAATCTTGGTGCCTTTCTATGATACGGTGCACCGGTGCGTTTATATAAGTATATGCACCGGTGCGTTGATATGACCTATGGGCACCACACAAATCCCAAGACTAATTAGAATGGCCTCGTGCATTGTATGACCAAAACTATGCCTGGTTCGGTTTTACACCTAAACGTCTCGGTGCATTCGACTAAGACCGCCCCGGGGTGTCGTCTACATGTACGCACCGGTGCGTTAAATTCAAAGTAGTGCACCGATGAAAAAACATCCGTAATAACCTCCAATTGCTCATTTTTTTTTTTGTTGTGTTGAATTTCCATTAAAACCTCTTCCAAAACCTCTGTAACCATAAACGGATGTTGTAGAAAATGTTTTTTTGAAAATTTTGGCCAATTTTATAACACCAAAAACCTCCTTTATAACCTCCGCTAGAGGGTCTTTTCCTTGTAGTGATCTGAATGTGAGAAAGCTTTTTGTTCAATCATGGTGTTACCCATTGTGTTCAAGACTGGGAAACTCTCATTTAGGAGTACCTCGGGAGTTTTCACACTCTTTCAATGGATAGGAAGCAACTATCTATGGTATCAAATTGGAGGTATCAGAAGAGTCAATTGTTGAAGCTTGCAACCTTCCACAGGAAAGATAAAAATGGTTTAAAGGCCAGGTCATCACTGGAGGAGACCTCAATATTTTCCTTAAATATGGACACAGAGACCCCTGGGCCAAAGGAAATCCTAGCAGTTACCTCAAGAACGAATGGGTTGAGACTGTCAAGCTCATCAAAATTTACCTCACCTGTGAGAGGAGGTATAATGTGGTTTTTCTTTATGATATGAGATTTTTGTTTCATGTTGCAAGTATGAAGACCCTCAAATTACCATTATTTCTACTGAAGAGCCTGAAAAATATTTCTGCTAGGATTCAAACACACATAGTTGCATCAGAATATAGCTTATATCATCAAGCTCTTATCAAAGTGTTAGTTCAGGAAGAACTAAGGCAAAGAAACCAATCATGGGACCATTTTTTGTTTTATATGGAAGTCCAACCTACACCTACAACAGATGTTCTCGCTCAACCATCTCCATCTTCACAGCAACATCCTCAACTACTAAGAGAATTAAGAGAAAGGCTAAGAAGGAGAACATCCATAAAAAGGCTAAAGGTAGAAAAGAAAAGACTCCTTCAATCAAGGTTGATAAGAAGTTGTATAAAGGAGAAGGCTCATCAATAAATAAGCCTAAATCCATGAAGATGGTGCCTCCCATTTCTCCTTTCCCTAATGTTTATACCACAGCACGAAGAGGAAGGTCTGCAACTGCAGAAAAATCCAAAGCACAAGTGCTGCCAGAAGTTTTGGAAGCAGACAATCAACGAAAAATTCAGAAGGAATATCATCCCACTAAGTCTGATGAAGAGCTCCTAAAATATGCAAGGTATGATATTAGCAGCAAAATAAAGAAAAATGATATCAATCATGTTATTGGTAACAGAAAAAGAAACACCAAAGACAGCAACAAGTTTAGGCTCAAATCTAAGGCCCTGCATAATCCAATTTTGCTGACAAAGGTCATAAATGTAGAAGGACAATCTGAAGGATTACAAACTGTAACTCCTTCAATTGCAGAGACTAATGAGTCCAAGAAGAAAGACAAAGGAAAAGCCCCTATATATCAGCAAACAAAATCCTCAAAAAGAAGAAAAATTCAAAAGGGTTCAAAGGAGAAAAAGACCATTATCAAAGAAAAATCCACCATGACCACATGATCAAAATCAGTTGTTGACAACAAATCAGACTTGGACAAGCTTGCAGAAGTAGAAACCCATATAGAATAAATTTAAAAGGGTTTCCTAATAAAACACCTTTTTTCTTACTAAGAACATTTTTGAACAACGGCTCAAGTTTCAAAGTGTATAAGTCTACACAGGTTTTTCAAGTGTTTGTTGTGCAATATTTTAAAAGAAACAAAGCACTACCAAAAATTTTGGTAGCATTGCAGTTTTTACGCAGTTACAAGTTTTTACCAGAATTTCCGGTAGCACTTGTTTTAAATAACTTTTGAGAACCATCAGCAAAGCTTTCAAGAAAGTTCATGAAAGATAAGGACTCATAAAGATATGGATATAACAAGTGATGGTTGATAAGTCATTATGAGGTTTTTTAAGGTCATATTTAATGAATACACATGGTTATTAAAGAACCAAATTCATGAGGAGACAAATCAGTAGAAAAAGGGGCAGCGTGTCAGCACACTCAGCAGTGAAGTCCAAATTTTCTTCTCTTCTCTCATCTACATCTATCATGTTAGTTAGATTTCGATGGGATATATCTTTAATGTCCTATAACACCTATGTAATGTGAGGAAGATTGTTTCCTTATTTTTAGGAGATATGGAGTTGGTGCCTCTCTCTCTCTCTCTCTCTCTCTCTCTCTCTCTCTCTCTCTATATATATATATATATATATATATATATATATATATATATATATATATATATATATATATATATATATATATATATCATTTGTAAATACCATTTCAGGGTTGGATGTTGGTCTAACTGAAGACTTAATATAATAATAATAAATCTTTTTTGCACTTCATGCTGGAGGATTTTGTGATTCAAGGACTATCTAATGTATGGTGTGTTTCTCTCATTGTTTATTTCTTCTGATTTATGACTTTAGGGGAATTTTGAGGTCTAAAATGGGCCTCCTAAGAAAATGTACAACCAAAATAAACTTTATAAGAACCAATAGGATTCAAGATGATGATGTCAACCATGGGGGATGATTCACCATTTTTTAAGTAAAAGGGTAAAAAGATTAAAAAATAATAAAATAATAAAACTACTTTTTCAACTCGTATTTTCAACTTATCTCCCAAAGTTTTTACTCAAATTTCGAGTGGGAGTACTCGTTGGATGCAAAATTTATTTCTAATCTAAGGATTACCCATGTTTCATACTTTCGATGGACCCTACTACATGAAAAATCAGAAATACATGAAAAAACGTGATTGCAATCACGTTTTTCATGTATTTCTCATTTTTCGTGTAATAGGTTCCATCGAAATTATGCGACATGGGTACTCCTTGGATGAGGAATTAAATTTTTCATCCAACGAATACTCCCTCTCAAATTTTGAGTAAAAACTTTGGGAGATAGTTGAAAATACGAGTTGAAAAAGTAGTTTTTTCTTTTTTCCCTCTAAAATTTGATGATGTCATCAAATCTTATTTGATTTTTTCCACTATTATTTTATAATTTCCTTAGGAGGCCCATTTTAGACCTCAAAATTCCCCTAATGGTTGCAGCAACTAGTAAATTATGAGTAAGAGAATTATTAGAGGATCTAATAGTTAATTATCAATTGTCTAGTCTTCTGCAAATCATATGTATGTTGTAGAGCATCTTATTGAAGGTTTCATGAAGGATTTATGAAATTATTTATACATGTAAGCTAATTTCTAAATGTTGTTTACTTTACATAAAATAGATTTTATGTAAAGAGACACTATTGTAGTTGTGTGATTGATTTAGGATATGCATATTTCTTAGAGTAATTACCAGCTATCTATCTCCTTTCATTTTTTACAATCTTCTCCCTATACTACCAATTTACCCATACAATTTATACTTTCCACAGCTTTCCAAATGCATGAAAGTCTAAAAGAGAAAAAAAACATTTCAAACTCTTTAAGTGATCTGAAAATGGAAGTACTTGAAAATGGGTGCAAGGTATCCATTTCCATTTTAATTAAATGTGTGCAAAAACTCCAAGTCTGGCTAATTAAACAACTACTTAGAACTATTCCAGAGATTGACTATAGGGGCATTTACTGGATATGTAACCTTTAAAGAAATAATGAGATCCAAAGGCTACCTGGACCTTTACAGACTCTGTCTATATAACTTGTAGAAGTTAACACTCATAATATGAAAATGAAATGACTTTTATTTTCTATTCAAGATAGTCATTTTCCATAAAATATTTATGCAAACTGTTGTTTATGTCTTGCAATTGAAGTAGAGTGTTTTTGGTAGCTGTATAAGAGTTTATGTGTAAAGGTAACTTATTTTAATTTTATTTTTAACTTATTAAATCAGACATATACAGCAATATAACTTCATCATATCATGACACATGTTTGATGAGCAGTTCACCCCTCCTGGGCTACATCTGCTGGATCAAGCCTTCAAAAATGGGCTTGTCCTCTTGTATTAAAAGCTCTCAAATGAAATACAAGATTATAAGTGTCTAAATAGACAAATATTAATACAAATAATGATTCATAAGACAGGAAATAGCTAAGAACGCTTTTCCAAACTCACTAAACAGTGAGGAATTACCATAAACAGTTATTTCTTCATCAATGTCTTGCTGGCTCTTTGAACTTCTTTGCTAATTTTCGGGCTGTAGAAGTCCTAAAATTCCTATGAAACATCTTCCAATGGCTTCAAAAGTTTTAAATTATCTGAAATATATCTTTGGTTTACCTCAAACAGTTAACCACAACTCAAAACAGCTCAAACCCCAAAATGGCCCTAGTGGCCCTGAAAACTCTCCTGAAGGTTTTCTGCCTCTGAAAGTATTCAAAAAGAACTGAAACCTATCCCAATGGCTTTGGAATGCTGTAAATAGTCAAAAATGACTTTTGGTTCACCTAAAATGGTTAACCACAGCTCAACACAACTTCAACTCTAAAATGGCCCTAGTGGCTCAAAAATATTCTCCGAAGATACACAGGCTGAATATTAGCTCCAATGGCTCTAAAATTTATACCATTGGCTTCACAATGCTGAGAATATGTGAAATCAAAAAAAAAATTGTTCCAAAAGGTTGAGCCTATCAAAAGTTATGCTCAAAACAATTTTTTGTCCAATCAGGCCTAAAAAAACTCCACCAAATGTGGCTAACTGGAGTTAGTTCCAGTTAAATTCGGCCATTCCGCCAAAGATGGCACACCCTCCTAAATAAGCGGTCAGTTTAAATTTTTGCATTTAATGTTTGGGGTAGTGGTCACATTGTTGACCTCCGACTTAACTACCGACCAAACCGTGGAGTTAACGGTTATAAAAACTGTAAATATAAATGTTATCTAACTCTCCTATGCGCCATGTGAACATATCCATTAAAAATGCAATGGTAACCACCAGGGATATAGCGCCATGGTTCTAATATATGGGCATATGGAACTTGCATATAAGGGGGCTGGCCCCCATTTGCCGCCGCATATGTTTTAAACAAAACTTAAATACATATTGTGCCACCATATAGTTAAGACTCAACGCGGTGGCGCGACAGTAGAGCGCCCGGTTTGTTTGCTGGAGGTCTAAGGTTCAACTCCAACAGAGTCATAAAAATTTTAACACGCCATTCAAATGTGACCTGGGGATCTCATTGGACTGAAACATCAAAATTCAACCGACAAATCAATTGACCCTTGCCACTTGTCAATTCATAATTGGCCCAGGTGGAATATTCCAAGGAATAGTCAAGGGAATATTTTGAGGAATATTCTAGGAATATTCCTTGGAATATTCCTTTTTTAATTTTTCAAAATATGAAAGTCAAACCTGGTCAAACTAAATTTTTGCAGTTTACTGAAAATTTCAAATTTGCATAACTTTCACATGCGAAGTCGGATTTGAGTGTCGTTCATGGCGTTAGGATTTTATCCCCGAGGCCTATCCATTCATTCAGGTTGCAAGTGATTTTGAGCACTATAAATTTTGAGTTTTTTCCCTAGCTCAAACTTGAGCTCCTGATCATTAAGAAGCCATCCCACCACTCAAAACCTTTTACTTTCAAATGAACTATGATGTGTAAGTCTTACTCCTTTGCATTTAAGGAGTGACTCCTTGTGCTAACACTGACAACCTCCTTTTCCAGAGTGCTTGATCCACTCTAGTCATCACACTAGAGGAAACTGAAATTTTCGGAGAACTAAAAAATTTGTGTGTAAAAATACCCCTTCTCCGGGACATTAAGGATGTCCCTATTTACAATAGGCTCATCAAGGAAAAATGCTTTAAGAAACCTGAGAGAAAGAAGAAATATATGCCCACCATCAATGTAATAGGACATATGTCTGACTTAATGTTGGGAAGGGTGATCTTCCTGAAGTACATGGACCATGGTAGTCCAGTTTTACATGTGCACATAGATGGTGTCATATTCCCCAATAATCGAATAGATTGTGGGGTTGTCATCAATGTAATGACCAAGGAAACTGTGCTTAAACTCAACCTCCAAGGGACTTTGAGGAAAACCACAATGGTTTTTCAATTTGCAGATCGGTCCATAGTAGCTCTAGAAGGAATTTTTGAGGATGTTATGGTTTCAATTGACTCTTGGGAGTACCCTACAGATTTCCTAGTTTTCCAGCCAAAAACAAAGTTCAATGGATATAATATCATTTTATGGAGACCTTGGTTAGCCACTGTTGATGCTTATATTATTTTTCGAACCAAAAACATGACTATTAAGAATGAGCCCTTGTCTAAATAGTTGGTATTATATCCTCCAGCCCAGCCTTATGTTGACCATGATCTACCTTTATGGTTGGAAGATGAACAAGAAGAATATGAATTATAAAACACTACACCCTACCCCATTTGTACCATAGATATTGTTCTTAGAGGGGGTCAGCTTGATGAAGATGAATTCATCGACCAAATCATTCAGAGCCAATCCCCCACTGATCGTCCTCTTGAAAATCTAGTTAAAGAGTCTGAAATCCACCCTTGGATGGAACTGCACTCATTTGATTCAACTTTTGAAACCACCAAGGTTGTGGAATTTGGCTCCTAAAAATCTCTAAAAATTAACTCAAACCTCTCAGATAGAGAAGAAGAGTAGTTATTCTAGCTTTTGAAAGAAAACCTAGATTCCTTTTCTTGTGACTACAAGGACATGAAAGGGGTGCATCCCTCGGTGTGCACACATTGTATTTACATTAAAGAAGGATGCAAGCCTGTGCTAAAACCCAAATGAAGGATGAACCTAGTTGTAAAGGACATAGTGAAGGAAGAACTGCAGAAATTATTAGATGCAGGTTTCATCTATCCTATATCATATAGTGAGTGAGCATCTCCTCTTGTCTTAGTCCCAAAGAAGAATGGAAAATGGTGAATTTGTGTTGATTATAGAGAACTCAAAAAAGCCACCAAGAACGACTATTTGTCTTTCCCCTTTATAGATCAAGTTCTAGATGGCCTTGCAGGGAAAAAAAAATTCTTTCTTAGATGGGTTCAATGGGTATAACCAGATCCAAATTAGCCCTAAAGACCAGGACAAGACTACTTTCACATTTCCCTAGGGTACCTTCATTTACAGAGTCCTACCCTTTGGGTTGTGCTATGCCACAGCTACCTTCCAAAGAGTTGTCTTGAGCACCTTCTCTGAGCTAGTCCATGACTCTGTTGAAATATACATGGAAGATTTCAAACCTTATGGGGATGACTTCCAAGAAGCTCTCTCCAATTTGGGAAAAGTGTTGAGAAGGTGCATCGAGATGCATCTCTCCTTGAGCCTAGAAAAGTGTGAATTCTTGAAAAGAGAAAGAGTAGTATTGGGTGACTCAATATCACAAGCAATAATATAGGTGGACCCTTAAAAAATCACCATCATCAAGAGAGTGCTTGATCCTCAAAAGCAGAGAGATGTCAAAAGTTTATTAGGGTTAGCTAGTTACTACAGAAGGTTCATCAAAGACTTTAGAAAATTGGCTTCACCATTATTTGGGTTGTTGGCCAAAGGCTCTAAGTTTACATGGTCCATTCTCTCTCAAGAAGCTTTTGATCTCATTAAGGAAAATTTGACAAATACCCTCATTCTCTAAGGTCCAAATTGGGCTCTTTCCTTCCACGTCCACACAAATGTGTCAGACAAAGCTATGGAGGAAGCCTTGGGGCAGTTAGAAGACAAATTACCTTATTCAATCTATTTCATTAGTAAGAACTTATCCAAGGTTGAACTCAATTATAATGTCATAGAAAAGGAAATGTTAGCCATTGTCCATGGTTTAAACAAATTTAGACATTATATCATTGGTTATCAAACATTGGTGCACATTGACCATGAAACCATCAAATATTTAATGAATAAACATGATGTTAATTCTATAATAATTAGATGGTTGTTTTTATTAAGTAATTTGACCTAACCATTGTTGATAAAACTGGGAAGGAGAATGTTGTTGCATATTTTTTATCCAGGTTGGTTCTACCTGTAGATGAGGAAGGAATAGTGGATGACCAGCTTCTGGATGAACACCTATTTTCTATCTCATCAAACTCTCCATGGTTTGATGACATAGCTAACTAATTGGTTGCTAATAATTTCCCTCCAAACCTCTCATCTAGGGAGAAAAGCAAGATCATAAAAAAAAGTGCCCCTTTTACCTAGATTGGTGGAAATCTCTTCAATCTGGGCCATGAACAAATTCTCAGGAGATGTGTGAGGGAGGAAGAAGTTTTTGACATCCTCTTTGCATGTCATGATATTCCTTGTGGAGGCCACTTTGCTGCAAAAAAAAATTCTTCAAAGCTTTACAGGCAGGCTACTATTGGCTTGCCCTTCACCAAGATGCTAGGAGATACACTAGTAGGTGTGACCAGTGCCAAAGGATGGGGAGACATACACATAGGGATGATATGCCTTTGCACTCTCGGGTGGCTCTATAGCCATTTGAAAAGTGGGGCATGGATTTCATTGGAACCATTGATCCAACATCCAGGAAGAAAAAGTATATCATAGTATGTATTGACTACCTAACAAATTGGGCTGAAACAAAAATTGTAAAGGAAGAAACTGAGGAGAAGGTAGCATAATTTCTGAGAGAGAATGTGTTATACAATTTTGGATTCCCTAGAGAGGTATTCATTGATCAGGGGGCTAAATTCATATCTCATCTCATTGAAAATATTCTAAGGAGGCACAAGATAAAGCATAAGAATTCCACTGCCTACCATCCTCAAGCGAATGGCCAAGTGGAAGTGACCAATAGAGCCTTGGAGAATATACTCACCAAGGTTGTGAGCAGTAGTAGAAAATATTGGTTGGAAATATTGGTAGAATCCACTTGGGCCTACAATAAAACTTGGAAGACGAAAATAGGGTTCACTCCTTATGAATTGGTCTATGGGAATAAAGATTTTCATTCAATTAAGTTTGAGTTCAACGCCTTGAGGATGGTAGCTTAATTAGACCTAGATATCAAAAATTCCCAACAACAAAGGTCGTTGCAATTAAATGGGTTTGGATGAGTTCAGGATGCAAGCACTCCTTCACACATAAGTTATTCAGTTGCAAAGGAAGGTATGGCATGACAAGAATATTAAGGAGAAGACCTTTCAAGAAGGATATTTGGCGTTGTTGTATGACTCAAGGTTCAATTATTTCAATTGAAAATTAATGAAAAGATTTATGGGACCTTACAAAGTAGAAAAATATTATGATAATGGCATAGTTCATATCAATACCATAGGTGAGGAGGGGATTCCCCTACATGTCAATGGTTACAGGCTCAAATTTTACAAAAAACCCATGTCTATGGACGAGTTTATAAATTCAATAAATAGGGAGGTGTATGTCATTGGAAACTCCATAGTTTATAGCACCTCCCCCTCCTAAAAGAAGTAGAAAAGAAAAATAAAGAGGCATGGGTGAAAGCCTCTCTAAGGCGCCAAAGGCCAACTCTAGGGTTGAAAACCTCCACCAGGCAATTCTAGAGCAAAAAACAAAAGAACAAGCAAACAAAGCATAAAAACTCCTTGGGTGAAAACCTCCTTGAGGCGCCCAAGGCAGGCTTGTGGGTTGAAAACCTATGTCGAGGCAGAACACCTACCTTCAAAATATAAAAAAAGAGAGAAAAGAGAAAAGAAACAAAAATAAAAAAAATTATAACTACGCACTCACTTGTTTTTGTTTTATGGGTTGTTGATCAAAGGATTTTTTAGATCCATGGGAGCAGTTTCTTCCTCTCTTCTCTCTCCTCAACTTACACACTCCACGGACAAGTCCATCATGCACCCATTCACTCATTTCACCTTTCAAGTAGGCAGAAAACTCCATTTTTTTCTCCTGACTGTAATTTTTATATGAAAGTCCTAGCAGCTACAAGATTCCTGTAGCACTACAAGAAACCTTGTAAATGCTATAAGAAACTTATTTACAAGGAAATTAGCTCTCTCAAAATTTTCTAAACTTCCAAAAGAGCATGATAATTTATTTATTTTTCCTATACCAACCACTCCTAATTTGATACAATGTTAATTTTCATCCGAGACAATGTTAATTTGTGATTTTTCCTGTCTGTAGTTATTCTCATACCAAGGATTTGTTTTGCAGCTCCCATATCCTTCATTGAAAATTAATTTGCCAATTTTCCTTTGAGCACATTTATTTCCTTCATGTTAAACCCTACAACAATCATTTCATCTACATACAATAATAATATAATATAGATGCCATCATTTTTCTTTTTCAGATAAACACAATAATCAGAGTGACATCTAGTATAACCTTGTTGAAACATAAACCTGTCAAATTTTATATACCACTACCTAGGAGCCTGTTTTAAGCAATACAAGCTCTTCTTCAACCTACACACTAATTTTTCCTTCCCTTTGACCTCATATTCTTGTGTTTGTTGCATATATATACCCTCCTCCAAATCTCCATGGATAAAGGTTGTATTTACATCTAATTGTTCAAGATGAAAATATGTTGTTGCTACAAGACTTAAAATAGTTCTTATTGAAGTTATTTTAAGAACAGGAGAAAATATTTCATCAAATTCAATACCTTTCTTCTGTGCAAACCCCTTTCACCACAAGTCTAGATTTGTACAGTTGTTTTCCTCCATCTTATTTCTTTAGCCTGTAAACCCATTTATTCTGCAATTGTTGTTTTACATGAAAGCAACCTAACTAAGTCCCAAGAATGGTTATGTATTAAGGATTCCATCTCTTGTTTCATGGATAGCTCCCACTTCTTCTTGGTTTCTACCTAAATTTCTTCTTCATAACATTTGGGTTCACTAGAATTAGTCAACAATACATAATATAATGAGGAGAATATCATTCATGGGGTCTACTTATCCTGGTAGATCTTCTAACACCACTTTATGGAATTTTAGGTGCATGTTGTTGTTGTGGTGGTTGTTGTTATTGTGGTTGTTGATTATTATTATTTTCAGGCACCTTTACTTTTCTGTGATCTCATCAAGAACTTTGTATTCTTTGTTTTCTTTTTCCTGTTTCTTTTCCTACAACTAATCCCTATACAAGACCTTTTCATTGAATATTACATCTTTTCTCCTAATGATTTTGTGATTTTCATAATCATATAAGCGATAACCAAAATCATTAACACCATATGCAATAAAGGTACATTTCTTTTATTTTTCCTTAGTCTTTGTTCTATTTTCTTTATTAATATAGATAAAGGTCTCATAACCAAAAGGCTTTGAAAAGGAGTAGTTCACCATTTTACTTGCCCATGCCTCCTATGGAATACCACCATCCAAGGAACTTGAAGGCCCTATGTTTATTAGATAAATAGTAGTATATGCAGCATCTTCCCAAAATTTTAAAGGCAATCCTGCATGCAATCTCATGCACCTTGCACGCTCCATGATTGTCCTACTCATCCTTTCTCACACACCATTTTCCTGTGGTGTTCTTGAAATCGTCTTCTCTTTGTGAATTCCATGCTCTAAACAGTACCTATCAAAATATTTTCTACAATATTGACCTCCATTTTCTGATCTGATACACTTCAACTTCTTTCTTGTCTCAATCTCAACCAAATATTTCCATTTTTTGAAAGTATCAAATACATCAAATTCATTTTGAATACAATAAATCCAATTTTTTCTAGTTGCATCATCAATAAAATTAACATAATAACGAGAGCCATAAAGAGATGATACCTGAGTAGGTCCCCATACATTTGTATGCACAAGATCTAATTTTTTTCTCTTATTTTCTCTCCCAACTCTAAGAAATCTAACTCTCTTCTGTTTTCCATAAACACAATTCTCACATAAATACAAATCAATATTCTTCAAACCAGGAAACAATTTTCTTGAGTGAAGAACCTTCATCCCCTTCTCTCTCATGTTTCCAAGCCTATAATTCCATAATGTTGCATCTGCTCCTGTGGAGGTTAAAGCATTAACACAATTAGAAATACCATTGCATAAATAAAATGTACCAACCTTTTCTCCTTTTTCTATTACTAGGGCTCCTTTAGTGACATTCCAGGTTTTATTTGAAAAAGTTGTCACACAGCCTTCACTGCCTAACTTCCATGTTCAAATTAGATTTTTCTTCAAATATGAAACATGTCTTACCCCCTTTAATAACCATTGGTTTCCATTCTATTGTTTTATAAGAACTCTACACATTCCAACGATTCTACAGGGTTTATCATCACCTAGACGAGCTTGTCCAAAATCTCCTTGAACATAATCATGAAAATGTTTATTATCAGGTGTGGAATGGAATGAGGCCCCTGAATCTACCACCCAAGCATCAATAAAATTTTATAAAGAAATAATCAAAGCATATTGTAACACATCACCTGTCACATTTTCTTCATGATTATTTTATTTTTGTGTGTCTCCTGCTTTTCCCTTCTGAGACTTACAATATTTCTTTAGGTGTCATTTCTTCCTACATTTCCAGCACATTATCCCTAATCTGGACTTGGATAGGCTTTTCCTTGATTTATTGAGATATCATGAGCTCTTTCCTCTTTCCATTTTTCTTCCCCTAGTATCTGCACTCAAATCATTTCCTGATGTCTCACCGGAGATTTTATGTCGTGTTTCCTTGCTAAGGGTGGCACCGATAACATCATCAAACTTTAAAGTACTAGATCCAGAGACAAGTTACTAATGGTCATAACTAAAACATTCCAAATTTCTGGTCACGAGCATGAAAATAATAGAGCCCTAACTTCATCATCAAATTTTACCCCTACAGAACTTAGCTGACTGGTAACTGTAATATTCCTAAATTAGCATGCAGCTAATTGGACTATTAATTTTTCTCTTGCCATTTAGTTAGATGAATAAATGGGTAGGGAGGCCCATAAATATCTTTAGTAGGCATAAAATCCCTCTTAGTATGAAAAGGGATCATCTTTATAGCTGGACAAAGCACCCTCATGTGAGAACAGGGGCTAATGCATGTGGACAAGGTCAAGTTTGACCAAGTCAACAACACTGGTATGGATGGAGTGGATCATCAATAGAGACAGCGCAGTGTTAGTGGGAGGAAGATTCCATGATGGTGGAAACCATAATGAGTGGGACCCAAGGTAAGAAGGCTCACATTTTCTTATAAGGAGGGAAAGGCAGCCATAGTGAGGTGGTTATTGATTATTAATTTTATGGTATGCTTGACTATTTTGCATTCTTCAGTTGTTTAGTTGAGATTGTTGTGATGTTTATCATCGGGTGTTCCCAAGCGGGAATCCCATATCCTTTCTTGAGAGGCCTCTTGGGGGAGCATTGTACTTCATTTTATACACTCAGGCTTAAGGCCCAACTTCAGTCTTTAGCTACAATGCAGTTTCTGCAGATTATTGTGTTGTGTTGCAGGGTGTTGCAGTGGAGGGTTGAGAAACCCACTTCCGGAGCTAGTTTTTCAAAGGAGGAAGCATTATTTTCTTTGGAAGATCACTGAGGGAGGTTATTGAGATTTATTTCACATCTTGGCACCAGGAAAACATATTCCCATCATCTACAGTGCAGTATCCCTCTTTGACTACGTTATTTCAGTGAGAATTCGTAGTGGGAGTTTCAATGCTTGATTTGGAGGATGAGATCTTCAGTGTTAGGATCGGCCTTTCACTTGAAATATCTATTGGATGAGATCTATTCATTATATGCATCATCTACATTCATATTCATCCAGTTATTCAGTAGCAGCTGCTATTCAGCCCTAGGTCTGCATTCTAGCATTTTTGTATTTTTGTATATTTCAGGAAATCCTTCCTGGATTGTCTTGAAAATGTGTTTGGGAGCTTAGATCTTTACTCCCGACACTTTGTAAGTCATACATTTGTAGATCTATATTATTATACATTTTCAATAGCATTGTACCATCTAAAATTTTGTTTTACTTGTATCTTGGGCATTCTGCTATGTAGCAGCATTTCATATTTCACATATGTTTTCATGCGAGGCTTTATTGCCTTGATTATTTGTGTTGTGCCCACTTCTATTGTACTTATTTGCTACTGATTTACATAATATAATGGCTCCATGGTTGTCATACATTTTGGTGTAATGTTATTCACTGCCCTTTCCAGTTTTATGTTCATATTTTTTGCTTCCCCATTTGGGAATATTACAGTGGTATCGGAGCATAATCTTGGCTCAGCCTGTGGATCTCAGCCATTATGCTATCAGGAGAATAGGAAGAAGAAGAAAGAGATCAGAATGATGGGAAGAATGATTTTTATCTCATCTCTTTTCAAATTTGAGAAGGACCTCACCAAGGAGGTCAAGAAAAGAAGAGTGGAGAGAAGCAATGGAACCACACTAGGGTCTCAAGATGAAGAAGGTCCATGTACTTCCTATCAGCAGAAGAAAGAATTGGTGTTGCATAGAGCTCCAAAGCAATACGCTATGCCCTTTTATTTTGAAGAATAAGAGAAAATTTATAGAGATGGAGGACACTTGGATCATAAGATTCTAATTGAATACCTTGCAGAATATAAATCTCAACTTAGAGCTTTCAAGGAGACTCTGACTTTCCCACAGTTCATTTATCTTGAGGAAGAAAGGAGACCTTGCAGCAATAGGAGAATCAAGGGAAATAGATTTCTATTTTCTACTTTTGATGGGCCATCCACATGTATAGCAATGGCTTTGGAAAGGAAACTAGATGCATTATTCCTACTACATCCATTGGTATAAATAGAGGTTGTCGAGATTGCAGCGCTGCACCTAGAGGGTGAAGCAAACATTTGGTGGTTCAGCCATTTGAGTCATGAAAGAGTGACTGCATTTGTAGATTTTACTCAAAGTTTTATTAAGAAATTTGACAAGTATAAATCATAGGAGGAGAGGCCTTCACCAACACTTGAGGAGACTTTTACCAGTGCTAATATAGATATGGAAAATCATCCATCATCATCAGTAGTTGGGGAAACCATTACACTAGAGAATGGAACCCTTGTAGTAGTACAAGATGTTACCAAGCACAACCAAGGTATGAAAATGTTTCCATCTTACATTATTTCAGTACATCTTATGGAGAACTATGGGAATATACCATTGCATGACCTAGGGTCAAGACTTACTGCTGGGTTGGAGTAGCAAACTATCACTGCGTTGTGGAGCCTTGATTTGTTCAAGGAGGAGATGTACTTTCATCCTAGTGTGCCATTGTTGAGCTTCACATAACTCTTGGGGTTGGAGTGTAGATTTGTGAAAGATAGGATGAGAATTTTCCTAAAAAATCCAATGTAGAACTATATGTTCAACATTGAGCATGAGCATGAGGCAGCAAATGCATCGTTATGGAAATTAGCAGCGTTGTCATTGAGCAGCAGTGATGAATTGGGGGCCCAACTATTATTGGAACATTCTGATGACCAATTTTCTTGTATGACATGGGATGGGTAGATGATTGATGAGAGGTATTCTATCTTTCATTGTTTTTATATATATTTACCTTCAACATACTTGGATCCCTATGGAGTCAATATGGTCATAAATGAGTGGTCTCCACTTGGGGATCTCCAAGAGATTTCATTTCAACATTCCTGAAATACAGAGGTAGAAATATGATATGGGAGGATGGTGTTCTCCATTGAAGGAGTACCAATATAGAGAATGGTAGGATGCACACACACTTGGAGGAAAGGGTGTGGATGGTGTTGTTCCTTGAGAAACAATTCCTTGCTGTGTACAGGAATCCGTGCTCAAGACATTAAAGATTATGTCACAAAAAGCGTATGTCTGTCTCTATTTATTAAACCTTCAAATATTAATAATATATTTCCCAAATATCAAATCTTTGCAAGTTCTGCAATGCCATGTTCTCTTTATATTGAAGTGAGCGAATGGAAGACGAAGAAAGAAAAGGATTTTAAATTGACATGCTGCTTAAAACAGAATCTACCAATATAAAATCCTGAAGAAGTGAGTAACAATAAAGCTAAAATAGAGGAGCGCCCATTAAGGATGTTTAACTCTTAGATACACAAATATCAAGAGACCTGCAGCTAAAATCACTCTACTTTATTCACAGATATGGAAATGAAATGAAAAACCAAGAAAACTCTTCAACACAGATGGAATGATGGAAACTTGCAAAACCTTTCATTCATTCAATATTTTTCAGTACAAAATTAGCCTTCAAGGTCCAAAACTCGGAACCTTCTTCCTTCTTTCAATTGTCTTTAAATACTATATGATCAAAATGGTTTCCAGTAATGAAACCGATTCTAACTAACTCTAACTGCTTAACTGCTCACCTAGTGGAGGTACATGCCTCGTAAAGTTCTATTACATTTACATGACTTCATTTAAAACATGATAAAATGTGATAATCCCTAATCTAAGGGAGCTGATGCTCCTGAAATATTGGCTGTCTCAATGACTATTGGTGGCTGAACGGCTACTTGTGGCTGAGTGGCTGGAGTTCCCTTTTCTGTGTCCATAGGAAATCTTTTGCATTCTTTCCAGAGCTTATCCTGAGTCGTCGGAGCATTCTTATAACGATGATATTCCAGTGTAAACACAACAAACTGACTGTGAGTAAGATTACCTGTGAACAATGTCTTCACCATCCATAGCAGAAGGAAATGCCTTTGTAAGAAATTAAATACCGTTTCTCCCTTCAAAACCTGTGTCTTCTCATGCCGGCCATCTGCTCTGCTCTTTCCAAATATCAACTGATCTTCATAGAATTTCCAGGACATAATCTCCCCTCTCTCCGTCCAGCATGAGGGCAAACCTGTTCTCGTCAACTTGTCAAATGATATATCAAATTTCTTAATTATCTCTCTAATTCCCTGTGACCGCTTCTCTGAGGCCTTTAGAAGGTCGTTTTTTATGATCATTTTATTTACCTCTTCAGCATAGAAGTACCTATCCTGTATCCCCATATCTCTTAACTCTTCATCTGTCTTGGCATTAATAAAATTTATGAATTTTCTGGCCCAATTCACTCTTTTAATAGCGGCCTGCTTCTCCGATAATAGCTCCTTTTCATGCTCTGAAACAATGTTTTTCTCTCTGGCAATTATATTCATGGAATCCCATTTTGACTGCATTTCTGAAATAATTTCATTCCAGATGATATCCTTAGCTTTAATCAGAGAAATATTTCCCTTTAATTTCTCCTTGAGCTCTTTGATTTCATCCTCAGCTTTCTGTAGCTTCTGCTTGTTCTCTTGTGCTTTTTCTTCCCATCCCTGCATCATCTTGGTAACCGTGACCAATTCTGACTGGGCTTGTTTACAATCTCTTTCCGCCATCTTTAATTCTGTGTTTAGCTGAATAACCTGGGCTTGAGGGTCAGCTTCACCTGCAGAAAAATCAAAAGTACAAGTATGTTTCTCGATTTGATTCTGTAAGGTTATAGCAGTCTGCTTTACCTTAGTTAGTTCTTCATCTTTCTTCATCAACTGCTATCGCAATTCCTCTTTCTCCTTTTCAACCTCAGCTACTTCGGCCGCCAATGAGTGCTCTGTAGCTGGTAATTTCAACTTTTTCCTTAATGAAGATATTTCTGCTTCTGTACTTTTCATAAGTTTTTGAATTGTGGCTTTATCATTCGGATCCACACCGATTTTCATAATGATCTTCTTCAGCTCTTCATTTTGAGTTGTTAATGCCCTTGCATTAGCTTTCTCCATTTTGCATTGTTTGATGACCTTTGCAAGCATGTTTTCAGTCTTGACTGCTGTAGCATTGGTCTTGCTCAAATCATTTACAATCAGCTGACCGGTCGGCATGTGAAGATTCATTTTGTCCCACAAGGGGATCTTTTTAACATCCATGACTATGTTTAACTCCTTAAAGCTGCCCGAAGGTCCAAGGGACATTCCTGTCGGATGTGACAGAGCCATCTTAAACTGATCTTTCTCCAGATCCATCACAGTCAATAGTCTGGTTTGGTCAGCAGGTATATGGTGCTCTGCTTGTGCTTCTATATTGGCTTTTATCCTCTGGTTCCTTTCCTCAATCTGTGTGAACACTTGCTTCATGGAAGGAGCCTTTTCCAAATGAAGTTCCTGTCTACTAGGAGATGAGGGGCAATCTTGTTCTTCATTGACTTGGAGAGTAAAACCAGGTGAATTGGAAGAATGGTCTTCGGCTAGTTTGGTCCTTTTTTCCTCTCGGGGCTCCTCATCATCGATTTCAATAACATCCTCTCTACCTCTTTTGCTCATTCTTTCCAAAATTGCAGGTGTTTGAATACTGGTCTTTGATGAACTTGACCCTCCTGGATTAGCCAGTTTCTCCAAATCAGGTTTACTTACATGAGTAAATGCAGCATACCCATTCTCAACCCTTTTCTGAGAAATTATCCCATGTGGATCATAGGGCCATTTCTCTCCCAACAACAACTGCGTCCCTTCCAATATTTTTGATACTTCTTCAAAAGCTTGTCTTGCGTTAACAACAAAAGGGCCTACACTCATAGGCAACTTGTACATCAATCCTTTCTTCATGGGCAGAAAATGAACTTTATCTACATTAAGACTTTGCCTTATAAATTCCAGGGAAAAAAGTCTCATGGGAACAAAGGTTGGGAGCCTATAGGGCTCAATACTAACTCCATACAGCCTTATCTCAGAGTAATCTTCAAAAACAAACCAGTCTCCAAATTTACAATTGGGTCCTAACTGTAGGAACTCCTGGGCCTTTGGCAGAAAGCATGGAGGAAGAGTTCCATTCAGAATTTTATAAGCAGTAGACATGAAATGGTCAACAAATTCAAACAACCCGGCTTCGTTCTCTTCTTTTCTAACCATATCAGTCCAGAATAAAACTGACTGCTTATTTTTATTACTATCCATTATATTTAAACCCACACTCATGAACTCTTCAACATTTTGATATAAAAATAAGTAAACTACCAATGATGGAAATCTGAAAAAACCTGTTAGAGGGAAGGCGATCAATTGGGAATTTACTACTTCCTGCCAAAAAGACGGGATGTCTAGCACCACCCCTGGTTTCATCATAAGAGCGAACATCCCCAAGATTGCTTTATCAATTTCGTGATCATCATCTCTTCCCAAAATCTCCATAATGCAGCTAAGAACTGGCCTATACTGAACACTAAACGCCTCCAAACTGAACTTTCCTGCTTCAAATTGAGTTTTCTCTGGACTTGGTATCAAAAACGACATGCAACGATTAAACTCTTCATTTGAAAGCTCCTCGAAATACTGAGCCAACGAATCTTCGGAGAACTGCAATGGAGACTCATATTCTAGAAAACATAATGCTTGACGCATTAATTGTGTTGAAACCTGCAGGATATTTTCCCCCTGAGAATTCATAACGAAACACTTGCCAGGGTACATAGACAAAACTAACCAAGAAATGAATTCGGGGAAGAAGTGAATTTTCGGAACACAAGCGGACAACACACCCGAACTTTTCATATCAGAGAACACAGGGGACTTGTCAGTGTTCAGGGTTACTTGGTAATGCAATAGGGGGTGTTTGACGGACGACGCGGTATCATGAACATCCTTCTCACTATCTAGGAGGGGACTGAGACTTGATGAACCAGACAACGATGTTCGCTTGGCCATGGCTGACAGGAATTTGAAAGCAATTCACGAGGCAATGGATAATGCAAAGGTGGCGGGACGCGGTTAAACAGGGCAAACAGTCACATATAAATCAAAACGGGACGGAAGAACCCCTTTTATAGGCTACAGAAACCATAATAAATGCGGGAGTGACGTGGAAAAATAGTTGACAGTGGATGACAGCTGTTTTCCATCTCGGCTGATGACGTCATTGCGGGGGGTCTGTGAGTACGGCGGAAGAGTTTGATCCATACCCCCCGTAATAAATCCTAGCCGTTGATCACGGCATTTCCAAGATCTGACTGGTCAACTGCGGGGGGTCAGGATTTGATAACCGATGGGCTGATTCACCCCCCGCAATAGCTTATCCGTAAGCTTCTTTGTGTGATTGCGACTTCCGCTCATGAATTTTCTCGGGTCTTAACTTTGAAATATATATATATATATCAACCTAAGGCTGACGACCGCTTCATGTATAGAAAAATTATAAATACATTGCATTCCTCTTTTTGTTTATGCTAAAGTATTAACAACTTCATACTATAGCACATTTTCGAATTCTTATATATATATTTTTTCTTTTTTCTTTTAAAATTTCGAAATGAAATATAAAAAGGATATGTAGATAATGATCCACAACATCTGGCTCCACCTAGGGATAGTGTTTTTAACACTAAGAACCTGCAGATTAGTGCCTTCACGTTGATGAAAATGTACAATGACCACACCGGATATATACAATGATGAACCAACAACTACTTAATGTTGGAAATAATGCTTGAGATATTGCCCGTTCACAGGCATATCCAGCACTTCTCCTTCCAGATTTTCCAACATGAAAGTATTATTTCCTCTGACTTCATTAATTTTGAATGGGCCATACCACAAGGGATCAAATTTACCGTGTTTTCCTTTGTCTTCCCTTCGTGTATCCCATCTCAATACTAAATCTCCTTTCTGAAACAAAACTTCCTTTGCTTTTCTATCAAATACTACCTTCATCTTCCGCTGATAAGTGAGCAAGTTGTCCCGAACTTGATTTCTGTTTTCACTTAGTTCCATCACATTGTTCATTCTTCTTATCATGGCATTTGGTTCTGCTTGGGCATCTTGGAGAAAATAAATCACAGGTTTTACCAATTGTGTGGGGAACAAAGCTTGAGTGCCGTATACGAGCTCATAAGGAGACTTGCCAGTAGACCTCCTAGTAGTCATCCTTGTTGCCCACAAGGCAAAAACTAACTTCGTATCCCAATTCTTCTGATTTTCACTGATTTTTTTCTTCAAAATTCTTACCAATGTTTTATTAGAGGATTGTGCTAATCCATTTCCCTGCGGACGATAAGCTGTAGAATGAGACAATATTACATTGTAAGTTTGACAAAAATTAATAAACCTGAGTGAACTGAAAACCTGGGCATTATCTGTCACAATCTTCACTGGGCATCCAAACCTGCTAAAAATATTCTCCTCCAAAAACTTCATAACAACCAAATCATTTGCCTTCCTGGTGGGAATTGCCTCTAACCACTTTGTAAAATAATCTGTAGCAGTAAGGATCCACTTAAACTGCCCACTGGATGGTGGATTGATTTCTCCAATGAAATCCAACCCCCATTGTCTAAAAGGTTCTTCAATAAAAACAGGGAGAAGAGGTAATGGAGCTAGCTTTTTCTTCTCTACAAATAATTGGCATTTTTGACAACTTTTGACTGTTTTGTAAACATTAGTAAACACAGACGGCCAATAGAAACCTGATTTGAATATTTTATGAGCAGTTACCTTCCAGCTGTAATGCCCTCCACACAAGCATTCATGATATTCTTTAATCACTTCTGAAATTTCTTCCTCTGTTAGACATAACAAAAACATACCAGCTGGATCCTTCCAATATAATTTTGCTTCGATTATGACATAAGGCTGAGCCTTATGTTTCAAAGCCCTGTATTTACCTCTATTTATTGAAGGGGGACATGAAAGAAAGCATAAATAATGTACAATATCCTTATACCATTCTGAGCAGAGAAATTTATACTTAATTGTTGTCTTTGACTGATCATCATGCGTTTCTCCATCGGATTCTTCTACAGGGGCCAACAAATTGATTCCCAATGCTTGGAAGTTGGACTCTGTCAATAATTTGGCCAAGCCCAATCCTTTAAACAGCTTGGTTGGTTTTACATCCAAATCATACTCTTGAATTTAGCAATCCATTTTCCCCTTTTACCTTCCACATTGCTTTGTACTAGCACATCTTTTACAGCTAAATTGGGAACGTACGCTAAAATCTGAGAATGAAGGATATAAGTTCTGAAGGCTTTCAGTGCTTTTACCAGAGCGTACACCTGTTTCTCCAATATATTATAATTCAATTCTGCATCTCAGAGAACTTTACTAAAATATGCCACTGGTTGTTCCTGCTTTTCTTCGTTTCTCTGCAATAACACGGCTGCAATAGTTGAGGAAGAAGCAAATGAAAAGATTTGAAATGGTTTCAAATAGTCTAGACTGATTAGAACAGGTGCTTCCTTTAAAGCCTCTTTAATTCTCTGAAAATATTCCCTCGCTTCTTTGTCCCACTTCACCTCAGCGTTCTTTTTTAACATGTCTGTTATCTTTTTAACGATCTCTGCATAATTTGGGACAAACCACCTTAGAAAATTAATTTTTCCGAGAAATCGTTGAATATCTTTCTTACTTCGCGGCAGTGGAATTGACTGAATTGCTTCAACCCTCGCTGGATCAATCTTCACTCCTTCCTTAGAAACGATGTGGCCTAGTAATTTACCCTCCTCTAGGGCAAACAAAGACTTTTTAGGATTCAGTGATAATCCAAACTTTCTGCACTTCATGAAGGCTTTCTGCAAATGATGTAAATGCTCCTCATCAGATTTCGAAAAAATTATGACATCATCTAAATAAACCACCACAAACTCGTCTCCCACAAACGCGATATCCATCGCCCTCTGGAATGTGGCCCCTGCATTCATCAGGCCAAATGGCATCCTGGCATACATGAATGTTCCCCAAGGCGTAGTGAAAGCGGTTTTCTTCTGATCTTTCTTCTCCACAGCTACCTGGTTATACCCTGAAAACCCGTCCACCATAGACAATCTATAAGCACCGGTCACTTTCTGTAAGACAAAATCCATTTTCGGCAAAGGATAATTATCTTTTAATGAAGCCCTGTTCAAATTCCTGAAATCTACGCACAACCTTATCTCTCTGTTTTTCTTTCGGACGGGTACAAGATTAGAAACCCAATCTAAATATCTGAGTGGAACGATTATCTTGGCTTGCAGCAGTTTGTTTATTTCCTTTTCGATCGGAGCCAACAGCAATGGATTAATCTACCTAAGCTTCTGTTTATGTGACTTGACTCCATCCTTAAGTGGAATTTTGTGCTGTATGATGCTCTTATCATATGTTTTCAAATCATCATACGACCAAGCAAATACATCTTTAAATTGTTTGAACAAATCTACATACCTTTCTTTATATTCCTTCGGGATCCCTTTGAACAATTTGACCATTTTAGGCTCCTGTTGAGTACCCAAGTTGCAATCTTCCACCTGCTCGTCTTGGTTCATTTTCTTTTGATTCATGGCAATGTCATTAGCCCCGAACAGTCTTTCGAGAGGTACTAAGCCTCTTGGCAAGACATTGTCTTTCAACTGAATAATTTCTTGACCACCAATCTTCTTTTTAAGAGTCTCACCAGCCAATTCATCTTAATCACTTTCCAAATCAATCTGATGATCTTCAAAATCTTCAGTCATCAACAAAAACTGCTTAATCTGTTCATCATCTTCAAAGACCTGCCAATGTTTAATATTGTCAGGAATCGAAGGTCTATGTCTCATCTCTATTTCATACCTTAGTTTCAAGCTGATAGGGGGCTTGAATGTACTTGCTGCAATAGCCAAAGAATCAGCCAGTCTATTCTCTTCCCTTGGAACAAACTATAAGTTGAAGGCTTTGAAATAATTTTCGATCAGATCCCATACTTCATTCCGATATGCGCGTAACCTGGGATGTTTATTTTGACATAAATTCTTGATCTGTCTTATAATTAATTCTGAATCTCCAAACACAGTCATGGATTTAATTCCCATCTGCTTAGCTGTCTGCAAAATAATAATTAATGCCTCATATTCTATGACATTATTAGTGGATTCGAACTTTAATTTGAAAGAAAAAGGTACCAGATTACCTTCCGGAGAAAAAAAAATGAAACCAGCTCCCGTGCCTTCTTTGGAAAACGCGCCATCAAAATAATACTTTCATAGCTTATCTGAATGTAGTTCCTTATGTACAATTGTTAAATCGATCTTCCCTTGAGATTCTTCAGCAAATTCTGCATCCTCATGCAGCATGAAACAAGATAGGTCGTCCTTCTCTTGGCCATAAATTGGTGAATTACTTGCATCCTTCTTGGTAGCATTTTTTTGAAATCTAGTCTCTCTATACAACCTTCTTTCTTCACCATTGAAAACGGGAATAATAGCATATGTAAAGTCCAGTTTCAAAACTCCTCCAAGCTTTGCCCCCCATGATCTAGATAATAACATACCAAACCTGGCTGGAATATCTGCCACTACAACATCCATCATAATGCTTTTGGCTGGGATTTGAGCCAATGAAACAACCATATCTTTAATAAGACCCACACACTTAACCCTCTTTGAGTCAAAAGAGTAAAGATCTCTATATGGCTTGGTGATTTGTAAATTTAACTCCTTCATCACACTCAATGGCATCAGATTGTGTGATGCGCCAGAATCTAGCATACAATTGTGCAAAACGAAATCATGCAAGAGAAGAGATATATAAAAAGGAGGAACAGACGAATCTACCTCTTCAACATGAGGTCCAAATGTCACCACTAGCTTTTCTTCCTGTAGATTTACTGTATCGCTCACTTCGTCAGGTTGAGACAGATTAATAAATTCAGCAATCTCTTTCTTGTAACCCGGTGTTTTTATTAGTTCAAGAAGAGGTACTTGTATTTTCACTTTTTCTAACTCTTTCGACAAACTGAAAGTTTGATTTGATTTTGTCAACTTTTCAGGTTCTTCTTGATCTTTTTTGGAACTTAGATTCTGATTAGAAACCGTAACCACTTTCTCAAAAATGTTAGAATCTTTAACTTTCGTCTGAGAAGTTTCAGCTTGCTGCTTTCCTTTCTGTAGTGGAGTCGCCATTGGAGTAGGTGCTACTTCTGATTCTTTTTCTTCATTATCTTGCGTCCTTAACCTCTTTTTTGAACTCAAATCATACTTTTTATGCAACTCAGATTGCATAAAGTCTGTGAATTTTCTGCAGTAATCATCCATCTCTTCTTGATCGAATGAGAGATCAGCTTCTTCCTCTTCCTTCACCCCTTCTTCATCAATTTCTTCTTCTGTTTCATCATCTTCCATATACACAGCAGAGATTCGAGCATCATCTTCTCTCTCGTCATCTTCATCTGCTGAACGGGACGGGGCCGCTTCTATGTACAAAGGTTCTTGCACCTGATCTTGATATTTTCTTTCTCTTTGTAGAATTTGCAGGGGCTGTTTTTTAAATTGGGGATTAAAAACCCCTCTATTCTGTCTGGCAGGCTTACTATCTATTTCCAACTTTACCAATTTATTTGAAAGATTTTTTATGACCTTAGTCATGCCTTCAATTCTCTGATCTTGAGCTGAGGCTTCTTCTTTAGCCTTTCCTTTATCTGATACTTTACCAGCAGCGGACATATTAGCTTCAATCTCCAAAGCATCAGTTTGGATCTGTTCCAACGTAGGAGACCTTCTTTCCCTCAATGTGAAACTGAATTTTGGTTCAAAAGCACCAGCAAAAACAAACCTTGCTCCAATAGGAGGGGGTTTCATTTCAAAAGGCAAACTATTATACAATTTGTTAAATCTTTTAACAAAGTCATTCATATTTTCATCGAATTTCTTCTTGATTGCATTAAATTCTGTCAAATAATATCCGTGGTCCCTTTTTTCACCCCATCTCTCATTAAAACGTCTTTCTAGGGCATCCCAATCATTAATGGAACCATTCGGTAATCCTTCGAACCATTTCCTTGCCTCTCCACTTAGAGACTGAACAAAGAGTCTCATAACAACATCCAAATGTTCAACGTTTAAATTCTCTGCAAAAGTGCAAAACATGGGCAAGTGTTGTTCTGCGGTTATTTCATCTTCACCAGTAAATCTAGGGAATAACTTGAGATACTCCTGAGGCATATCATGCAGTGGTTGTGGTAGATTTAATGGTGCATATATGTTCATCAAGAAAGCAGCGGCTGCAAGAACTGCCATGTTTACGCCCGGGTTAACTGCTCCTTGAGCGGGGGTAAAATGAATACCAGTTGTAGGAAAAGATGAATGAGGTGAAACAACTGATATAGGAATTGGACTATGAACGATCGCAGAAGAGCTGGTAGCTGTATGGGGCTGAGTTTCTATAAAAGGAAAAGACACAAACTCCAAAGATTGCTCTTCTAATGTGGGTTCTTCAAAATGAATGGGTGATGGTGATGATTCTTCTTCCGAGAAAATGAGTTTCTTGGAAGCTTTCTTGAATGAGAAAATGTGTAAACTGCTGCCAGGTGCGAGTAGTGTAGTTTCAGGTGTATCTAATATTTTTGGTTTCTGGCCCTTCTTTGAAACAAGCTTCTCAGGATCTGACAAAACGGGAACTGTTTGCTGAGAGGTATCTGACCTCGTGTGAGGTTTCTTAGGAGCCAGAGCTATTTTCAAACAATCACAGCGTACTATTTCCTCCTCTCTGAACAACCAGAGGAAATGTAAAACAAAACCCAGGGAAAATCTTCGACTCTTCGTTCCCCGGCAACGGCGCCAATTAATGTTGTTCCTTGAGAAACAATTCCTTGCTGTGTACAGGAATCCGTGCTCAAGACATTAAAGATTATGTCACAAAAAGTGTATGTCTATCTCTGTTTATTAAACCTTCAAATATTAATAATATATTTCCCAAATATCAAATCTTTACAAGTTTTGCAATGCCATGTTCCCTTTATATTGAAGTGAGCGAATGGAAGACGAAGAAAGAAAAGGATTTTAAATTGCCATGCTGCTTAAAACATAAACTACCATTATAAAATCCTGAAGAAGTGAGTAACAATAAAGCTAAAATAGAGGAGCGCCCATTAAGGATGTTTAACTCTTAGATACACAGATATCAAGAGACATGCAGCTCAAATCACTCTACTTTATTCATAGATATGGAAATGAAATGAAAACTGAGAAAACTATTCAACACAGATAGAATGATGGAAACTTGCAAAACTTTTCATTCATTCAATATTTTTCAGTACAAAATTAGCCTTCAAGGTCCAAAACTCAGAACCTTCTTTCTTCTTCCAATTGTCTTTAAATACAATATGACCAAAATGGTTTCCAGTAATGAAACTGATTCTAACTAACTCTAACTGCTTAACTGTTCACTGTAGTGGAGGTACATGCCTCGGAAAAGTTCTATTACATTTACATGACTTCATTTAAAACATAATAAAATGTGATAATTCCTAATCTAAGTGAGATGATGATCCTCAAATAGTGGCTGTCTCAATGACTATTTGTGGCTGAACGGCTACTTGTAGCTGAGTGGTTGGAGTTCCCTTTTCTGTGTCCATAGAAAATCTTTTGCATTCTTTCCAGAGCTTATCTTGAGTCGTCGAAGCGTTCTTATAATGATGATATTCCAGTGTAAACGCAACAACCTGACTGTGAGTAAGATTACCTGTGAATAATGTCTTCACCATCCATAGCAGAGGGAAATGCCTTTGTAATAAATTAAATACCGTTTCTCCCTTTAAAACCTGTGTCTTCTCATGCCTGCCATCTGCTCTACTTTTTGCAAATATCAACTGATATTCATAGAATTTCCAAGACATAATCTCCCCTTTCTCCGTCCATCATGAGGGCAAACCTATTCTCGTCAACTTGTCAAATGATATAACAAAATTTTTAATTATCTCTTTAATTCCCAGTAACCGCTTCTCTGCGGCCTTTCGAAGGTCATTTTTTATTATCATTTTATTTACCTCCTCAGCATAGAAGTACCTATCCTGTATCCCCGTATCTCCTAACTCTTCATATGTCTTGGCATTAATAAAGTTTATGAATTTTCTGGCCCAATTCGCTCTTTTAATTGTGGCCTGCTTCTCAGATAATAGCTCCTTTTCATGCTCTGAAACAATGCTTTTCTCTCTGGCAATTATATTCATGGAATCCCATTTTGACTGCATTTCTGAAATAATCTCATTCCAGATGATATCCTTAGCTTTAATAAGAGAGATATTTCCCTTTAATCTATCCTTGAGCTCTTTGATTTCATCCTCAGCTTTATGTAGTTTATGCTTGTTCTCATGTGCTTTTTCTTCCCATCCCTGCATCATCTTGGTAACCGTTTCCAATTCTGACTGGGCTTATTTACAATCTCTTTCCGCCATCTTTAATTCTGTGCTTAGCTGAATAACCTGGGCTTGAGGATCAGCTTCACCTGCAGAAAAATCAAAGGTACAAGTATGGTTCTCAATATGATTCTGTAAAGATATAGCGGTCTGCTTTACCTTAGTGAGTTCTTCGTCTTTCTTCAATAACTGTTGTCGCAATTCCTCTTTCTCCTTTTCAACCTCAGCTACTTCGGCCGCCAATGAGTGCTCTGTAGCTGGTAATTTCAACTTTTTCCTTAATGAAGATATTTCCGCTTCTGCACTTTTCATAAGTTTTTGAATTGCGGCTTTATCATTTGGATCCACACCGATTTTCATAATGATCTTCTTCAACTCTTCATTTTGAGTTGTTAATGCCCTTGCATTAGCTTTCTCCATTTTGCATTGTTTGATGACCTTTGCAAGCATGTTTTCAGTCTTGACTGCTGTAGCATTGGTCTTGCTCAAATCATTTACAATCAGCTGACCGGTCTGCATGTGAAGATTCATTTTGTCCCACAAGGGGATCTTTTTTACATCCATGACTATGTTTAACTCCTTAAAGCTGCCCAAAGGTCCAAGGGACATTCCTGTCGAATGTGACAGATCTATCTTAAACTGATCTTTCTCCAGATCCATCACAGTCAATAGTCTAGTTTGGTCAGCAGGTATATGGTGCTCTGCTTGTGCTTCTATATTGGCTTTTATCCTCTGGTTCCTTTCCTCAATCTATGTGAACACTTGCTTCATGGAAGGAGCCTTTTCCAAATGAAGCTCCTCTCTACCAGGAGATGAGGGGAAATCTTGTTCTTCATTTACCTGGAGAGTAAAACCAGGTGAATTGGAAGAATGGTCTTCGGCTAGTTTGGTCCTTTTTTCCTCTCGGGGCTCCTCATCATCGATTTCAATAACATCATCTCTACCTCTTTTTCTCATTCTTTCCAAAATTGCAGGTGTTTGAATACTGGTCTTTGATGAACTTGACCCTCCTGGATTAGCCAGTTTCTCCAAATCAGGTTTACTTACATGAGTAAATGCGGCATACCCATTCTCAACCCTTTTCTGAGAAATTATCCCATGTGGATCATAGGGCCATTTCTCTCCCAACAACAACTGCGTCCCTTCCAATATTTTTGATACTTCTTCAAAAGCTTGTCTTGTGTTAACAACAAAAGGGCCTACACTCATAGGCAGCTTGTACATCAATCCTTTCTTCATGGGCAGAAAATGAACTTGATCTACATTAAGACTTTGCCTTATAAATTCCAGGGCAAAAAGTCTCATGGGAACAAAGGTTGGGAGCCTATAGGGCTCAATACTAACTCCATACAGCCTTATCTCCGAGTAATCTTCAAATACAAACCAATCTCCAAATTTACAATTGGGTCCTAACTGTAGGAACTCCTGGGCCTTTGGCAGAAAGCATGGAGGAAGAGTTCCATTTAAAATTTTATAAGCAGTAGACATGAAATGGTCAGCAAATTCAAACAGCCCGGCTTCGTTCTCTTCTTTTCTAACCATATCGGTCCAGAATAAAACTGACTGCTTATTTTTATTACTATCCATTATATTTAAACCCACACTCATGAACTCTTCAACATTTTGGTATAAAAATAAGTAAACTAGCAATGATGGAAATCTGAAAAAACCTGTTAGAGGGAAGGCGATCAATTGGGAATTTACTACTTCCTGCCAAAAAGACGGGATGTCTAGCACCACCCCTGGTTTCATCATCAGAGCGAACATCCCCAAGACTGCTTTATCAATTTCGTGATCATCATCTCTTCCCAAAATCTCCATAATGCAGCTAAGAACTGGCCTATACTGAACACTGAACGCCTCCAAACTGAACTTTCCTGCTTCAAATTGAGTTTTCTCTGGACTTGGTATCAAAAACGACATGCAACGATTAAACTCTTCATTTGAAAGCTCCTCGAAATACTGAACCAACGAATCTTCGGAGAACTGCAATGGAGACTCATCTTCTGGAAAACATAATGCTTGACGCATTAATTGTGTTGAAACCTGCAGGATATTTTCCCCCTGAGAATTCATAACGAAACACTTGCCAGGGTACATAGACGAAACTAACCAAGAAATGAATTCGGGGAAGAAGTGAGTTTTCGGAACACAAGCGGACAACACACCCGAAATTTTCATAGCAGAGAACACAGGGGACTTGTCAGTGTTCAGGGTTACTTGGTAATGCAATAGGGGGTGGTTGACGGACGACGCAGTATCATGAACATCCTTCTCGCTATCTAGGAGGGGACTGAGACTTGATGAACCAGACAACGATGTTCGCTTGGCCATGGCTGACAGGAATTCGAAAGCAATTCGCGAGGCAATGGATAATGCAAAGGTGGCAGGATGCGGTTAAACATGGCAAACAGTCACATATAAATCAAAACGGGATGGAAGAACCCCTTTTATAGGCTATGGAAACCATAATAAATGCAGGAGTGACGTGGAAAAACAGTTGACAGTGGATGACAACTGTTTTCCATCTCAGCTGATGACGTCATTGCGGGGGGTCTGTGAGTACGGCGGAAGAGTTTGATCCATACCCCCCGTAATAAATCCCAGCCGTTGATCACGGCATTTCCAAGATCTGACTGGTTAACTGCGGGGGGTCGGGATTTGATAACCGACGGGCTGATTCACCCCCCGCAATAGCTTATCCGTAAGCTTCTTTGTGCGATTGCGACTTCCGCTCAGGAAGTTGCTCGGGTCTTAACCTTGAAATATATATATATCAACCTAAGGCTGATGACCGCTTCATGTATAGAAAATTTAGAAATACATTGCATTCCTCTTTTTGTTTATGCTAAAGTATTAACAACTTCATACTATAGCACATTTTCGAATTCTTATTATTTTTTTTTATTTTTTATTTTAAAATTTTGAAATGAAATATAAAAAGGATATGTAGATAATGATCCACAACAAATGGTAAGAAAAATATTGGTGAGTCACCTACATATCTATGACACAGGGCAGCAGGAGGCATGGCTGTGTTGGCTACTCTTGAAAGAGTTTGGCCATCATATGACATATCCTTCTTCTAAGGGGATGATGGTGGATGTAACATGGAATGGCACTTGCATCATATGGTAGCAAGAAGTTTGGGTGCATTGTGTTGATATTACACTCTGCATGTCAATCATCATATTTTCACCTGATGGTTTGCATGATGGAGGTGTAAGGGGGCAGCAAGAGCTATTGTTGCTTTGGTTACTCTTGGGAGATTATGGGAAAATTTTCTCCCATACTTGGCATTATATTTCAAGAGAAAGGGATGGCACAATCAAAGTGCAAAGAGGCTACCCTTCAGCATTGGAGGATCAGGAGGTAGTTCCACATAGGAATGAGACTCCCACACATAGTAGCATAATGGTGGATTACTTTGGCATATGGCATGTCAAAGAATGGAACCATGGAGTGGAAAGAGTCTTATCACTAAGGCCAATAGCAATGTCACTTAGGAGTATGTGTCTATTGATGGAGTGTTCCAAGGGGAGTATGCATTCCTTCATTTTTCAGATCCTTATGAGAAGATTCTCATGGGAGGGCTCATCTTTGGACCTCACTTTCAACCTATTCACTATGCATGGTAATAAATGTATTTATGTAGTTATTGATCATCTCATAAAGTATTTGCATCTTCTCACCTTCTATGTACAGTGCATTTCTCCCAAAGAGGACAAGATTATCTTTGAGTTTCATGGTCACTCTAGGGCCAACATTTGTGATGGAGATAGCCCTTATTTGCATGACTTTGGGAAAATGTGGTGTTATTCTTGTTATTCTTAGCTAATTTATAATGCCATTTACCACCTCATAGTAGATGAGAAAACATGCACAGATAGCAACCTGTTGGGAGAAAACTTGCCACATGATGTTCTAAAATAGCAGTTGGTAAAAATGCGTTGTATCCACTGGGAAAACCATTGGTACCATACAAAATTTCACATAACCTTCAAAAATTTTTAGATTTGGATACCACAAGGTGATGATGTACCATTCACTTTGTATGGAATGGTTTGGGCTCATGAAGTTAGAGGAGGTGTCTTTGGAGATCTAGTTGTCCTTGTGTATCTTGAGGGCAACATTATTACAACCCAATATCAGCAACAACTCTACACTTTCCATAAGTGGAGAGAGAGACAGCGTGGGGTAGGCCATTTTTTCTAGCATGTTCAATTACGCATCCCACCTACATTGCAGGAGCCTAAGGTGGAGGAGATTTTCCATGAGTTTCCATGTTTGAGAGTGACTCACTTTCTATGGATGATAGCTTGGGGATGGAGGCTTCACATGGGAATGATAGTTCCCAATATATTTTAGATTACATGCCTCAAGAATGCCTCTAGACAACACATTGTTGCCTCCATGGGTGTTTTACTTCTTCTTGGTGATAGCTGTTTGGGATGGTTACCAAAAGCTAACTTGCATATTTGGGAGAGGAAACTTGGAGATTTATTGAGGAGACAACATCTTGTTCCTTGGAGGATTTTATCATATGAGGATGCTACAGGATGAGGAGAGGAGGCTCTTCAGTTCTATCCTTACAGTTGCTTGAGGACAAGCAACATTTGGGAGGGGAGGACTGTAATATTCCTAAATTAGCATGCAGCTAATTGGAATATTAATTTTTCTCTTGTCATTTAGTTAGATGAATAAATGGTTAGGGATGCCCATAAATCTCTTTAGTAGGCATAAAACACCTCTTAATATGAAAATGGATCATCTTTATAGCTGGACAAAGCACCCTCATGTGAGAATAGGGGCTAATGAATGTGGACAAGGTTAAGTTTGACCAAGTCAACAGCACCGGTATGGATGGAGTGGATCATCAATAGAGACAGTGCAGTGCTAGTGGGAGGAAGATTCCATGATGGTGGAAACCCTAATGAGTGGGACCCAAGGTAAGAAGGTGTTAGCCACCCATAAATTCTGTCATATCAGGTGGTGGCTAAATGATGTTGGATAGCCTTCAAAAAACAATATGCATTGCTAAAAATTGTTGATACTTAAAGTCTTTTGATATATCCTATCCTTTGGATAATCGTCACTGCTGTTTCCCTTCATAACTCAGAAATCCTATTGATTTCCAAGCCAGAATACCACTGCAAACACCATTTCCATTTTCCCCTTTTTCCAAAGCTAACCTCATTTTATATCCCTCTATTTCCCATGAAAATCCCTCATTTTCATGTTTTTCCGATTTCCCCTTCATCAAAATCCCTTTGATAAGGTTTAAAGACTCCTTCTTTGCCTTATCGGAACCCCCCTAACCCTTTGAAAATCATTAAAAAACCATAAAAACCCATGTTTTGGGCATATATGGGTCCTAGCCCTTTTCCCATTGGCCCTCAGTCACATTGTTTCCCATATGCCCCATGACCCCGCAATCGGGCGCCAAGCCATTTTTTAATTATTCCCACCAAAGTTTAAAACCTTTGGTTATATATATATAACCTCTGTTTATATTAATTTTCTGATGTTTTATTATTTTATTAAATTTTCCGCCGGTACAAGTTTTAAATCGTTCCGCACCGTCGATCTGATCTGAAGATCGGACAGTGCGGAGTCCATCTCCCGGTGGTCCCCACATTCCACTAACCCAACCAAAAAACCGTGCGGTTTTCATCGCACTGCCTTTGGGTGATGGAAATTTTTTCCCGATCGCCAACGATTCCACTCATCGCATGACATGTGTCCCGTGTACTTTTTTAAAATTGCTTGCCCATCGCGCATTATCGTTCGGACGTGGACGCCCAGCGATATTGCTGTCCACCGTCCGATCTGGGGCGGGCCATCCAACAGCTATCGCTCTTCGAAGATGCCCAACAGTTAACCGGGCTACAGCGCACCATCCAATTAATCTCCGCCATCGATCTGATCTGCATATCGACAGTCCATATTCCATCGCCCTGATTCCATTGCCCAGTCAACGATTCTTCGTTTTTTGACTTTCCCCTTTTCTCCCGACCATCGATCTCTGCATGTTCGACAGCTCTGATTTAATCTTTCTTCTGCCTTCTCCGATCAATCCCAATCATTGGATGATGCCATCCAACGAACATGCTTCCTCCACGTGTCCTCTACAGCAGTAAACTTATATATGAAGGATTTTATAATAGTTTTTTGTATTTTGCAGGGTTTAAATGGTTTTTTCGCCATTTTTTGAAGAAAATTTGAAAGCAGAGGATGACGATCCTCCTGCCTTTGATTCACCAAAGAAAATCAAATGCAGGGTTTATAATTCACGTTTCATTAATGATTCTTGAGGAATTGATGCCATATCACCCCTACGCAGCCCTGCACATCCGCAAAAACACCATGAATCAAGCACAGTCAGAGAATTAAAGACAGAGTTATGGGGATTACGGCTAAAAATGGATTATCAGAAGCCTAAACCACAGTTTTAAAGGAAAATCGTGACTATTTTATCAGGAAAGAGACCTCCACTATCACCTCAGGGGCTAATTAAAACTTCCAGCCACCGTAGAGCCACCTGTAACCTCAAAGCAATCAAAGAAAGTCGAAGTTATTACCAGACCAGGAGATATTTAGCATCAACACATCTGAACAGTTATTTCAACCAAAGGAACTTATTGTAGCTGTCAGCAGAAGTTATTTCAAAGACGATGAGAAGCCTTGAAGTCAAAAAATTATTTCCAACAAACCTAATCGTTAATGTAAATGATTTTATACAGAGGACACCTATGTAAGTTGCTTCATCGAGCCCCCCAAAGGCCAAGTAGCCATTTAAGTCTGTATTAATTAGTTTTTGAGATATTTTATCAGATCTCACCTCCTCATTCTTCTATATATACTTCTGAAGAAGATGAGTGAGGGGTTGGTTGGTTGTTGGTTATTGTTTGATCACAAGTTTTAATACTGAAACTCTTTGAAATAAATACATAGTCCGTGGAAGTTGAAGAAGAAATTGAAGTCTTGGAAGCCTTGATGATATTATTGCATGCTTGTTACTGTGAAGGCTCTATCATTGGATCCATGAGCTTGGCTGTTGGTGAAGTATTCTGAATTGTTCAATGTTTTTCCCCTGTTTTCATTATGTTCCATAACTTCTTACTACAGTAGGATAGAAATTATTAGGCTAAGAAATGACTCCTGGAAGCACCTTAGACCTGTTCATCCTTCACTGTTTCATGTTTTCTTCTACTGAAGTATTTTAGAGTCTTTAATCTCTCTCTTTAATCTTCATGCTTGTTTATTTCCTTAATAGTTCGAACAGTTGGTTTCAGCATGATTTATGGTTCTCCCTGCTTGTCTGATGCCACTTAAAAACTGTTATTGAAGTCTCCCTTTGAAGTTCTCTGCTTACTGTGAATCAAAGAGGTCTGTTTTGATCTTGCCCTTTGTCCTCACTTAAACAGTTGGCTTAAAGGTCTTTATAGTTGTGATCATAGATGTGTTAGGTGTTCCCTCTTCTATGATTACAATTATCAGTGAAACTTTTATGTTTTCTAAGTCATTTGAAATAAAATATTTGAGGAAATAGGGTGTTCCCTGAATCTTAGATTTCATTTTAAAAGTTGTTTTGAGATCATTATTTGCTTAAAGGTGTGATTTGTAGAATTTATGGTTAGCCCTGTCTATCAAAGAGCTCTTTATTGTTCAAATTATGCTTTCTAATTCCCTTTGTTGAGAATTAAACCTCTCTTTCCAAATCATTAATGTTCATCTCATTCCAAAAACAAAAGGATCCTGTGGCCAAGTTAGATTTTCCCTTTGATATCCCATATCCATTGATGAGTTTGTTATGACCTTTTCTTGACTCCATTTCCCAATGAACCAGATATTTCTCTGTCCTATATATCTTTCCTAGGCATTTCATGTTCTGTTGTATCATTCCAGCCCAACCAAACAAACAAACAAACACTTGCACTTAATAACTAGTCTAAAATCAATATTCTAAGCAAACAATATAAACCTTTTCAAGAAAAATTTTGAGAGATCCCTCTCTGAGAACAGGAGGACTAGATCCTATAACTCTAAAGATTGGTTATGATGTTGCCTTGTCTTTTGATTTTCCAAACTATCAAAACACGGGACCCCAACAGAAGGATCACATTTTTTTATAAGGAGGGCAAGGCATCCATAGTGAGGAGGTTATTGATTATTGATTTTATGGTCTGCTTGACTATTTTTCATTCTTCAGCTGTTTAGTTGAGATTGTTGTGTTGTTTAGCACGAGGTGTTCCCGAGCTGGAATCCCATCTCCTTTCTTGCGAGGCATCTTGGGGGAGAATTGTACTTCATTTTCCACACTCAGGCTTAAGGCATAGCTTCAGTCTTCAGCTATATTGCATTTTTTGTAGAGTATTGTGTTGTGTTGCAAGGTGTTGCAGTGGAGGGTTGAGAAACCCACTTCCGGAGCTAGTTTTTCAGAGGAGGAAGAATTATTTTCTTTGGGAGATCAAAAAGGGAGGTTATTGATATTTATTTCAAATATTGGCACCAGGCCAACATATTCCCATCATCTACAGCATATTATCCCTCTTTGATTGCATTATTTCAGTGAGCATTTGCAGTGGGGATTTCAGTGCTTGATTTGAAGGGTGAGAATTTCAGTGTTAGTATCAGCCTTTCACTTGAAAGATCTATTGGAGGAGATATATTCATTATATGAATCATCTATAGCCATATTAATCTATTGATTCAATAGCATCTTCTATTCATCACTAGGGCTACATTCGAGCATTTTTGTATTTTTGTATATTTCAAGAAATATTTCCCGGGTTGTCTTGAAAATGTGTTAGGGAGCTTAGATCTTTACTCCTGGCACTTTGTAAGCCATACATTTGCAGATATATATTATTATACATTTCCAGTAGCAGTGTACCATCTAAAACTGCACTGTACTTGTACCTTGGGCATTCTGCTATGTAGTAGCATTTCATATTTGGCATATGTTTTGATGGGAGGCTTGCTTGCCTTGATTATTTGTGTTGTGCCCACTTCTATTATACTTATTTTCTACTAATTTACATAATATAATGGCTCAATGGTTGTCATACATTTTAGTGTAATGTTATTCACTACTATTTCCAGTTTTATGTTCATATATTATTGCTTCCCCATTTGGGAATATTACAGTAACCATATAAAATTCATTTAAATGGTCAGCAATAGATCCACCTTCCAGCATCTTCATATTAAATAAACATTTCATAAGAAATACCTTAGTTGAGGCCAAGGGTTTTTAAATATTTTTTACAATGTCTTCATTAAACCATATGTTTTCATTTACTTCGAAATATTGAAGGTTACTGACGCCGCTAGGCACAACAATATTGTTCCAAGTGTCTTTCTGTTGAGAATCTCCCATTCTTCGTCTGGAATACCCAATGGCTTCTTCTTTTTTCCACTCAATGGTGGTTACATATATTTTTGATATAGATAATATTCCATCTACATCTTCCATAGATATTAGTTTTGGCCATTAAATTTCTCGACCCTAAACCTTCCATTTTCCACCATTTCTCCCACTCGAACTAGGAACCCTTCTTTCATGTGAGTTTATCATCCAAATATACCTTTAGATCTGATACGAGTTGTTAGAAAATTATATATTACAAATAAATGGAACACATAAAATATGTTGAAACACAAACACATAAATAATATATATAAAAAGAGAGACACAGATATATGTGGTTTACCCAAATTGGGCTACATCCACGGAAACAACCACTCCTTCCTTTCTATTATCCAACAAAATCAAGAGACAGAACCTACAACAGATCCATTGTAATATCCTCTACTCTCTCACACAGTCCCCCTTTATATTTCTTGTTCAGATTATACACACCATACACAGACGCAATACAATACCCTCATACAACAGAGGGGTTGCCTTCTAAGGCAAAAAACCCTAAATTAAACATAAATTCTACCATTAGATCATCTGCCTAATGAACGGCCTAGATTGACTATGAAATTACAATATTTTACAAGGAAAATTTACATATTTTTTTAGCTTCGAGGGCACTGCCCCCAAAACCCCCTGCTAGGGGGGTGCTCCAAAATGTCGTCATCGCACCCCTTTGACGACGATCAAATGACAGTCGGTGTTGTTGTGCTGTTAAGAAAAGGGGTCCAACATGGCGATACATTTAAATCAATAAGATAATCAGGCTCCACACCCAACACTTTCTACCTAAAAAAATATTTTATTCATACTAGCACAGCAACCCATGATATTTGCACCATAAAATCTAAATATTTCTTGCTATCCAGAAAGTAGATTTGTTCAAAATTATTATCCCAACACCCAATGCATTTGAGGAAGGAAACATGTCAAATAATTCACCTACCATTAAGGTAAATATTTAGAAAAAACCTGGTAAGGTTGAAGAAATCCCCGTGGGGGAAGCATGCTCTCCAAAATAAGTAGCCGCATACACCTCCTTATTGCAATAATATAGGGACAAGTTTGCATGGGATTACTCAAAGATGCTAGGCATCAGTCCCACCATTATGGAACACCATATTGATGCATGGCCTGACGCTCATCCCGTTCAGCATAAACAATGTCAATTACAGCCCTCTAAGGCAGAAGAAATCAAACAAGAAATAGATAATATCCAAAAAGTTGGATTTATCTATTTGATCGCTTAGATGTCTTCGATTTCCAACCCTGTACCTGTCATGAAAAAACATGGAACCATCCATGTTTGTACCGATTTCTAATATATGAACAAAGCTTATCTCAAAGTAAATTATCCCACATCATTCATCGAGCAAGTGATAGACTCTTGCGTCGATCATGAGGCCCTATCCTTCGTGGATCGACTCTCTGGGTACAATCAAATGCAAATTCACCATACGGATCGATACAAAACTGCATTTACTACCCCTTGGGGTACCTTCTCATACCAAGTTATGTCATTCAGTCTTAAAATCGTTAGCGCCACCTTCTAGCAGACCATGAACTAAATATTTCATGACTTGTCTCATCTCATCCTCGCATATTTGGACGAACTTATCACACGATCCAAGACGCATGTTGACCATTTGGAAGAACTCCGCCTAGGTTTTCAAATATTTCGACAATATAACCTACGCCTAAACCCCCTCAAGTGTGATTCTCGCATTAAAGTCAAAATATTGTTGGGATTAAATTTCTCCCCTCAAGGTATTAGATTTGACCCTCTCAAAGTCTAGGCAATTAAAGAAATAGCACCTTCAAAAACATTGAAGTAATTACAAATCCTACAGGCTAAGGTTAATTTCTTACGACGCTTTGTCCTCGACTACGCTACTTGCACGCAGGGCTTCCTGTATCTCCTTCGTCAAGACATTCCTTTCCAATGGGATGAACAAACTCAAAAATAATTTGAATCTTTAAAAGATAAATTATCTTCAACTCCTTTGATTATCACACCCAACCAAAATAATTACTACACCTTATATATATCTACATCAGATGTAGCCATTGTTAGGGTGCTAGTCTAGGATGGACCAGACAATAGGTAACATGTAATTTATTACATTATCAATAACTTATTTGGGACTACATTGAAGTATGATCCAGAAGAAAAATTGTGTTATCCCTATTATAATCAGTACATAAGCTTTAGCACTATATCATCCTTTGAACCACCATTGTCATAGTAGCTATCAAGCCTATGTATTTTATCACTCAATTTATGATCAATCATAAATATGTCAATGGGTAGTTATACTGAAAGAATTTGATCTATAATTTAGCTCCCCTAAAAGTGAAAAGGTGCCCACCCTTGCCGAATTCATCACAGATCTCCCAATAGAGACCCAAGGATCCCCCATTAATGATGCACTACCATATGAAAATATTTTCTTAGTAATGACCCTTGGTATGGCGATATCCTACTCTTTTTACAAACTCGAATTTTCAAACCTCGGCTCACCCATGACGACTAAAGGTGCATACACCATCAGCCCCCCCATTACCTTTATCAATGAGGCATCAACACCATCCTCAGTAGATGCCTCATTCACGACCAAGTTGAGCAGGTCTTGAATGATTGTCACAGCGGGGCTTGCAGTGGCCACCTCTGGGGGATGGCCACCGCTCAAAAATTACTACATGTCGATTACTTCTAGCCCACCCTATTTTACGACTCAATCCAGGAATTCAAATAATGCGATTGATTCCAAATATATGCTCACAAGGCGCGAGCCCCTACAACTCCCCTACACCCCGTCATCATCGTGGGCCCCTTTTACAAATGGGGCATAGAATTCATGACATGAAACCCCCCATCATCCGGCAACCAAAAATACATAGTTGTGGTTGTCGATTATTTCACCAAGTGGGCAGAAGCCATGCCTAGATACGAAAACACCATGAAAACCATAGAATATTTTTTATTCAACTATGTCATCACATGGTTCAGTGTCCCCAAGGAATTGGTATTAGATCACAGGAAACATTTCAAAAATGAAATATTCCAGGAATTATCCTAACACGTTGGTTTTCGTCATGAGTTTTCCTCACCATACTACCCCCAATATAATGGTGAGATATAATTTGTCGACAAAGTCCTCAAAAAAATGTTTTAGTGTATGGTGAACAATCACAAAATGAATTGGCACCACATGGAATTCTCAGCCCTATGGGTGTACCGCATAGCGGTCAAATCATCAACAGGATTCACACCCTTCCAATTAGTTTATGGGGTGGATATAGTGCTTCCCATTGAACATGAACTACCCACCCTACATTCAGTTATCGAACTTCTCACCAATATTAAACCCCTATAGAAAATGTTGGTATAGTTAGAACTGGTCGATGAAATTCGACAAGAGTCTCTCCAACATAACAATGCCCACAAAAAGAGGATGAAAGCCTCATTTTACCACAACATCACCCTCTGATCATTCACCGAGGGAGAATTATTCCTTCAATATGATGTCACCCAAGAAGCTTTAGGTTCTGGGAAATTCGAGAAATTATGGAAGCGTCCATATATTGTCAAACATTGCCTCCTGTTGGGGCCTTTGTTTGAGGATCGAGGGCCAAAGCAGGCAGAGCAAGAGAAGGGAACACCAAGACAAGACTAGTAGAGGAACACGATAGACACCCACATGGGTCGAGGCCTGTTGGGGCCTTTTTTTTGAGGAAATGGGTTTTGAATTTTCCTATTTTCAGGAATGGACGGAGAAAGTTGCAGAGAACTGATGCAGAAGGTAGAGAGGCGTTGCGGGTTGCGGAGAGATTGGAAAGCAGGTGGTGGAGTGTGAATAAGTGGCAGCATAGGTGGCAAGGGTAGCCAAGAGAGAACATGAATAAAGACTCCTGGAAGCAGAGCCAAGTGCAGAAAAGAACAGGGAATGGAGGAGCGCAGTAGACCAACCGAGCTAAAAAGAGGCAAATACTGTCAGTGCCAGGAAAAGTAATAGATAAGAAAGAAAAAGGTAGAGGTAGAGGGAGTTCTAGGTTTTTTGGGTATTTTGTGATGTATTGAGCTCTACAGAGTCTCGAATGTAATTTGATACACCAAGGATTAATATACAAAGTGATGTTTTTTGGACCTAATTGGTGTATAGACTATGTGATTATCAATATCTGTTGTTTAATGAAGTCTTTAAAATATTTTAGATAATCTTATTTTTATGCATGCCTTATGATAGTTCTCTCCACTAATATTATGTGTTATTAGTTTCTTTCCATACGCATGTAATGTGTTGATGTTAGATAATAGGGGAGTATTTTCCTCGTGTTTCCATAATTTTAGTTCTCCTATCTCAATAAGGTCATGGCACACCTTAGGTGAGACTCTCTGCTCTCCTTTGAGCAGGGTGCAAATTTCGGCATTGTCCTAGACTATAGTGGAACCTTGTTGGCCTCTGAGCCTAAACCTGGGTCTTGCCCAGAATTCATCCCTTTTTTCCAACAAATGGTTCCATTACTGGGACCTGAAAACTCACTGGAGAACTAGATCATGGTATCAAGGATGTATGAAAGGGAAATATGCAATTGATGGGATAGTCATGTAGATCATTTCATATCGCAACAAGTTGATCTCTAACATCAAAAGGAAAGGAATATCAAATATCAAGTCTTGTTCTCTAAAGAGGCAAGTGATTTGTACGAGATATTTTGGGGAAAGTTTCCTGAGGAGCTCTACAACTAGTTGCTAAGACTTCAGGTCAAAGCAACCCCTAGATCATTTTGTCGATACCGTCGTAGTGGACACATGCATACGTGATATTATTACATAGATTGGATACTGATCTAAAGCCATAAAATTTTAGGTTCAGACTATAATAGAGGGATATATTGTAGATTTCACAATTGAATGTCATCAATCCTTCGCTAAAGCAGAAGATATATTTAAAATTATGTTTAGGGGGAAATGGTAAACTAAATTCCCTTGTGGATCAAGGTGTTGATGGTGGATGAGGGGTTAATGGCTTTCCAAGGTCTCATGATGGAAGCCTAAACCTCTATATCAGGGGAAGAACTTGAGGGGGAGATGCTACGGAAAGGGAAAAGTGGGGGATAGGAAAATGGACGTCAAGACTTCTAGCAAATTGAGAGATCTGAGAGCACATCGGAGGGTTAAAATCATGGAGAAGTGGTAGGAAAGGGAAATATGGGAGTTTGAAAAGAAGAATAAGAATGTATACCAACCAGGATAAGTGTTGCAAATGATAGTGGAGGGAGGAGATGATATAGGACCCCAAGGAATGGAGGGGTCTGCCCGAGAAGTTAGACAAGTTCATAGGGGCCCACCCCAAGAAGAGAAGGGAAAGATGTCCAATGAAGAGGAGGACGTGTGACCCAAGAATGATTCTAATGCTGAGCTGAAAGTTGTGATGGAATGACTATTCCAGAAATACTCGCATCCATAATATAAGGTAATCCTATTCCCCAAATTCCAAGTATAATTTCTCCCAACCTTCCCTTGGTACTCTGTCACCCACCCAAAAAAAAATTGATTAAGTTGCGAAGGTCAAGTAAGTTACAGAGTATTCAGTCTACGGTGCAAGTAAACACTAGCAATAGTGTTAGCAGAAGAATTTCGCAACCATGAAGTAGAGGATTTGTAGTACTCCCACCTACACAAGTATAAATGGCAGGGTCATTTACCCGATATCCAGAGTTTTCTGGGAAAGGGAACAATGATGTAGAGCAACACTAGTATCTATGTGAAGCGACCTATAGAGATTTCTAGATGCCAGATGTTGTTAAATTGATTGAATTCCAAACTAATCTCAGGGAAAGAGCATTATGTTGGTTTATCAAATGGTCCGAGGTACACCAGAATCCAGCCATATATGACGTTAAAAGATAATTTTTCCAAGAGTTTAAGCTCCCACAGACTAACCAGCAACAGTTATCAGAACTATGGGAGATCAAGAAAAGATAATGAGAAACTTCTTGGGACTTAATGAGAATATTTAAGGCTGCAATCGAGAAAATAAGTTACCCGATAGACCCAAATCATCAATGTGACTAGTTCATCAAAGCCCTTTTACCTATTACCAGAACACCATTGACCCAGCAGAAGATCGATACACTTCAATACGTGCCGGAACAGGCAATGAAAATTGAAGCGATGGCTGGCTACCCATAGGAATTCAAGGGACGGGTAATCATCCAGGACCCTTCCATACTGGGATTGCAACAACAAATCACTAGTCTAATGGAGAATATCAATGATATGCAACCAACACGACCAGTGCGGCCTAACGTGTAGTGCACACATTTCTTGTTAGAATGGAATTTGGTCTCCAAGTGTCTGAGATTGCGGAACCACTGTCAGGACATATTTTGTGAAACCAGCTCCAAAAAGAGAAGAAAAGAGATATCAACGCCTTAGAAATAAGCCACTTTGAATGGGAAACCTTCAATACATTACATGAATGAACAATTCTTTGATGATTTGAATTAAAAAACCTCCTTTCTATATATAGGAGTCCATGGGGCCATAATGTAATCCTAGTAGGTCCACAATGTAATCCTAGCCGACCTAACAATAATAATTTAAAGGCACAATAATAACAATATGGGGGTTACAAGGGTACAATAATAACAATAAGGGGGTTACACTAACAACAATAAGGGACTATACTAGTAATATAGGGACCTAACATGCCCCTCTCCTTCAAAAAGGTGTTGTCCTCAACACTTGAGTAGCTCTGGGTGCTTCTGTATAAAATTCTCATCCTCCCATGTAGAATCTTCAGTGGGTAAGTTCTTCCACTTGATGAGATACTCTGAAATTGATCGATTCCGTAGCTGTCGAGTTCTTGTTTCCATGACCGCTTCAGGTTCCAATATGATTTTCCTTCCTCATCAAGTTCTGGCAATATTGTTTGAACTGGAAGATTTTCACCTATAACCTTCTTTAAGCATGAAACATGGAAAACTAGATGCACTCGTGAAGAAGCGAGAAGCTCCAATTTGTATGCCATAGTACCAATCTTTTGCAACACCTTGTAAGGACCATAGTACTTTGGCGATAATTTATTATCCTTCTTAGCTTGCTTGAGGAACATTTGTTTGTATGGTTGTAGCCGTAAAAATACCCAATCTCCTACATCAAAACTTCTCTCGCTGCGATGTTGATCTGCCTGTTGTTTCATTCGATTTTGTGCCAAATTCAGGTTATCCTTTAAGGGTTGGAGAACTTCTTGTTGATGCTCGATGTGATCTTCCACTGCTTGAACCTTCGAATTTTCTCTTAAAGATGATGTGATGGATGGTGGATGATATCCATAAAGTGCCATAAATAGGGTCATTTTTGCTGCAGTATGGAAGGAAGTGTTATACCACCATTCAGCAAGAGGTAACCACTTGACCCATTGTGTTTGTTTATCAGATACAAAACAACGAAGATATCCTTCCAAACATTTATTGACTATCTCAGTTTGACCATCAGATTGAGGATGATAAGATGAGCTATGAGCTAATTGAGTACCCAAACAAGAAAATAACTCCGTCCAAAAATTTCCAGTAAAAATGGGATCTCTGTCGCTCACAATAACCCTTGGGCTTCCATGTAGCTTTTGAATTGTGTCCATAAAAGTAGTAGCAACTGTACTTGCTTTAAATGGATGAGATAATGCACAAAAGTGTGCATACTTGGTAAGTCTATCAACTACCACCATGATGACACTCTTTCCTTCAGACTTAGGTAAACCAGTGATAAAATCCATTGAAATATCCTCCCAACGTTGACTTGGAATGGATAAAGGTTGTAGTCCCGGGGTCTTAATTGTCTCAACTTTATTCTACTGGAAAACCAAAAATTCTATCACAAACTTTAGAATATCATATTTAAGGCCATCCCAAAAAAATTCTTTCTTCACCCTGTGGTAAGTTTTTAAAAATCCTGTGTGTCCTCCTAAAGGAGAAGTGTGCAATTCCAAAAGAATATTTTTTTTTAGTTGGGAATTCTTACAAAGATATAAGCGATCTTTGTACCATAAGGAATCATTTTTCCAACTAAATGTATCAGATGTACTAGGATCTTGCTGCAACTTTTGAATGAGTGTCCACACTTCTTCGTCCTTATTCCATTCATCTCTTGCTTCGGTTATCCAATCTGGTTGGAGAATAGAAATGGCACAAAGCAATGCTTCCACCTATTCATTCTTTCTTAAGAGTGCATCTACAACAAGATTTAGCTTCCCTTTTTTGTATATTATTTCAAAGTCATAATCCAACATCTTTGTGACCCATTTTTGTTGCTCTTATGAAGATAGTCTTTGATCCAAAAAGTGTTTAAGACTATCATGATCAGTTTTTACCTTGAAGTGTCTTCCCATTAGGTAAGTTCTCCATTTCTTTAGTGCATGCAGTATTGCTAACATTTCCTTCTCATAAATAGGTTTCTGTAAATACTTTCCTTTGATTGGACGACTTTTAAAAGCAATGGGTCTTCCTTCCTACATTAAAACAACACCAATTCCATTTCCTGAGGCATCACATTCCACAATAAAGGTTTTTGTGAAGTCTGGCGTAGCTAAGACTGGTGCTCGACACATTTCCTCTTTAAGATTTTCAAAGGCCTTAGTTGCTTCAGGAGTCCATGAAAATGCATCTTTCTTCAATAATGTTGTTAGAGGTGCTGCTATTCTCCCATAATTCTTAACAAACTTGCGATAATAGCCTGTTAACCCGAGAAATCCTCGCAACTGCTTTATTGTCTTGGGGACTTTCCATTCCTTAATAGCTTTAATTTTGTTAGGGTCTACTTTAACACCCTCGTGAGATATAATATGACCCAGATATTCCACCTCTTGTACTCCAAAGAAACATTTGAATGTTTTTGCATATAATTGTTTCTCCTGCAATAGTTTGAGCACCCTGTCAACATGTTCAACATGATCCTTCCAAGACCTGCTGTAGATTAGTATATCATCAAAAAATACTAGCACAAGTTTTCTAAGGAAGGGTTTGAAAATGGAATTCATCAACCCTTGAAATCTAGAAGGTGCATTGGTAAGGCCAAAAGGCATGACCAAAAATTCATAATGACCCTCATGAGTTCGAAATGTTTTTTTCAGAATATCTTCATTCTTCATTCTAATTTGATGATACCCTGAACGAAGATCCAATTTGGTAAAATAAATTGCTCCATATAATTCATCCAATAATTCATCAATCACAGGAATGGGAAATTTATCTTTAATGGTGAGATTATTGAGCTCCCTATAATCTAGATACATGCGCCATGATCCATCCTTCTTGTGTACCAATACTACAGGAGAAGAGAAGAACTTTGACTAGGTTGAATTATACCCGCCTCTAACATTTCTGCAATCATACGTTCAATTTCGCTCTTTTGGACATAAAGATATCTATAAGGACTGATTTTTGTAGGAACACTTCCTGGAATCAAAAGAATAACATGACCATGATCACGAATAGGTGGGAGTCCTTTTGGAGTTTCAAAAACCTTGGAATGATTGTCCAAGACTTTTTGGAGATCTGCAAAAATAAATGATTTTGATGTTGGAACTTCTAGTGAGCATAATTGTGCAATTATGCCTTGTTGTTCTTTCTTTAGAAGATTTTTCATGACATTACATGTTATTATCTTTCCCGACTCCCCTGCAATACCCTATAATTCAACTTCCATTCCTTCTGAAAAAAATTTCAAGAAAAGTTCTTGAAAATTAAAAGCTACTGTCCCCAAAGATTGTAACCATTGTACTCCTAGTACAACATCAGCACCTCCCATAGGAATGGAAAGCATTGGACTATTCAATACATATTCCCCCATGGTTAGCTTGATATTATGGCATTTTCCAGAGAAATTTATAGTTCCTTCATTTGTAACCATCACTTGACATTCTGGTGCTAGGTATAGGAAACAATTCAATTCCTTGGATACCTTACAATGAATAAAATTATGGGTACTACCTGAATCAATCAACACTATTACCTTTTTCTTCTTGATATGTCCTTCTATCTTGAGAGTTTGAGGAGTGGTAATTCCTGCCAATGCATTACACAATATGGTCGGACTCATTTCTTCCTCTTCTTGGGTTGGTTCCTGGTGTATATCCTCTTCTTGTTCATTTTCTTCTTCCTCTTCACAATCTATGTAAAATAATTTCTTCTCAGCGCACTTATGACCTTTAGTGTATTTGCTATCGCAACTGTAGCAAAGCCCTTTTGCTCTTTTTTCTTCCAATTTTTGTGGTGTCAACTTGTAGGTTGTGGAAATCTAGGAGTAGCAACACTTCCCTCTTTATAGAAGTGAGTGGTAGGCTTCCTTGTCGCCATAATTTTACATTCAATTTTTCTTGCCAACCTGAATGCCTTGTCCAATGAATCAGGTTCCAAAACGCGAACTTCATGTTGGATGTTATCCTTTAAAGTACCTATGAAGAGATCAATCCTGTGTTCCTCTGGAATATCAGTTACCCTTATATTCAATTTTTTGGAAGTCCTCAATGTGCTCCCCCACTAAACCCTTTTGTTTGAGATTTATCAATTGGCTAAAGAAGGTGTTGCTCTTTGTATCCTCATAATGTGCTATCATTTCCTCCGTAAAAATTGACCAAGTGACAATTTTTTTACGGGAGCAAAGCCATTGATACCATACAAATGTATTTTGTTCTAAATGTAAAGTTGCAATGTGCACCTTTTGTGTGTTTTGCACATTATGGAGATCAAAATATTGCTCCATCTGTAGTATCCATGTTACAGGATCCTTTCCATCAAACTTCCTCATATCCATTTTTGGAATATGGTGGTTCTTCCTGCCAACATTAGAGTTTATGAAATCACGATTAACATTTATTTTATTCTCATCATGAGTTTCCTCTACTATCTTTTCACCATTAGGAAACATTTCTTGTATCAACTTTGTCAAACCTTCCATGTCTGTTTTTAGATCATTCTTCATGTTTTCCATCTTAGCTTCCATGTCATCCATCTTAGATTCCATGCCAGCTTCCATGCTATCCATCTTAGCTTCCATGCCATTCTTCAAACCATCCATCTTAGATTCCACGCCTTTCTTCAAACCATCCATCTTAGTTTCCACGCCTTTCTTCAAAACTTCCATGTAATTTTTTGTTGCTCTTTGCGAGAGCGAAATTTGTTGCACTTGCTCTTGTAATTTTGATATGTCATGTTGCCATTCTTCGTCTTCATGAGTCATAGTAGAGCTTTCCAAAGGCTTAATGGGTGTTTAATTCTTTTTAGGGGCCATTTTATAATCCAATACTGATATCTATTCTACAATATTCCATTGCAATCAATTCAACTTGATTCTTCAAACAAGACTTATGCAATTCGGAAAAAAAATACACACCTTTTACTTGCTTTTGAGGAGCTCGATATTGAAATTGAATTATCTCTATAATTTTGGATCCTCAATATCTGAAATTCAGCCTTGTAGTAGCCCTCTAAAACTTCTTTCAAATTCCGCACGTCTGATCTAATTTGGATTCTTCAAGGCAAATTTATGTCCAATCTCAAATAATGACCCAATTTTGGACTGGTTTAGTAGAGTGAACTTGTACAAATTGCCACGTGTCACTATTTCCTCCTTTAGCTCTAAAATTGATATAAAAAAAACTACATTCTGTGCGCTTGTGGCCACTTTTCTGACATTCAATCGATGCTAGGAGGAAACTATGAAGATTTTCCCACGATCACCTCTTTGAGATGAGATTCAAAAGCCTCAAAAAGCCCTAACTTCCATGGATCATATGTCCGAAAATATTGAGAACCAATATCTGAAATTTTTTGACAATGTTCCTCAGGATTGTGGCTTCACAATCTAAAATTTCAGCTTCTTAACCTTCGTAGAAAAAAATTTATTATGAAAATACCACGATGACCTGTTTAGGATAAATTCAGGAGCCTGCAAAATGACCTAAATTGCACAGAACATATCTCCAAAAATGTTGTGAACAAAGCTCTGAAATTTTTTGAAGATGTTCCTCGGGATTTTGGCTTCGCACTCTAAAATTTTCAAATTCTGAACCTTCGTAGAAACAAAGATATAGCGAAAATGCCACGCTGACCTGTTTGGAGCAGCGAAACCCTAGAATCTCAAAGCTCTGATACCAAATGTTGTGAAACCAGCTCCAAAAAGAGAAGAAAAGAGATATCAACGCCTTATAAATAAGCCACTTCAAGGGGGCAAGCTCCAATACATTACATGAATGAACAATTCTTGGATGATTCAAATTACAAAACCTACTTTCTATATATAGGAGTCCATGGGGCCATAATGTAATCCTAGTAGGGCCACAATGTAATCCTAGCCGACCTAACAATAACAATTTAAGGGCACAATAATAAAAATATGGGGGTTACAACGGTACAATAATAAAAATAAGTGAGTTACACTAACAACAATAAGGGACTATACTAGTAATATAGGGACCTAACAACATCAGCAGCAGGACTGCAAGCAACACCCTGGCGGGACCAGTCATGCAAGTAAATACGCAAGGTTTGTACCATGGGAAACCACATTTCCAATGTTCCAAACCTGCAGACCCCAACTCCTCATGAATATTTTTAAATCTGCAAAGGATTTTGTCACCCTCCACAACTGTGCTTCTTGCTTCCATGCCAAATCAGCATCAATATAAATGTGAGATCTATACTCTCTCAAAATAATCCATCACAACAATGCCTTTTGCTGCCACAACACATCATTGTTGAACCAAATGTAGTGGCCATATTTTCTTAAGAGAAGCCACCTTAATAAGGCATCTCGCTACCCCATCACATCATCCTCATACCATGTACAATGACCATAATCGCCCAATAGAAGCCAAGGCTATAAGGACTCCTGTTTCCATCCTCCATCAATGTCATGCCATGTATGGGAAGAATTCATTCGATACTCTCCCAATAGTAACCAAAGCAACAAGGATTATTGTTGCCTCCTTACATCATCATGATGCAAGTCATGGAGCAACAATATAGTAATGGACATGTGAAATGCCCTATCAACATAATACAAACAAGCTCCCTTATGCCACATCATGTGAGAGTTATACTTTCTCCCAAACCCAAGTACATACATGAACATGAGATAAATCCCAAAAAATACATGTAAGGACATGAGACATATCCCAAAAAAAAGTAAATACAAGGATATAAGATATAACATGTGATGTAAAAACTCTCTCATCAACAACCGATGCGGTCATGCCTCCTGAGTGCATGTCATCAGTGATATGTATGGCATGGATCTTGGAAATGTGAGATGTTGGGTAGTATCCATACTGTTAAATTTGGACAACTAGGTCCAAAATTTGTGTTGTGTTGCTCAAATGAAATCCTAATATTTTTATTGGATTCCTCTTTCGAAGAGGTGTAAGATTGATCTAAATATCATCTCGATCAGATGAGCAGAACATGTAATGTTCCTACTTAGCCTTGGCTAAGAGGAACATTCAATTTTGTTTTAATTTATGTTTTATGAATAAATAAATAAAGGAGTACATGTAAAAATCCTAAGAAGTTTGAATAAATCAATGCCCATGTGAAAAAAGACAAATTAGGGCTATGTCAATATTAATCACTTGTAGGTGTGAAAGAGGTTTGAGCTAAGAAGTTTGGGTCAACCTTGACCAAATCAACAACGTTGTCTAGGTTCATTCCATCTCCAAAAGGGCAGTAAGGGGATTCTAGAAGGAGGCTCTAATGTGAAAGGAGCTAAATCATCCAAAGTGGTTTAAGGTTTTCAAAGATCTTTATCATCTTATAAAAGGAAAATGAGGCAGCAAGAGAAGGTTGTTGATAGATCATATTTCTAAAGTATTTGTTTGTAGAAAAATACCATTCTGTTGTTGGTGGAGGATTGTATACGGGATTCCTATGCAGGAGTTTCACCTCTTCCTTTGATGATTCAAGGAGGAAATTTTGCTGAAGTGAACCACTATCAGGCTTGAGGCCAAGCTCCTAATTACATTGGTAGTGTTGATCCAGTGAAGGTTTTGCTGTCTCTGCCAGCTGCAGCAAGTGGTGATCTAGATCTGCAAAGATCTAGTGTATTTTGAGAGTCTCTCTCCATGGAGTGGGTCCTTTGACCTCCTAGAAGAGAGTACCATTTCTTTTACTTTAAGATATTCTATTATTCATTATTTTTCTATATCTCTTGAGCTACAGTGTTGTCCCACTTGGAAAACTGCGTTATTTATGTATGAGGGTTTGCAGGTTGTCTTTCTCATTGTTTAGATCAGAGATCTCTTGTGATGGGCTTGCCTCCCACTTGGTGATCCATGGATTGGCTTGCTGATCTATGTTCATTTTAGATCTGATCCATTGTAATGTAATGTCATCTTCAAAAATTTACTGTAGCAGTTTCTAGATCTACTACTTGTTTCTCAGATCTACTCTTATTTATGCATGCTCTTGTCAAAATTCCAAGTGGACCTTGTACAGAAAACTATAGAGTTTCCAGATCTAATATAGATCTGATATTTTATACATAGATTTTCTCTAGATCTAATTTTTAACTCACATCTTTTGAACCTCCTAGAAAATAACGTTGTTGAAGCATTTCTGCAAATTTACATGTGCATCTGCTCTCTTTTCTGAAGATTTATTGTTGTATTGGCTCATGCTTTCCACTGTATAATGAAAGGGCTTTGTCATAATGATTATTTTCTGTTGTAATACTGATATATCAGTCCTCTTTCTGATATCCACTAAACATTAGCTAAAACTGCGTAATTCTTGAAGCAGTGCTTGCATTTTACTGTAGCCTTCCCCTTTGGGTGCCTTTTAGCTAATCTACTTTTTGGGAGATTTGTTTAATGTGCTTAAACTGATTTTTTTCTGATGAAATTCCATATATAAGTCACATACAACATAAAAGAGGGGAAACCAGCGCTGATCTGCATTATTCTTTCTCATTTTTACTTATACAATGTTTTCCTTGAAGACCTAGTTGAAATTCCTTAAAAGGGGTTATTCCAAGTTCTATAGACAGAGTCTACAGTTGGCCAGGTAGCCTCTAGATCTCACCCTTTCTTTGAAGGGTGAAATATATATTAAATTTCTTTGTATTCCATATCTAAAATAGAATCTTGAGAATCCCAAAAAAGGATCATTACAGTGGTATCAGAGCTCCACTCTTGGCACAGCTTGTGCTAGCATTGGAGCACCAGTCATGCTACATTCCAAAGATGAAGATCCTCTTTCTGAGAGGGAGAGGAGATATCAGAATAGAAGTCATAGAAAGTATGAATATACTACTATTGACCTTGACAAGGGTCAAGACAAGGGGAATGCCCCTGAATCTGTGAATGATAAAGATAAGGAAGCAGAGGAGTTTGCAAAAACTCTCTTTGAAGCTATGCAAGATCTGTCCAAGGAAATAAAGGAGATGAGGGTAGATATAATGAGGGATTCCCTTGGGATATTCCATCAAGGATAAATTTCTTATATGTCTCAATTTGGGACTAGTCAACCTGTGATTTTGCCACAAGCTCCCCAGGCCTCACAAGGCTCTACAATGCCTACCTTATTGGCTGTAGAGAATGAAGGGCTGCAAGAGACAACCTATTTGGAAGGTTACTTTGTAGAATATGACTCACAAATTTAGAGGTTAAAGGATAACTTGAGCTTTCAAGACTTCTTCCATCTCAAGGACCGAAGGAGGCCATGGCGACAGTACAGAGATGGAGGTTTCCTTCATGGGAGACACCACACTATGGGCAGGTTATTCTTACCTAATTTCGATGGATCACTCTCTTGTTCTACCAAAACATGGGTGGAGAAGCTGGACATCTATTTCCAGTTGAATAAAGTGCCTGAAGCAGAAGCCATCAAGATTGCTATGCTGCATTTTGAGGGAGAATCCCACAACTGGTGGTTTCATGGAATATCTACTTTGGGTCACAGCAATGTGTCCACATATGCTGAGTTCACTAGGAGACTAGTGGAGAGATTCGATCGGAAAGATCTGGAGGCCCCTTTCATAAGCTTGGAAAAGCTTAAACAGACAGGAGATGCGGAGGCCTATATCTCTGAATTCCTGAGGTTGTCTGTAATTTTCCTTGATCTATCAGTAGCAAGGAGAGTCTGCATGTTCATTGATGGCTTGGAATAACCTTTGCATGGGTTGGTTAAGTCTACCAAGCCCATCACTCTGCATGATGCCATTGAGAGAACTAGAGATCTCCAAGATGCCTTGCCAAGGGCAAAGGAAACCTTCCCAAGAAAATCCACTCAATCTTCTAAGGGGAGGGAGGGGAAAGCTACTCCACCCAAGGAGAGCTCACTGAAGAAACCTCTTTACATTGATCTCTAGAGGGAGTTGAGGAAAAATAAATTATGTTTCACTTGTCAAGAGCCATGGGTTCCGGGACATAGATGTGGTGCTAGAAGAGCACACTATATTTAAGTCTTCTATGATTTTGAGGAGGAAGAGGGAAATGATGGACCTAGGAGAGGTCATAGCATTGGTGATGATGAGGAGGAGGATCAATCATCATCCAGAGAAGAAGGAGCCTTTGCTCCCACCAGTGGGACTCTTTCTTCTTTGAGAGGAGGTCCAAAGTATTTGACCCTTAGAGTGCAAGGTTCAGTTATGAACCAAAAGGTGTCTATTATGATTAACAGTGGGGAAACCCAAAACATTATTGATGCTCACCTTGTGTAGAGGAGGGGGATCCCTACTGATACTTCTGATGGGTTCTGTGTTTTGGTTTTGGGAGATAGAACTATGCATTGCATGCAGTATGTTTCATCACTTTCTGTGACTATGGGAACCTACACCTTGAAGGACCATTTCTTTGTAGTGGACATACCAGACACCAACATCATCTTGGGTTTCCAGTGGTTGATTATTTTGGGAAAAGTCGTCAATGATTGGAAGGCCTTACATATGGAACAAGTGGATTTGAAGAGTGAGAAACAACAAATAATTCAAGGCATGCACACCTACCCTTCACCTGATGTTTCCACCCACACAACAAAGATGGAATTGCGTAGTGGGGGCAGGGACCTCACATTTCCTTCTCTCATGTTTATGATAATGCTGCAAGGAACATTCCTACATCATGGCAAGCCACTTTGGATGCCATTAGATTCTATGGGGAAAGCCTCACCAAGTGTTGAAACAATGGAAGAGAGAGCCACAACGCTGTGGGAGGAAGCAAGGGGGAGGATCAACCTTCCCATAAATAATTTTGGCATGCATAATTCCCAAGAAACAAGCAGCAGCAAAGAAAGCACCAACATAGATGCATCAGCAGCGTTGTCTTTGTTGAGATGTGTAGATCCATATTGGAGGTCTCATCTCCTTATGGAGTACTCCAAAGATATGCACACTGGGATGATATTAGATGGCATGAAGCAAGGAGGAGGCTATTTGGTCCATGAAGGGGTCATATACCATCTTGGTAAAGTATTCTTGTCTCAATCTTCCAAGCTTAAGCAAGAGATAATACAAATAGCACACAAAGAGTTCCTTTCCAGCTATATGCAGTCAGCAAAAATCTACTCCCTAATCTTGAAGAGTTTTGATTGGGAGGGTATAAAGGAAGAACTACATCAGCACTATGATTGGCAGGAACTACATCAACACTTACAAGAGTGCAATAGCTATGAGGAAATGGGGTAGCCAAGGGATCTTATGTAGGAGACATTTCAACTATCTCTTTCTTCTCTTAAAAGAGGAGAAAATCCCATTCCTAAATCTATGTGTGTGGGAGACTTTAATGGTAAAGAATCTGATCTTATGGAGCATGTTTATTTTTCTGAGTTGGCACATTCTCTTACCATATGTATGTAGGACATGGCTCCTACAAGGAGTGATATTACATGTAGATCTCATGGCATTGATGAGGCCAATAATAATTCCAAAGCTGGCCACTCCCTTGAGGTGCAAAGGGAGATTATCTATCATGATGGGTGCTTCCCAAAGGCACCTAATGAGGGCTTTAGTTTCAGCCATTTCAAAGTGACCCATGCAGCAAAGATGTGGTGGGGGTACCACCTATCACACTCAGATATACTCAAAATAAGGAGTGCACTACGTTCGTACGTTATGTGGGATTGTGACCCACCTCCTCAAGTGCAAATTTTAGTTTTCCTATATGTGATTTTGCTTCCATACATAGATAACATATTGGTATTGTTTATGGGTTTGTATGGACAAGAAGTAGGCAGTGTATATGTACCACATGGGATGGAACTTTATCCTTTACTTCATGATACATGTTTTATATGTGACATTGCTTCACCCATGTTTATTTCTATTGAGTTTTACACTCCTGAAGGGATAGACTATGTCCCTATCATGTTAGCATTAAAGGAGTAGTTTCTAATGTATTGGCTTGGTGAGCACTTAATCCATGATGGAAGCCTGATCCTTGATGGTGTCATAAATGAAGAAGGAGAAGAACTATAGCTCTTACCCTGTTAGTTTCTTGAGGACAAGCAACATTTTGGAGGGGAGGACTCTAATGTTCCTACTTAGCCTTGGCTAAGAGGAACATTAAATTTTTCTTTAATTTATGTTTTATGAATAAAGGAGGACACGTAAAACTCCTAAAAATTCTGAATAAATAAATTCCCATGTGAACAAATACAAATTAGGGCTATGTAAATAATCACTTGCAGGTGTGAAAGAGGTTTGAGCTAAAGACTGGGTCAACCTTGACCAGATCAACAACACTGTCTAGGTTCATTGCATCTCCAAAAGGGACAGCGCAGTTCTAGTAGGGAGCCTCTAATCTGAAAAGGGCTAACTGATCAAAGTGGTTTAGGGTTTGCAAGAGATTTCTCATCTTATAAAAGTAAAATGAGGGAAGCAAGAGAAGGTTGTTGATAGATCATATTTCTGAAGTATTTTTCTGCTTAGACAAATACCATTCTCTGCTGTTGAGTGGAGGATTGTATCTGGAATTCCTATGCAGGAATTTCACCACTTCCTTTGAGGATTCAAGGAGGAATTTTTTTTGAAGTGAACCACTATCAGGCTTGATTCCAAGCTCCTACTTACATTGGCAGCGTTGATCCAGTGAGGGTTTTGCTGTCTCTGTAAGTTGCAGCAAGTGTTGATCTAGATTTGTAGAGATCTAGTGTATTTTGAGAGTCTCTCTCCATGGAGTGGGTCCTTTGAACTCCTGGAAGAGAGTACCATTTCTTGTACTTTCAAATTTGCTATTATTCAGTATTTTTATGTGTCTCTTGAGCTACGACGGTGTCCCACTAGGAAAACTGCGTTATTTATGTATGAGGGTTTGCAGGTTGTCTTGCTCATTGTTTAGATCAGAGATTTCATATGCTAGGCTTGCCTTCCACTTGGTGATCCATGGATTGGCTTGATGATATATGTTATATTTGGATCTGATCCATTTTAATGTAATGTCATATTCAGAAATTTACTGCAGCAGTTTCCATATCTGTAACTTGTTTCTCAGATCTACTCTTATTCATGCATGCTCTTGTCCAAATTCCAAGTGGATCTTGTAGAGAAAAATATAGAGTTTCTAGTTCTGATATAGATCTGATATTTTATCCATATATTTTCTCTAGGTACAATTTTTAACTCACATCTGCTGAACCTCCTATAAAATAATGTTGTTGAAGCATTTCTGCAAATTTACATGTGCATCTACTCTCTTTTCTAAAGATTTATTATTGTATTGGCTCATGCTTTCCACTGTATAATGAAAGGGATTTTTTCATAATGATTATTTACTACTATAATACTGAGATATCATTCCTATTTCTTATCTCCACTAAAAATTAGCAAAAATTACGCAGTTCCTGAAGCAGTGCCTGCATTTTACTGCAGCCTTCCCCTTTGGGTGCCTTTTAGCTAGTCTACTTTTTGGGAGATCTGTTTAATGTTCTTAAACTGATTTTTTTCTGATGAAATTCCATCTATAAGTCACATAAAATATAAATGAGGGGAACCTCACCCTGATCTGCATTATTCTTGCTCATTTTTACTTATACAACGTTTTCCTTGAAGACCTTGTTGAAATTCCTGAAAAGGGGTTATTCCAAGTTCAATAGACAGAGTCTACAATTGGCCAGGTAGCCTCTGGATCTCACACTTTATTTGAAGGGTGACATATCTAGTAAATTCCTCTGTAGTCCATCTTTGAAATAGAATCTTGAGAATTCCTGAAAAGATCTTCTGAGAACATGTACTTTGAATTTATTCCACTTATGTGCTGGGTCGGCCTGGAATATAATATAGACTTAAATGTCTTAAAGGACGTGTCACACACCCCCAAAGATGCCTATATATTGGAGAGAATTGGAGTTCATTATACACACAATGGGTGGTGGATTTTCTTCTCTCTTGATGGCAATGGAGCTGCGTTCTTGGTGTTGCGTCTTTGTGGAGTATTCTTGTTTGGGTTGTCTTGGGGTTGTGTGACATGTGTGGGTGGCTGACCTTATGAAGTCTTTGCTGGTTGAAGCATCCTGCTGATCGCCGTAACACCACCATTCTTTATCTATGTTTTGGCTTGTCTTCCATCGATCTATTGGTATGTTCTATCTAAGCATAGAACATCTTCAGAATTTAACATGGTATTGGAGCTAAGGAGAAGACAAAGCCCATCTTGCTCTAAATCTAGGGCAGCGAGATAAGGCGTTGTAAGTGACAAGGGATGTTTGTATGGGTTTGATTTGAAGAAGGCCGCAGCTACAGCTAAGTGGCCTACAGAAGTAGATACGCTTTGAATCTCGTCAATGGCCATCAAAATAACGAATTCTGCACTGAAAAAGGCACTGCAAAAGGTTCAGACCACCTACAGATTTAGTCTTCCTGAATTTCCAGTTAAGTGTCTTCCTCCGAAATCATTTACGGCTAATTCCTCTAATTTTTTTAATGGATTCTTGAACCCATTGTTGCCTACGTACACACAACAATGCCGTTCCTTCTCTTGCAATGAAACCCTTAAAACCCTCGATGACGGAAACCCCTCCATCTCAGGCATCGAGAATTCAAAGGACGCAGATATGATATGCATACTTTTGGTGGAGCAGCACAATCCTTTCCACGCCATGGGTGACTAATTCACGTGATGCCCGGAAGGGATCAACAAAATGCACAAATTATTTGCAAGGAGTTGCCACCATTTCACGATCACGCAAGAGTGTTGTGCGTAAGCACAAATCTGGGACATCTAATTCCCAACAACGATTTCTGGCCACCCATTTATGCAACGGCCAGATTAATCCCTTGCGAGGAAAATTATGTCTCATGGTTCAGTAGAAGCAACATGGAGGCACTGTGCTGCAAATAATTGTGACCAATGCTCGAATTCGACCGACATACATTCCTTCCACAGGTGAGAAGTTCCAAGGTCAAAAAGAGTGCGTAGAGACTTGGCGTCGGGCAGAAACTATGATAGGTTCAAGGCGCCGATGAGAAGAATTCAATCAGAAAGCAACCTAAACGCATAGCTACAGGAATGCATTACAAGAAAAAAAAAGGATTCGTCTCGATAAAAATAGGTAAATTATTGAAGCCAAGGAACTCGCTATTTCACTCACAGAATAAGATGTCAAAGATTCGGACAAAGGTCCTCCGCAACGGTGTTTAACAGATTTTACTGTCCATGACGAGCATCGTAAATCTTAGGCCATTGAAATGGTAAATGCAATTAACCTTTACATTTCAGGTTATATTTTTCCAATGAATGGTTCGCTGGACAAACCAAAAGGAATTCGCTGCGAGGGTTTTGGGCATGTAGAATCATGATCTGGCTTTCCCGTTCTTTGGCTCACAACAGGTGCAGCAGAGTACATTTGAGTCAAGCCTGCAGGTCCATACAAGAAATTCTTCACTATTTTGCAAGAGAAGGCAATGTTGTGTGTCGAGGTTTATCGTGCTCTATCAAAACCTGATGGTGCCATGTCTGAGCTAGGGTTGGATGAATTAGTGGCTCGGGTGACTCGGTCCATTTCCAAGAACCATCAAGGAAAGTTTAAAAAAAATCATTGACTTGTTTCATTAGAACTTCATCCTATGCTTGGTGACATCGAGACAGATACTGAAATATTTGGTTCAGGAATCATGATTGAAGATGATGACAGTGGATATTGTCTTTATGATGACTCTTGGTGGAATCATAAATATGAAGAAAAAGAACAAAAAATGAATTCACATATACTTGAGTGCAATCAAGGAATGGATGATTGAATTTGGAGCAAAGATACTCTCTATATCAATTCACACATATGGAGCCTGGTACAGACTTGGGAAGCCCTCTGAGCAGTATTCTACTTGGTATAAGCCTATGCTGAAAATAGGTAGACTTGAAATTAAAGTAATTGTAATTTTGAAGGCAAAGGGTCGTGCTTCCAAGCTTTCATTCTCAGACGTGTTAAGGAAACTTTGTAATATTCCTAAATTAGCACGCAGCTAATAGGAATATTAATTTTTCTTTTAAAATCTAGATGGATGAATAAATGGGCAAGGAGGCTCATAAGTTTCTTAAGTATGAATAAAAATCCCTCATTGTGTGAAAAGGGATCATGAAATAACCAAATCAAACATCCACATGTGTGAACAAGGTCTAAACTATGTGGACAAGGTCAAGTTTGACCAAGTCAACATGATTTATCCTCAAAGAGTGGATCCTAAATAAAATAATCGATAAGAATGAGATCAATCGGTGATCAAAATGAAGACACCATGAGTGTGAAAAGAGATAGGGCATGAAGATCCAGTCAAGGTTGACTAAATCAAACAACGTTGTAAAAGGATGAGCAAGGCACATAGAGACAACGTAATTGTGGTGGAGGAGCCTTTGCATGGAAGCAACCTCATAGTGGGGTGGGACCCTTGGTGAGGAAGCTCATAAACTATATAATGGAGGATATTGCAACCATATGGCCAGATTGGAGATTATATTCTATGTGGTCTATTTAGACTTCCTACATACCTTGGCTGTTTAGCTAATTTTGCTGCAGTTCTTAGTGCAAGGGTTTTCCTGGGTGGGGATTCCCTACTCTTCCTTGGAGATCTTGTCTAAGAAATATAAGAGGAGATTTTTGAGCTAAATTTTCCACTACCTGGTGTTGGGTCAAGAACTTACCTTCAAAAAAAACGTAGACCCTTTAGAAAACTACATTATTTCTTAAGGTGTGCAGTGGGAGGGGTCAAAACCCCATTTTGAGGAGCTAGTTTCCCAAGAGGAGGATCAACCTTTCTTTGGGAGAGCTAGGAGAAGAGTATAAAGACATTTATTTGCATGTACAACCATCATTATGTAGAGCTTCAGCTATATAGTGTGATTCAGCCACATATCTACAACAACTCTTTCTTGTATATCTTTTCTGTCAAGAAACCTATGTCAGGTTATATTGGATCTGTATAAAAGAGACTAGATATCTATTTTTATGCCTCATTGAGTAATTTAATAGAAGATCTGATTTGTCTCTCTATTTTTTGAGTTTTATCTCCATTAGACTGCGCAGTCTCTTTATGCAGCAATTTCTGTGTGTTGCAGTTTCGGGGTTTCATTGATTTTTAAGTTGTTTAAGCATGGGAGGCATGTTTAACTAGGCTAAAGACATTTGTTTCTGAAAATATTTTGCATGCATGTCTTATATTACATATTCTAAGGGAAACAACCATTATTTTCCACCGTTATAACTCAATCTTCATAAAATAACATTTTTGGGGCCAAAATTGCTACTTTTCCCCGCTTGGTGACATTGTATAAAGAAAAAGTTTGTTGCTGTGATTGTTATATGATGGATACGTGTTTAATACACTACATGATTTGATTACTTTCTACTCTCCAAATTTGGAATACCTTAAGGTATTCATATTGTTGTAGAGAATCCTTATTTTGGGATATTACAGTGGTATCAAAGCAACTTTCTTAGCTCAGCCTATGAGCTTCAAGCATTATGGAGTCTTCTCATGGGGAGGAGGAGATTTTCCAAAGAAATTAGAGAAAACCCTTGTTGTCTAGAGAGAGGAGGCTCTCAAAACTTCTCTTTTCAAATCTTCAGGGAAAAAGCAAGGGCATCAAAGAAATGAGGAGGGAAAAACATGAAGATCCCTCAACATGATCTATACAAGAGGAAGATTATAAGTCCTCATCTTATGGATATGAGCACTCAACCAGCTCATCAGATCTACCACGTTCTATCAGCAATTTATTCATGAAGAGGAAGAAAGGAGATGTGCTAAAGAGAGATACTCTTGGTGATTATTTGCAGGAGTATGAAGCTCAATCTAAGGAGTTCAAAGATAACTTGAACTTCCAAGGATTCTGCAAGATCAATAAGGACAGAAGCACATAGGGGAAGCATCATGGTGTGGGTAGATTCTTTCTATCTACTTTTGATGGATCACCTAAATGTCTAGTAAGGGTTTGGGTGGAGGAGTTAGACAACTTTGTGAAACAACATCAACTTTCAGAAATTGAATCCATCAAAGTAGCAGCGCTGCATTTTGAAGGTAAAGCATATGCTTGGTGGTTGTTTGAATCTTTTTCCTTAAGAAATGAAAATACACCTACTTATGAAAATTTTATTGAAATATTAATAGAAAGGTTTGATGAGAATTCATGTGTAACATCTTCTATTGAAACTATCAAACCATATCAAACAAATCTTTTGCATGAGTTGGAAGGGTCTATAAATCCAACTTCATTTCTGAAAACCACGGAAGATGGTGTAAGCTTGTTTGATACCTTGCCAAGGGAAATATATCCATTTGATGAAGGGCTTTCTTCTCAAGAGGAAGGCATGGATATTCTGTTAGAAAATGATATATTATGGAGCAATGAAACACATAAAATATGCGGAAAATATAAGCACACAAAACACATAAAACCAGAGAGACACAGATATACGTGGTTCACCCAGTTTGGGCTACGTCCACCCTGAACAGCCAGTCCTTCCTTTCTATTATCCAGCAAAATGAAGAGACAAAACCTACAGCAGATCTGATGTAATATCATTTGTTCTCTCTCACAGTCTCCCTATCTGTTTCCCGCTCAGAGAATACACATACATTTCACAGCCGCAATACAATACCCTCATAAAAGCGAGGGGTTGCCTTCTAGGTAAAAAGACCCTAAACTAAACACAACTTCTACCGTTATATCATCCACCTAATGAATGGCCCTGATTGACTAGAAATTACTATACTTTTACAAGGAAATTTTACATCTATTTTTGGCTTCAAGGGCGCTTCCCCCGAAACCCCCACTCGGGGACCGCTGGCCCCCGCACCCCGCGTGCAAGGTGTACAATTTTCCTGGGGTATACATCCAACTAAAACAAGGATCTTTGAATCAGGAAGAAAATCAGGCTCCACGCCCAACAGATTCCTCCTTCAATAGAAGACAAAGATCTAAGGTCTCTTATTGATGATGAGGCAACTTCAACTATTGAAGAGGAGGAAGGGAAGGTAGGAGATGATAACGCAGTCACAACAAGAGCACCTCAAGCACCTCTTGATTGGAGGGAAACTAAAGTGTTCTCTCAACTATGGGCAACATTTGCATACTTGGCTAAGGAAGGAGCCTTGGGAGAAGCCAACACAACGCAAAGAATCTCTCATGAATTTAGAAGAGAGGTAAGCAATTTCCTGAAAGGGGCATTGATATCTCCCACTCAGTTATCTGCGCTGAGGAAGGAGGAATCAAAAGTCTATGATGGCATGGACATGAGGACACATGGAAACTCCATATCTTTGGTGCAGCCCATGGTATCTTCATTCACAACGGAGATTTATGAACATGATAATTGGATGTTAACACTCTTGCATGTATGGGCCAAATTATGGAAGTATTGGAAGATGTTAGCCATCCATAATTTCTGTTATACCTAATGATGGCTAGAAAAATTTTGTAGCCTTCAAGAAAAAATTTCAAGTTAAATATGTTAGTTCTTGAAACCTGGTTGTTCTCTCTGTCCAAAGAAACCTACCTTCACTGATGTTTTCACTTCAAAATCCTGCTGTTTCCAAAGAGAAAACTGTTTTTCAAAGCCTCATCTCCATCATTTAATTCCTCCATTTTATCTTCACAATTTCCTTCATATCACTCATTTTCCCCTCATTTATCCTTTAATTCCTCAAAATCCCCTTTTAAACCATTTAAACCCTTTATTTGGTTTAAAAACCCCTTTTTACACCCTATTAGAACTCCTCAAAAAAGGCTAAAAACCCACTTTTTGGCCTATTTTCCGACTTTTCATAAAAATAGGCCTTAAGCCCCTGCAGGCCTAAGCTCCCCAGGCCCTTTCTCATGTGACCCAACACCTGTAACCAAGCGCTAAGCCCTATCGCATATCACAATCTTCCATTCTGCCTTCCATTCTCATTCCCCCCGCGATGAAATCCTGACCGTTGATTCATCAGATCTGACGGCCATCGCATCATCGCACTTTAGCTTTTCCTCGCTCCCCTATCTCCTCTCCCGTCGATGGTCGATTCCCAAATTTGAGCCCAGCTGTTAATCGTCCGCCAGATTCAACGGCCCGCGCTCCATCGACCATCACACTTCACATGATCCAAAGTTCCCAAATCCTTTCTCCGTCGATGGCCAATCTTCCGATGGATTCCTAACCGTCGATCTCTCCCAGATCGGACGGCCATCGCATCTCTCTATCGCATCGGAATTTCGCCGGTCCCATTCTTTTTTACCCAGCCGATGCGGTCCCCCAAAACCCTTGGCCCCTCTTCATTTCCGCCCTCGGTCATCTTACTCCTTCGTGGGACCATCTCCCCGCACTCTCACTCAAGTCCCCTTCACCTCATATTTTCGTCCCGCTCTTTGTTTTCTTCCAAAATCCATCTCAACCATTGATCCCCTCTAATCTAACGATGATCGCTCTCCCTCCCCTCATCTTTTCTCTCGACTATCCATTACTCACCCATCCTTCGAACACATCTACACCATTGATCTTATCGAATCTAACGGTCGTCGTTAATCCCGAGCTTCCAACCCTGCCCTTTCCATTCACCCCCACCAAGATGATCTTGACCGTTGATCTATTTGATCCAACGGTGCTCATTCCCTCCTCCCATTGAACCTCCCCCCCCCCGATCATCAACACCTATCCATTCAGCCCCAAAAATGGATCCAGACCGCCAATCCCCTTGATCTAACGACCACCACTCATCCCAAGTCTTCAACCCCGCATACAAAGCATACCCCGCTACCTGACGAAATAGCCCACGTCATCTCCGGGCCCACCTCCCACTACTCTATCGCGCATCCACTCTCCATCCGCCACCTGTCTTCCACTATCCCCCGCCACCGCGTATCTCCTCTCGTCACACTTGTCCTCCATTGTCAATCTGACTCTCCCAGATCCGACTGTCCCAAAACGATTTTGCGCGCAATTTTCTCCCGGGGTATAACGACCCATTTTCACGCGAAACATGTGGTATTGGCCTGGACGCGTGACAAACAGTGTATGGTATTGCGTCTGAAAGGGCATAAACCGCTTACCGCCAATCTTCAACGCGAAAATCACCCCTGGTTTTGCAAAAACTGCCATCCTCCATTTCCGTACCAAATTCAAATTTGCATTGTTTTCTCCCGTTTCCGCTGATGGAATCCCTTTTCCCCTGCTCATCCTCCGCCTCTACAAACTGCTCCAACGCCCATCTCAAGCCTTTGAAATGTAGTTTAATCCACAAATTGCGCAGGTTTAAATTAACTTTGTTTTGTTTGTTGCAGGTTTTTTAAATAGCAGAAAGGGCCAGCTAGTTTCTCCCGTAGTCCATAAGGGACAAGTTAACTGGATGATGATCCTGGGGGCTTTCATAGGACCTTATTTAGGGTATTATCGACGACGAATCATGATCATCAGTCGACCATAAGCCCTCCAACACCAAAAAGAGAGCATCCTCGCACACAATAAACAAAAGCAGTCAAAGGAAAGAAGTGAAAGAAATGAGGAAGAACGGAGGATTAAAGCCTAATCAGAGAATTAAAAGGGATAAAGCTGAAAAGATTAGCTCTTTAAAAATCAATGATTAAAGGCTAAAGGTCGAAAGATAAAGGATCCAGGATAAAAGCAGTATTTTAATAGAAACAAAGAAAGACAGTGAAGAAAATTAATTAAAAGATAGATCAAGACTAAAGGCTTAAAAACACAATTTATTGGTTAAAATCAAGGAAAAATTTGATCCGGATTTTATGCAGGAACGCAACAGAATACAGAAATAACCATGAACATAGAGATGCAGCGGAAATAATGCTTCATTTCATTAATATCAAATAACAGAAATATGCTTACAGACATAATGGAAATAAAATAGCTAGGGTGCTGGTAGCGAATCTCTGAGAAGAGATGTGATGGCTACAGACCTCTGAACTGTGTTACAATGAGGCTCGAGGGCCTATTTATTGTTGAGAAACAATGTAGAATCTGAAACGTCCAAAAAACTAACCGTAGGAGATGAGGCGCCAAAACTGTGGGCGCCCGTTTGGGTAAATTGGTGGTTCAACTTCCCGGGGGCATAACTTTGGCACCCGATCTCCGTTTGACGCGTTCAATAGCTCGTTAGAAAGATCTATCCGAGGAATTCAATTTTTGAATGAGCAACATCGGTCCATGGACCCATGTTGCTCTCTGTTTTCCCAAAAAATGTCGTTTAGGGCCTCAAAACGGCTCCGGAAGTTCAGGACCCGAAAAACTGCTAAAAATAGTAAGTTTTGTTGCAACTTGGAAATTGAAAGAACTGAATATGGGGGTTCAAATGGAATAGGTGGGTGGCCACCAATATCCACCTGGATCATTAAGCCCCCAAAACGGCTCCGAGAGTGGAGGACCCGAAAACCTGCTAAAAATAGTAAGTTGTCTTGAATGTGAAAAGCTGCAAGAATTGATGGTCTTGGTCCAATGGAATAGGTGGGTGGCCACCCGATATCATGATCAAGAAGTGTATGCAATAGGTCTCGAATAAATCAACGGAGGAATTTGTTCATCTAAAATATCCAACTTCCACCTATGGCTTGTTTCTATCCATAAATACAAATTGGCAGTTATTGCATAGATAAAAGATATTTTAAGCTATCAAGGCAGTTAATGAAAAAATAAAGATAGGCCTTAAAGTCAAACTTTTCACCTATCTTTCCTTAAGAAGTTAAGACAGAGTTATTAAACAGAGAAGTAGCTGCACACATGTTCCTACCTTATGCCTTGCATGGTTTTCAAGGTCAAGAATGCATTTACTCTGCAATTAATAACACTTGAACCCTAGATCAGTTCCACATCCTCATTTGCAGCATAAATACTGCATTCGAAATCATTATATCGGGGGCATTTGATGACTCTTTGAAGTAATACATAGCTCTGTTGAATTTGAAAGGAAATTTATGTTCTGGAACCTATGCATGTTTTAACCTGTTTGTTGATGGAGAAAGCTCTGTCATTGGATCCCTGAGCTTGGCTGTTGGTGAAGTATTCTAATCTGTTAATGTTTTTCCTATTTTCCATTCTGTTTCATCATTTCTTACTATAGTAGAGTAAAAAGTTTAGGCTAAGAAATGTCTCTTAGAAGCACCATAGATGTATTTACTCTTTACTGTTTTATGTTTTCCTCTACTGAGATATTCTAGAGAATTCTTAATTTCTCTCTAGAACCCTTATGCTTGTTTATTTCTTAAATAGTTCAATATAGTTGGCCTCAAGAATGATTTATGGTTTTCCCTGCTTACTTGTTGCCACTTGAAAACTATTTCTGAAGTCTCCCTTTAAAGTACCATTGTTTACAGTCTGCCAAAGAGGTCTGTTTCGATCATGCCCTTTGGTATTGCTAAGATAATTGTTTTGAATGTCTTTATAATTGTAATCAGAGACGTTTAGGAGTTCCCTCTTCTATGAATACGGTTATTTGTGAATCTTTTATGTTTTCTTATCCTTGAAAGTGAAATCTTTGGATTAAATAGAGCGTTCCTCGACTCCTAGATTTCATTTGAAAAGTTTGTATTGAAATTTTTATTTGCTGAAGTACGTTTTCTAGAATTTATGGTTAGCCCTATCTATGGAATGCCTCTTCATGTTCTGATAATTTTTTAAGTCCCTTTGTTGAGAAGTACATATAATTAAGGATTCTTAATGTCCCTTAGTTCTACTTTTCATTCTAAACCTTTAAAGTTCATTTCATTTCACCTGAAATACTTTGTAGATCCACCGGCCAAGTTAGATTTTCCCTTTGATACCCCTGACCCCTTTACAAACCTATTACAAATTTCACTTGACTCCATTGCCCAATGACTTATATATTTCCCTTTCCTATCTATGTTTTCTATATCATAATGTCCCACCAAACAATCAAACAAACTGTAATATTCCTATTTAGGAACAGCTCATGAATCATGCACTAGAAAATGCATTTTCAGAAAAATGTGGTTTGGAACAGGAAAATAACTCTTTTATCCTTTATATCAGACAATATACAAACTAAATCCAATATTTTAGTTGAAAAAAATAAGACTAGGTGGGTTAAACAGATCTCCCGCACCTAGTTATCTTAAAGAAAAGGCCCAATGAGGGGTTGCAGCAAAGAAAAACACTATGATGAAAGCGCAGAGAGACATAAATGCATAAAATGTTCTGATAGACACTCAGCAACTTATTTCAAGTACAACAACAACTTAGATCTAAATTTAGGATCCAAAAAGTGGGGAAAAGTAGTGATTTCGAAACTAAAATAAATGTATTCATAAATATACGTAAAAATAACTGAAATGGCTCTGGGATATGTTATCTTAGGCTATGTGTAACTTCCCTACAAAATTTAATCTCAAAAAAAGCATTCTAGCTATGTTAAACAGTTCCTCCATTCCCGGATAAGCTTAAAAATGCTGATTTCCCATGACTTGGAGTATGCAGAAAATGGCTGAATCATACATTGCGTGATTTCTGAAGACATTAGACAAATATGTCTGAAACATAATATATGAAGTTTATTATAACAGATCATGAAGAAAAATGGAGATTCAGCTCCTTTCATACATCAAATAGATCACCTGGCAAGGGGATTTCATGAAAGAACAAATACAAGTATCAGATTTGCAGAATATGGATCTGAAATATATAGAATCACTAAAAATATGATTATATGAGCTGAATTATACAAAATTACAGAAGAGGTCTGAAATATAGTCTTTTCAGAAGAAGGGATGGCCCTTCCTCAAGGAAATAAGCACCAAACTAGGGTAGAAACCCTGCTATAACAATGCACAGAAAAAATGACGCAGTTTCTGAAGTATACTGTGAAGATGATGTTGGAAGGTCCTTTGGCTTGATGCCAAGATCTGGAACTGAAGCTCAATGCTTCCTCACTAATCTCCCAGAGAAAGGAATGTTTCCTTTTCTGCAAAACTAGATCTGGAAGTGGTGTTGAAAACCCCTCACTACAACACCCTGCAACACAGAAATTCCTTCCCAACATAAATAATGCTGTAATGTAGGAGGAATCTTGGCCTCAAGCCTAGATGTGATTCATTTTAGAACATACTCCTTCAATAGCTCCTCAATGAAGGGGGGGGAATCCCTAGACAAGAAATTCCTCTCTCTCTAGCTAAACAGCCAAGAGAGTTTGAGTTGCTTAAGCAATCTCAAAATCGAATTATCTTCAACAACCCTTTCCCTGTGGCCTTCCTCTTTCTTTTATAACATTAGGGTTTGGAAAACCCTAAACCACCTCCAATGAGTTAACCCTTTTCACATGGAGGGTCTCCATCTAAAATTGCATTGATCAATGAGGAGGTTCAATGTATCTGGACACTGCTGTGATTTGGTCATGTTGACCCAGTCAATCCTCTCAATTCCTCTTCACACCTAAGTGTATTTTATTAATATGGCCCATATTTTTCCATGTTCACATTGGGCATTGATTTATTTTGCTGATTTGAAGTTTTAGAGTTCCTCCTTTACACTTTTATTCATGAGTTAAGCAAACTGAAAATAAAATGCAATATTCCCATTAGCTGCAAAAATTGGGAATATTACAATCTCCCCCAGAAAAATGTTGCTTTCCCTCAAGCAACTCTTATTGTAGATGAAAACCATCTATTCCCCTCCAAATGGCATCCACATAAGGAAGGCTTCCTCCATTTGTTGCAATATGTTATGCATGTTTGGTTCCAAAGTTGTCTTCCACAAATGCATGAGATGACTTCCAACTGTAAGGTTAGATTTCCTATTCTTATCATGAAGTACAAAATGACAATTACATGATGTCCAACACCATCATAAACACATGAGAGACATAAAATAAAGTAGCTCCTTCCATAAAGGAAAAGTTTCATCATGCAAAACATTCCTCCATCACATGTTTTATGAACTTGATTAAACATTGCTATGCTTTCATTCTTAGCCCTGTTGGCCTTGTTGGATCCAAACTCCATCATTTCAGCGTCATGCAAAAGAAGAAGGGAATGAGCAACATGGGTGGACAAAGAGCTCAAACCATATTCCCCTAATAATAACCACTAGAGAAAGGCGCTTTGCTGCCATCCTCCATCTCCTCCATGTAAGATGGACAAGCCAAGCTTCCCAAAAGATGATGTACATGCCTTCCTTTGCTAGAATTTATCTTTGACACATAAGGCATGAATCATAAAATTATGAGCTATGGGGTGGTCACCATACTCATTTAAAAGCAACCAAAGCAACAAGAGGTCTTGTTGCCTTCTTTCCTCCTCATGTGCATCATGAAACAAAAACATACTAATGGACATACGATATGTCACTTCATCCCAATACAAAGTATCATCGTCAATGCACATCATAAGATCAATATGCCAAATTTTACACAATTTAAAACACATAGACATAGGAGATGTCATGTGGTGGCCATACTCTCTCAATTGAATCAAAATTGTACATGCCTTCTCTTGCTGCAACAAAACATTGAAATCCAAGGCATGATTCAGAAAATGATGAGCTATTGGGCGATAACCATACTCACCCAAGAGCAGCCATAGCAACAAAGACTTTTGCAGCCTTCTTGCCTTATCAACATGTGGATCATGGAGCAACAACAAAAATATGGACATGTGAAGTGTCTCATCAACATAGTGCAAGAAATCTCCCTCATACCACATCATGTGGGAGTCATCCCTCCTCCCAAGCCAAAGTTCATGCATGAAACTTACCTCCAACAGAAATACATGTGCATAAATGAGACATATTTCAAACATGGGTAAATACATGGACATGAAATTTAACATGTGATGTCAAAACTCTCCTTTTAACAACCACATAAACCATGCTTCCTTTTCATATACCCTATTAATGATGCATAAATCATGAGATGAGAGAATGAGAATCTTTGGGTAGTGATCATGCTTACCCCAAAGCAACCAACGTTGCCATGCCTCCTTATTCATTTCATGACCATTCTTCAAGGCATGGATTAGAGAAATAGGTGCCTTTAGAGAGTGATAGGAGTCTCCCAAGGGTAAACAGCGTAACCAAGCTTGCTGGCCCATATATGTCTGCAAGTGATCATGTGATCTCTTGCCTATCATTCCCATCCACTCACTCCAATATGAAAGATGAGTGATGTGCTGCATAATCATGTCATCCTCCCTTTGTAGAATACAACCTCCTTTGAACCAATGAAGAACCTTGCATCTCATGAAATATTGAAATGCATCTCTGTTGAGATATCTTAGTGAGACCTTCCTCCCATCTATGGCCTTCCAAAACCAGTGAGGCTTTGAAACTGTAGTAAGTAGAATTCTCTCTTTGAGCTGTAGCATGCTCATTGAGAGAGTGTCATCTAGAGGGGAGAAAATTCTTCTCATCTTAAGATTTCTACTCTTAATCTTCTTCTTCTCCACTGATTCAAGGTTGAAGTTGCTTCTAGAATGCTCCAATAAAGATGAAGCCTTTTTGTCACGGTCACTAAGTGACAGCACCGTAGATCTGCAAAGTGATGCATGTACTGTCTCAAAGAAAGTTTCATTACTGATCTCACAATTAGCCATTGAACATAGGATAGTACTAATCCCCTTTCTTGAGACCCTACATCTCAACCCAAGAGATTGAATGTAGCTCAAAAATGATGCATAGGGATATTTTCTAGTCTCATCCTTGATTAGATCAAGGGTCCTCTGCACTGTGACATGTCTTTGCTTCAAATTAGCATTTTGATTTAATCCTTGGATATGCATTAATCTTGAAACAATATGTGTTAGAATCTCATCCATACCTTGGATCAACTGATATGCGAGAAAATCTTGACAGAACACAAGAGTTCCTCCACCTGGATCAATGATGCCTCCAACTGCTAGCAAGGATGATGGCCTCCTTTCTTCAAGCATACCAACGTCGGTATCTTCCTTCTCCTCCTCATGCATCTCCTGATTCATGCATGGAACTCCATATGTTAAGAGATCAAGACTACCTTGCAAAGATGCAAGTGCCTCTTCTCTAGATGCAAGTACCTTAGTAGCAGGTGGTTAAAATGGATATCTCTTGCCCAAAGTGACAAGATTGAAATCCTCCTTTGTTTCCTCGGGAGATGTCTCTTTGTAGCTCATCTTTCTCCTCTCCTCATCAAACTCCTTGAGATTTTCTTCAGTACTCTTCAATGTTTGAAAAAGAAGGAATGACATCTCTTCTTCAGTCATTCTCCCTGCTTTATGATGATAGGAGGTGTATGTTTCTTCCTCTCCATATTGAAACCCTTTAGGAGTTTCTTTGCATCTCTTCTATTCATTGCTATACCTCTCACCTTCTTCAAAGAAAGTGGGCATAGTAGTTCTATGAGGAGATCTAGGATTCTCTGGTCTTCTGCTTTGTTGATAGGAAGTGACAGGGCTTCCTTATTCTTCTTGAAACCTCATGCAGGTTTTACTGCAACTTGCTTCTTCTCGAAACCCTCTAGGAGTCTCGGTGCATCTTCTTTCTCTCTTCTGATTTACCTCTTTGGAGAGGCCCTTCTTAGATCTGAACACTAATGAGAGTAATATCATACTCTCCATAATTCTGATATTTTTCTCTTCTCTTCACTTCTTTGATATCTTGATCTCATAGGCTGTGCTAGAGATCATGCTCTGATACCACTGTAATATTCCTATTTAGGAACAACACATGAATCATGCACTGAAAAACGTATTTTCAGATAAATATGCTTTGGAACAAGAAAATAACTCTTATATCCTTTATTTCAGACAATATCCAAACTAAATCCAAGATTTTAGTTGAAACAAATAAGACAGGGTGGGTTAAACATATCTCCCGCACCTAGTTATCTTCAAGAAAAGGCCCAATGAGGGGCTGCAGCAAAGACAAATTCTCTGCTGAAAGTGAAGAGAGCTATAAATTCATAACATGTGCTGATAGACACTCAAAAACCAATTTAAATTACATTAGCAACTTAGATCTTATTTTAGGATCCAAAAACTGGGGAAAAGTAGTGATTTCGACCCTAAAATAGATGTATTCAGAAATTTGCATAAAAATAAGGGAAAATGCTTTGAGATATGTTATATTAGACTATGTGTAACTTCCATGCAAAATTTCAGCTCAAAAAAATAATTATAGCTATGTTAAACAGTTCCTCCATTCCCATTTAAGCTTAAAAATGTTGATTTCCCATGACTTGGAGTATGTAGAAAATGGCTGAAAAATAAATTGCGTGATTTCTGAAGAAATTAGACAAAATATGTCTAAAACATCAGATCTGAAGTTTATTATAACATATCATGAAGAAAAATGGAGATTCAGCTCCTTTCATACATCAAATAGATCATAAAAGTGAGGATTTATGGACCGAAATGGATGTATTCAGAAATATGCATAAAAATAAGGGAAAAGGATATGGGAGATGTTATATTATTCTATATGGAACTTCCATGCCACATTTCAGTGAAAAAAAAGCATTCTAGTTGTGTTAAATAGTTCCTCCATTCCTGGATAAGCTTAAAATTGTTGATTTCCCATGACTTGGAGTATGCAGAAAATGGCTGAAGCATACATTGCGTAATTTCAGAATATATTAGACAAAATATGTCTGTAACATCAGATCTAAAGTTTAATATAATATATTATGAATAAAAATATAGATTCAACTCCTTTTATACATCAAATGGATCACCGGACAAGGGGATTTCATGAAAGAACAAATACAAGTATCAGATCCGCAGAATATGGATCTGGAAAATGTAGAATCATTGAAAATCTAAGTATATGAGCTGAAATATACAAATTTACAAAATAGGTCTGAAATACAGACTTTCTGGAAGAAGGGATGGCCCTTCCTCAACGAAATTGGCACCAAACTAGGGTAGAAACCTTGCTGCAGCAATGCACTGAAAAAAGGACGCAGTTTCTAAAGTGAACTATGAAGATGATGTTGGAAGGAACTTTGGCCTGATGCCAAGATCTGAATATGAATCTCAAGGCTTCCTCACTAATCTTCCAGAGAAAAGAATGCTCCCTTTTCTACAAAACTAGATCTGGAAGTTGTGTTGAAAAACGCTCACTGCAACACCCTACAACACAAAAATTCCTTCCCAACAGAAAAAGTTGTAGCTGGAGGAGGAAGCTTTGCCTCAAGCCTAGATGTGAGGCATTTCAGAACATACTCCTTCAAGAGCTCCTCAATGAAGGAGGAGGAATCCCTAAACAGGAAATTCCTCTATCTAGCTAAATAGCCAAGAGAGTTTGAGTTTCTTAAGAAATCTCAAAATCGAATTATCTTCAACAACCCTTTCCTTGTGGCCTTCCTCTTTCTTTTATAACATTAGGGTTTGGAAAACCCTAAACCACCTCCAATGAGTTAACCCTTTTCACATGGAGGGTCTCCATCTAAAACTGCGCTCATCAATGAGGAGGTTCAATGTATCTGGACACTGCTATGATTTGGTCTTCTTGACCCAGTCAATCCTCTCAATTCCTCTTCACACCTAAGTATATTTTATTAATATGGCCTATATTTTTCCATGTTCACATTGGGAATTGATTTATTTTTCTGATTTGGAGTTTTAGAGTTCCTCCTTTACACTTTTATTCATGAGTTAAGAAAACTGAAAATAAAATGCAATATTCCCATTAGCTGCAAAAATTGGGAATATTACACAAACTCATACTTAATAACTAGCCTAAAATCAACCTTTTACAATAAAACAAGTCATATCTTTGCAAACAATTGAGATATCCCTCTCTGAGACTAGGAAGGCCAGGTCTTAGAACTCTAAAAATTGGTTTTGATGTTGCCTTGTCACTTGGTATGCTAATCTGCCAAATCACAGGACCCCAACATTCTGGCGATCACGGTGGGACCTCTGAGTAAATAATAGCCTAGCAAGCTCTTGTAGACTCACTAAGTCCTTCAAAAACCATAGAAACTCAGAAAACCCCAAAAACATTTCAGATTGGTTTCATAATAAACATTGGTGGTGGACCATAAAATATTTTACCTCCAAAAGAGCTAAGAATTTCCACCTGGTGACTCCACTGGCCTCCAGTAGGCCTATTACTTCACTAGTCCTTGTGGACTCCCTTGGGAATGCATTTAGCAAACCCAATCATACTGTTGGTGGACAGCAAAGTTCACATCTTCCACCTGGCAACTCCACAACCTCCAAAAGACCTATTGACTCCACTAAAAGAAGACTCTAAACTAGTTGAAAAGATGCAGTGACCTCTTTATAATTAACAAACATGGAATCAAGTGTAGACAGAGAAACAAAACTAGATACATTATTGGACATAATGGAAAAAATTATGTACATACTTGATAAAAGATTGGATAGGCATGAGGCTAATACAAATATTGATTATCCAAAACAACCCATGCTTTCTCCTAATCAAACACAAACTCAACCACTACAAGACATATACAACAATCAAAATATGTATGATGAGCAAGATTATAGATAAAACAATGAAGAAGGTTGTCAAGAAAGTCCTGATAGCATACCTTTATCTTGTATTATGTTGTTAAGAGAACTTTACAACCAAAATGCAAAGACAGAAAATGAGCAGTTCTTTGAGGAAACAATAAGCCTCCTGGGAAACACAGAAACCAAAATAGAAGAAAAATCAACACATATGGGGACTCTCCCTCTATGTTATAAATCATTTCAGATTTCAAAAGGAGATTGGCATCCTGACAATGTAATAGAAACAAAACATGAGCCTCAAATTGACTAGCATATAGATCAAGAAGAGTTGTTTGAGAGTGAGAAAAATTAGAAAAAGAAGAAAATATTCAAAGTTTCCCTACAAGCACAAGTAAAGATCCCCTAAGAGAGGCTCAAGAAGACATCTAACCTCACATTCAGTCAACACAAGAGGAAGAGGACTGTTATTTTTCGGTCCAAAGAAAAAATAAAATTCCTTCTCTTTTGACAGAAGAAGAAATTGATCAAATATTAAACAAACAGCCAGCCCTCAAAAATTCATTTGAACAAAACACTTCTGCTCATCTACCTATTGAACCTTGTTGTCTTGAACTAGAAAATAAACTTGTAGAACAGCTTAAAGAAAAACAAACTGATAACCCAATATGTTTGATTAGTGAGATTGTTTATACTAATGATTTTCCAATTTTTTATCAGTCTGAGGATGATGATGAGCTTCAAGAAGAAACTAATCATGCAGGGCAACCAGCAATTGATTAGTGTCATGAAATTCACTATCATCATCTTGAAAGAAGCAATCAACCAATCCAATCCATCTGAAATATCTTTCACATAATTGGGAGTCATCAATCTATCAGTTGTGATGATGAGGTTGAGAAGAAAGAGGAATTTCTTGAGCAGGATGAAGATAAGGAGCCTTCTCCTGAAAGGGTTGAGGTAATAAAAGATACCCCTGATCAAGAATATGATGATCTCTTCATATATTATATCCATTGAATCAGAGCATACTAGGACTACAAGAGGACAATACTGCAATTTATGATGAGTCCTCCAGTTCAGATGATAATGAAAATGAGGAAGAAGTTCTTTATCAAAATAATCTTAAGCTTGATCCAATGGAGGAAAAAGTAAGCTTGTTTGAAACCTATCTTCCAAATATTCATAACCAAACATTTTTTCAAGATCCCTATGCTCATTTCTTGAAGATATTTGAAGAAGGGATAAAGGTTGTTAGAAGCAGTGTATTACCAAAAGCAAGAATATTTTTTAGCGCTGCTGCTAAAGAACAAGGGAAATGGGAGTGGCCCTGTTTGTCCAACATGCTCAAGGACATGAGAAAAGACAAATCATGGAACCATTTACTTGATTGGCTATATTGGAAAAGGGAGTTCATCAGCTAAATATGTAAATTTTCCAGGTTAGATTAGGTTAGATAGGAAATCAAATAAGCTCAGCCTGTGAGAATTTAGTTAGTTTTTGTTTTTTCTTTGAAAAAGAATGAAAATTAGAAAAATAAAAAGAGGGCAGATTAAAAGAAGAAAGGTATAGCCCCATACCAAAAAATAAAAGGAGAATCTGAAAGTGTGCAAGCTTAAATGCCACTACTTAACACTGCTATTTAGTCATATAGCCTAATCATGACTAGATATATTTCAATTTACTATTGATATGTTAGTAAAGAAGATTTGCCAAACTTTTTAATCTTGGCTTATCAGTAGAATAGATTAGGATAGAGAAATAATGGTTCTAACAAGCTTAAAATCTGAACCAAGAAAAGAAAAGAGAAATGGCTCCAAAAAGATCAAACTTGAGCCAAAGGAAGAAAGAAGAATGTATTTTATTTTCAGATCTTAAGCCTTCACAATTTTGTTTTAATTTTCTACAAATAAAATTCTATGTGCAGCTGGTTTCTTATGCCATAGACACTATAGCAAATCAGACTGTTTAATCCTACTTTTTCTGTGTTTAAATTTATGTTTTAGAATGTAGAGAATGCAGATCTATCAAACAGCTTAATCTTGACAGATAGTAGATTAGGTAGAGAAGTTTTGAGTCCAACTGTTTAATATGGACTCTTGGAATAAATAAGGGTAGCATTAGATATTTTTATCTTTCTATTTTCAAAAATAATATGTAAAAGAGATGCCCATCCAAGTGCACTCAAGAGAATAAAAAATGCTAGGACAAGTAGTTTTGGGTAGGTAGAGGTGTTGTCTTAAAGATTTTTCATGTTGTAGGTCATTGAATAATTGTCAAAATGTAAAGAAAATCAGCAATAAAACAAAGAAATTATGCCCAATGGATGAGGCACTGGTCTGCTAAAATCCAGAGATTAATAAACTGAGGTTTTGGACACATAAAAGGATAGTTGTCATCCCCAAGTGGAGCCACTGTTAGCCATCCATAATTTCTATTATACCTAATGATGGCTAGAAACAGTTTGCAGCCTTCAAGAAATAATTTCAAGTTAAATATGTTAGTTCTTGAAACCTGGTTGTTCTCTCTGTCCAAAGAAACCTACCGTCACTGATGTTTTCACTTCAAAATCTTGTTGTTTCCAAAGAGGAAACTGTTTTTCAAAGCCTCGTCTCCATCATTTCATTCCTCCATTTTATCTTCACAATTCCCTTCATATCACTCATTTTTCCCCTCATTTATCCTTTACTTCCTCAAAATCCCCTTTTAAACCATTTAAACCCTTTATTTGGTTAAAAAAAACCACTATTACACCCTATCAGAACTCCTCAAAAAAGGCTAAAAACCCACTTTTTGGCCTATTTTCCAACTTTTTCATAAAAATAGGCCTTAAGCCCCTACAATTTTAAGCCCCCCAGCCCTTGTCTCATGTGACCCAACACCTGTAACCAAGTGCTAAGCCCTAGCGCATATTGCAATATTTCGTTCCGCCTTCCATTCTCATTCCCCCTGCAATGAAATCCTGACCGTTGATCCATCAGATCTGATGGCCATCGCACTTCGACTTTTCCTCGCTCCTATGTCTCCTCTCCTGCCGATGGCCGATTCCCCGATTTGATCCCAGCCGTTAATCATCCACCAAATCCAATGGCCCATGCTCCATAAGCCATCACACTTTACATCATCCAAAGTTCCCAAACCCTTTCTCCGCCAATGGTTGATCCTCCGATGGATTCCTAACCGTTGATCTCTCCCAGATCGGACAACCATCGGCCATCGCACATCGCATCGGCACTCCGCTTCTCGACACATCGTATCTGCGCTATCGCAATCAATCCTTCCACTTTTCCTCCTCCTGTCTCTCTGGATATCTGATGTGCACGGCCCTGATTCAATATTAGTCGTCCATTTCCCTGCATCCAACGGCCGTCGTTAATCCTGAGCTTCCAAACCTGCCCTTTCCATTCACCCCCTCCGCGACAAATCTTTACCATCGATCTATCCGATCCAATGGTGCTTATTCCCTCTTCCCATTGAGACTTTCCCCCCAATCATCAAACCTTTCCATTCATCAAACGGATCTAGACCATCGATCCCATTGATCTAACGACCACCACCCATCCCAAGTCTCCAACCCCGCTCGCTAAACCTTTTCCACTACTTGACAAAGCAGATGACGTTGTTGATGCTCCCACTGCCCACTACTCCACTACTGTCCACTCTCCATCCACCACCTATATTCCACTATCCCCCACCACCACATATCTCCTCCCGTTGCGTTTGTCCTCCACCGTCGATCTGGCTCTCCCAGATCCGACAGTCCCGAAACGATTTCGCGCGTGATTTTCTCTCGGGGTTTAATGACCCATTTTCATGTGAAACAGGTGGTATTGGCCTGGATGCGTGGAAAATAGTGTATGGTATCGCATCTGAAAGGGCATAAACCACTTACCGCCAATCTTCAATGCGAAAACCACCCTCGGTTTCGCAAAAAATGGCATCCTCTATTTCCGTACCAAATTCAAATTTGTGTTGTTTTCTCCCATTTCCACCTATGGAATCCCTTTTCCCCTACTCATCCTCCACCTCTAAAAACTACTCTAGTGCCCATCTCAAGCCTCTAAAATTCAGTTTAATCCACAAAATTCTCAAGTTTTAAATTAACTTTGTTTTTTTTGTTGCAAGTTTTTTAAATAGCAGAAAGGGCCAACTAGTTTCTCCCGCAGTCCATAAGGGACAAGTTAAGTCCTAGATGACGATCCAGGGGGTTTCAGAGGACCTTATTTAGGGTATTATCGATGATGAATCATGATCATCAGTCGATCATAAGCCCTCTAGCACCGAAAAGAGAGCATCCTCACACACAATAAACAAAAGCAGTCAAAGGAAAGCAGTGAAAGAAATGAGGAAGAATGGAGGATTAAAGCCTAATCAGAGAATTAAAAGGGATAAAGCTGAAAATATTAGCTCTTTAAAAATAAGTGATTAAAGGATAAAGGTTGAAAGATAAAGGATCTAGGATAAAAGCAGTTGTTTAATAGAAACAAAGAAAGACAGTGAAGAAAATTAATTAAAAGACAGATCAAGACTAAAGGCCTAAAACATAGTTTATTGGTTAAAATCAAGGAAAATTATACCAAAGGCAGTCTCGAATAAATCAACGGAGGAATTTGTTCATCTAAAATATCCAACTTCCACCTATGGCTTGTTTCTATCCATAAATACAAATTGGCAGTTATTGCATAGATAAAAGATATTTTAAGCTATCAAGGCAGTTAATGAAAAAATAAAGATAGGCCTTAAAGTCAAACTTTTCACCTATCTTTCCTTAAGAAGTTAAGACAGAGTTATTAAACAGAGAAGTAGCTGCACACATGTTCCTACCTTATGCCTTGCATGGTTTTCAAGGTCAAGAATGCATTTACTCTGCAATTAATAACACTTGAACCCTAGATCAGTTCCACATCCTCATTTGCAGCATAAATACTGCATTCGAAATCATTATATCGGGGGCATTTGATGACTCTTTGAAGTAATACATAGCTCTGTTGAATTTGAAAGGAAATTTATGTTCTGGAACCTATGCATGTTTTAACCTGTTTGTTGATGGAGAAAGCTCTGTCATTGGATCCCTGAGCTTGGCTGTTGGTGAAGTATTCTAATCTGTTAATGTTTTTCCTATTTTCCATTCTGTTTCATCATTTCTTACTATAGTAGAGTAAAAAGTTTAGGCTAAGAAATGTCTCTTAGAAGCACCATAGATGTATTTACTCTTTACTGTTTTATGTTTTCCTCTACTGAGATATTCTAGAGAATTCTTAATTTCTCTCTAGAACCCTTATGCTTGTTTATTTCTTAAATAGTTCAATATAGTTGGCCTCAAGAATGATTTATGGTTTTCCCTGCTTACTTGTTGCCACTTGAAAACTATTTCTGAAGTCTCCCTTTAAAGTACCATTGTTTACAGTCTGCCAAAGAGGTCTGTTTCGATCATGCCCTTTGGTATTGCTAAGATAATTGTTTTGAATGTCTTTATAATTGTAATCAGAGACGTTTAGGAGTTCCCTCTTCTATGAATACGGTTATTTGTGAATCTTTTATGTTTTCTTATCCTTGAAAGTGAAATCTTTGGATTAAATAGAGCGTTCCTCGACTCCTAGATTTCATTTGAAAAGTTTGTATTGAAATTTTTATTTGCTGAAGTACGTTTTCTAGAATTTATGGTTAGCCCTATCTATGGAATGCCTCTTCATGTTCTGATAATTTTTTAAGTCCCTTTGTTGAGAAGTACATATAATTAAGGATTCTTAATGTCCCTTAGTTCTACTTTTCATTCTAAACCTTTAAAGTTCATTTCATTTCACCTGAAAGACTTTGTAGATCCACCGGACAAGTTATATTTTCCCTTTGATACCCCTGACCCCTTTACAAACTTGTCACAACTTTCACTTGAATCCATTTCCCAATGACTTAGATATTTCCCTTTCCTATCTATGTTGTCTAGATCATCATGTCCCACCAAACAATCAAACAAACTCATACTTAATAACTACCCTAAAATCAACCTTTTACAAGCAAACAAGTCATATATTTGCAAAAAATTGAGAGATCCCTCTCTGAGACTAGGAAGGCTAGGTCCTAGAACTCTAAAGAATGGTTTTGATGTTTCTTTTTCACTTGGTATGCCAATCTGCGAAATCACAAGACCCCAACAGAAGACAAGGACTTTCCAATGGGAAGTCGATTTCCATCTGCTTCAATCTTGTCTTGAGCAAGATCAGTTGCAAAAGGGGCATAAAAAGGAAGATTATAATGCTCCAACATGTGATTTTGACGTTAATCATGTCAAAGAGGAGAGCCATGATATGACAGGGGCTTCATTTCAGACCTCTACATCATTGTCATTTTTGGGAAACCTAGATCTTTATTGGGATTCCCAACTCATGATGGAATACCCCAAGGACCTTTTCACCTGTGGGGTTCTTGATGGGAAGGTAATGGATGGTATGTATGAGGTAGTTGAAGGAGTCATTTATTTCCATGATCATATCTATTTGGTTAGAGGCTCCAAGCTCAAGGAGAAACTACTAAATGCAACCTATGAGATCCTGGTTTCCAAACCCACTGGTTTCATTAGAGCATACCGTACTATCTTAGATGGATTCATGTGGGAGAGTTTCAAAGAAGAGGTGCACTCTCATATGAAGAAGTGAATGGATTATTTTTTTAGATAAGGAGGAACATAGCTCTTGGGAAGAGTCATCATTTACACCTCCTTACTCATTAGATGAGAGAGGGAACTCATCCATGAGTTACCCCACTAATGAAAAAACAAGTGTGTGGAAGTGATTGTATCTCTGAATATTATGATGTTTTCCCTATATGCTTGTATTTTTCTAACATTCACTTGCAGGGATTTGCTCCAAGAGAGAGCACTATTTATGATGGTTGTCATAGGCCACTTAAGGCCTTGAACTATATTAATGATGATCATGCCTTGAAGAATCTTGGAGAGGAGAAACACTCTTTAGGGTATGAATCCTTTTCACCTACTATTATGCACCTTCTCCAAGCATGCAAGAAGGAAGGATCAGCAAACAAGTGTTGGGGGAGGCACTTTTCATCTCCTATTCTATGGAAGTTAAGGGTAAAACTGCGTTGGTTGCACATGAGGAGACATCTTCCTTCTCCTTTATCATATATGGCAGCTAGCATGATTCTAATCATGATTCCATATGCTCGAAATGTTCTTACTCTTGGGAACATGGTTGGAGGAGAGGCACATTGGTGGAATGTGTCCTTGGGGAAAGGAATTTTCCACATTTTCTGCACTACATGTTCTAAAGGGAGCATGGGAAACTATATAGGCACTATAGTATGTCATCTATTTCTTCATGATGTGGACCATATGATGGAGTGGAACACTTGGGACATGACTCTCATGAGCCATTGGGAGGATATTTTTTATGAATTACCAAGCTAGGAGGTAATTCATTTCCTTTGGACAATAGCATGGAGGTGGGAGACCTTCATTGATGATAGAATTCCCCATGATTGTCATCACTTCTATCTTGAGAAGGCCACAAGGAGAAAAGGGGAGTTTTGCAGCACCCTTGCAGTTGCTTGAAGACAAGCAACATTTGTGAGGGGAAGACTGTAATATTCCTAAATTAGCATGCAGCTAATAGGAATATTAATTTTTCTTTTAAAATCTATATGGATGAATAAATGGGCAAGGAAGCTCATAAGTTGCTTAAGTATGAATAAAAATCCCTCATAGTGTGAAAAGGGATCATGAAATAACTAGATCAAGCATCCACATGTGTGAACAAGGTCTAAACTATGTGGACAAGGTCAAGTTTGACCAAGTCAACATGATTTATCCTCAAAGAGTGGATCCTAAATAAAGACAGCTCAATGTGAATAGAGATCAATCCAGCCAGTCAAAATGAAGACACCTTGAGTGTGAAAAGGGACAGGGCATGAATATTCATTCAAGGTTGACTAAATCAAACAGCGTTGTAAAAGGATGAGAAAGGCACATAGAGACAGCGTAATTGTGGTGGAGGAGCCTTTGCATGGAAGCAACCTCATAGTGGGGTGGGACCCTTGGTGAGGAAGCTCATCAACTATATAATGGAGGAGATGGCAACCATATGGGCATATTGGAGATTATATTCTATGTTTTGTTTTTTATACTTCATGCATACTTTGGCTATTTAGCTAAGTTTTCTACACTGCTTAGTGCAAGGGTTTTTCCCGGGTGGGGACTCCCTACTCTTTCTTGGAGATCTTGTCTAAGAAATCTAAGAGGATATTTATGAGCTAAATTTTCCACTACCTGGTGTTGGGCCAAGAATTACCTTCAGAAAAAATGCAGTCCCTTCAGAAAATTGTGTTATTTCTTAAGGTGTGCAGTGGGAGGGGTCAAAACCCCATTTTGAGGAGCTAGTTTCCCAAGAGGAGGATCAGCCTTTATTTGGGAGAGATATGAGAAGAGTATACATCCATTTAATTACATGTACATCCATAATTATGTAGAGATTCAGCTATACAGTTTGATTCAGCCACAGATCTGTAGCAGCTCTTTCTTGTATATCTTTTATGTCAAGAAACCTATGCCGGGTTATCTTGGATCTGTATAAAAGAGAAAAGATCTCTGTTTTTATGCCTCATTGAGTAATTTAATAGAATATTTTATTTGTTTCTCTATTTTCTGAGTTGATCTCCATTAGACTGTGCAGTCTCTTTATGCAGCAATTTCTGTGTGTTGCAGTCTTTGGGTTTCATTGATTTTTAAGTTGTTTAAGCATGGAAGTCCTATTTAACTAGGCTAAAGACATTTGTTTCTAAAACTCAATTGCATGCATGTCCTATATTACATATTCTAAGGGAAACAACCGTTATTTTCCACTGTTATAACTCCATCTTTAGAAAATAACATTTTTGGGGCCAATATTACTGCTTTTTCCCACTTGGAGACATTGAATGAAGACATTGTTTGCTGCTGTGATTGTTATTTGATGGCTATGTGTTTTAATACACTACATAAGCTGATTTATTTATGCTCTCCAAATTTGGAATACCTTAAGGTATTCTTATTTTTGTGGAAAATCCCCATTTTTGGATATTTCAAACTGGCAGACCAAGACAAAGGTGAATCAACTTATATCTCATCTAACTTGACAGACATAGAAAGGTATGTTGTTGTTCATGGTAAAATAATTTTGCAGCAATTTGTAGTGTGTCTCGATGAACACATCCAAAGGAGTTCCTTTACGACAGACCTTTTAGCCAATATGGAGCAAAGGCATTGTTGGTGTCCAGGTGAGAATGATTTATCCACCCTAATCGAACATTAATTTTATCAATCCGAGAGCGTATCCTTTCAAGGAAATGCACAAGGTGCAGGAAAAAATTCATAATCCGTTCAACCAAGGGTTTATAATTAAGATTCAAAACATTTCCGTAATATGAAATAAAATGCTAAACTCAAAGAAATCTGAACAGTAACAAATAATAATGATAATCATAACAAGGAAATACTCACACACACACAGACGTAGCACTTGATCAGAAGAGCGGGCCCAACTCTCTGATCAAGGGCTGCGTTAGTCATGGAACGCTTGAGAATAGAAAAACAAAAGGTATTTTATTAATCTATAAAATTTTATTACAATCTTCATTTCGGAACACCCATTTACAGGAACAATATCCATTTTATACACAGCGTGAGGAAATAATAGATTTCCCTAGAATGTAGTAATCGCGCGTTCGGAAATACATAGCAGTTGGAACAACACAAACATCAGCTGTCTAGAATAGAACAAGGGCTGAGAATAGACCCAGAGAATCGTGAATCCAGCTGTGTAATCTCCCCGTAGTTGACCATTACCAGATCTGTTGCAAAACCACTGGAGCGAGGGTTCCTGTTCTCCAAGCTGCAATCAAGAACATGTCTTAGTGTTGCAAATAGGTAAGACTCCATGACTTTACTTCATTAATTAAAATATTCCAATTGGACAGCTAGGGGTATTTACCTCATAGTTTTAACATATAAAATGTAAGTAATTAAACACAAAAAGGATAAAAAAGGATGATATAAATAGTCAGAAAGATAGCCAGATTTGGTGCCTAACATCTCCCCCCAACTAGCCTTCTGCATGCCCTCATGCAGTCCGCTACTTCTGTAGGTCTGAGTTCTGCAAACTGTGAGCTTCATGAAGCCCGGAAAGATTATATTCTAAAGCCATATCTATCCCAGGAACTTTAAATCCATCTGAAAGGAGAACTTCCTTCCACCAATCTGCCAGAGCATTGTACGCTGGAGTGTAAACTTCTACAGGAAACCAAATAACAGGGTAATGGAACTGAAGCCCCATCCACCAGATCCTACATGTTTGGACACATGCCACATATCTGGGTACTCTGGAAAGTGCTCGCGCAAAATTAGGCGCCCCAAAAGGTTCTCTGTTCTGGATAGCTGTTGGTGACATCATCCATCTTTTCTGACAACAATCAAGGGCCTCTTTTTGAGAAACAGTTAATTGATTAATAAAAAGATCAAGGCACCACCTTTGTGTCCATAGCCTTCTTTCTTTTTTCTCCTCAAATTTCAAAAATTCATGGTGCTTATTGTACACTGTATCTGACCTCCCATGTTCCCCCCTTACTATAAACGACTTTGTGACTTGATTAGACTCAAAAGTATCAAAATCCTTCTGTCAATGAATTTGATTGAAAGCATACGAGGTGAGGGCCCTCATATGGATGTCTCCTAAATATGGGACTGGATTAAAGTCTCTGTCCAACCATAACAAATACCCATGCAGATAAAAATCACACATCAAATGCTGATTTGGCACATCATGATTCCTCATGATCCAGAGGAATTGTACACCATCTTCTATTTCATAACTAACCTCGTTCTTAATGCTCTCCATGCAAAATAAAAGAAAACTTTCATGCAAAAATAAAGAATAACAATAAGCAGGGGGACAGCATGCCATCACCTCTTGCACCAATTTGAACATATGTTCCTTATCATATTTCAATTCAGCCACTTGTTTTTCCAGCTGCTCTATCTTGAGTTGCTGCTTTTCATGCCTTAACCTCATAATATCTATGCGCTCCACATATCTGAAAATGGTTGTGGAGGTTATTTCCTTAGTTCTTTTGATCGCGTTCTTATACTGGGCCATAGTAGACTTCCACGTCTGTAATTCGGTCGTTAGGGCATGTTCTCTAGCTTCGAACAATTGTTCAATTGGATCTGTTTCAGTTCCTGCTTCGACCCTGACAACATTAGATTTCTTAGCCTGCCACTTGTATTTGTTGACTTGTTTCTGCATCCTATGCACTTTCCTTCTCAAATCCTTCACTTCCATTTTGAGCCGCATCACTTCCTTAAACTGCATTTGGTATCTCTGTTTGATAGGAAGTCTTTGCAGTCCACGCGGCTCTGCCTCTTCTTGCATGACCTGTATCTCTTCTGCCTCGACAGCTGGAGGAAAATCCCCCAGGACTGCCTCTATTGGGCCAATAGTCGGTCCAACCTCCTATGCATGTTCTTCTTCTATTAATTCTTGCTTTACTCTTTCATGCTTACATGCTCCATTGGTACATTCATCAGGACCGCTCTGGTTGGTCCCTCCTCTTCATCGATGGCCATTCTTTCATCCTGTACATTTTCTTCGGCCAGTGGTGACCCGATAAGATGCTCCTCTGCTGACATACCTGTTAGGGCCTCTTTCGGTCGTGGTATTTTTTTTAAATTCAAATCCATAGGAATGGAAACATTTTCTTCCTCTCTCTGCTGCGGGGAACGATTTACCCTCGCTCCCCTCGGAAGAAAGATGGGGAATTGGAACAAATCTTTTTCATTCAGCCCCGAGGTCGACGCTAGTTCTTGTGGAGCAGCGTCAGCCTCATACCTTATTTCCCCCACCATTTCTTCCGCTATTTCTCTAGTCGGGGTGGTCACGACTCCTTCTCCAATCGGATTACTCTCCTCCATTGGTTCCATGATAACATGGGATCCCTGTGGAGTGACCTTGGTCGCAATGTCGACCAATTCACCCTCTTTCAGGTTCTATGGGTTTACTTCCATGCCCATTTCATTCTCTATTTTCTCAGCTGGCTCCGTGGGTGGGGCTGGTTCTTGTGTAACAACCTCATTCGTAGTGCCGCTAGGTATCTCTATAGCTTCCATTGATACCACGAGCTCAGCTTCTTCTTGGGAAACTATCTGTTCTTCATGCTCTTCAATCTCCATTTCCATCTCCTCAAGCTCCTCCTGATCAATGTAATCATCATCCTCTGCAATTCCCTGCATGGCTTCATCTTCCTCTTCATCCTCCTACATGGCTTCAGCTTCTTCCGCCCTAGCAGCCACAGTGGATTTTATTTCCTCCTCTGTGGAATTCCAAAACAATTCCCATGGATTCTAGATCTTCTCGATGGTGTTCATTACTAACAACTGAACTAGCCCATGGTGAGAGAGGACTGCCAACACCTGGCGCACCCCCCGAGCCAAATTTTCCATCAGTTGAAGGCTTCTTAACAGAAAATAGGGCACATTCATTGAGAAGGCATCTACTTGTGGAAATCTCAGATGGGCCAAAATGCGGAGGTGATATTTGAAAATAGTCGAATACCTCCCTTCACATGTCATATATTTTATGACAACCTCTGCAACCTCTCCCCATGGACGAGGTAATGAAGCTCGGTCGTATCCCCAACCCTTCTGCACAATGCTTTCCCCAGCTTGCAGAAAAGCTTCGGGGAGCTCTGGAAGAGGCGTTATTCTTGAAAACCATCGTTCGCCACCTTGTGGCAACCCGAGAAGCTCCTTCTTCTAGATTCAATGCAAATTCCATCACAATTTCTTCATCCCATCCATTCAGCTTATCAAAGTACACATCCCAACCTGAATTTTCAAATACTCGCCATACCTCCTGATTTCTTCGAACTCTCGTTGAATCCTTAGGCTCATGTCGCACCGATCGACCACCCATTGTTGCAGAGGCAGAGTCAGCACGATGGCTACAGTTAGCTAGCAGGTGGGAGTGATAGGGCTCCAAACTATAAGTAACTGAAATAACGTCATGGTCACTTTCGAATATAATAGATAAACACTACTAGTATGCTTTGGGAGTAATGACAGGTGATGGTAGTACTGTTAGATATTCTCAGAGTTTAATTTGGCATGTTAGGAGATGACCGATATGAATTTTTTGCGTGCGAGTATGCATTCCAACTCATATGGTATAATTACGACGTACTTGAGGTCATTAAATTGGTTTTGGTAGAAATATTGTGTCATAAATGCCTTTACAAAGTACGTCGTCATTCATTATGATGGTTCCCTACCCCCAACTAAATGACAACCATCCTCGGCATGTTTGACCATCCTTTTGGAATATTTAATTAAATCCATAAAATCAACGGAGACGTACCTGCGAACTTACCTTGAAGTGGATTAACAGCAAAAATATCCATTAGTGAATAATTTGAACAGTGAGTAACGGAAATAGTAAGTAACAGCAGCTACAAAGTAACAGCAGCTACGGAGTAACAGCAGTTGTAGAGTAACAACAGTTGTGGAGTAACAGCAACTTCGGAGTAACAAAAACTCCAGAGTAATAGCATCGACAGTGTAGCAGCAACTTCAGAGTAACAACATCGGCAGTGTAGCAGCAACTTCGAAGTAATAGCAACTCCAGAGTAATAGCATCAGCAGTGTAGTAGCAACTTTGGAGTAACAACATCGGTAGTGTAGCAGCAACTTCGGAGTAACAACATTAGTAGTGTAGCAGCAACTTTGGAGTAACAGCATCAGCAATGTAGCAGCAACTCGGAGTAACAACAATTGCAAAGTATCAGCATCAGTGAAACAAAATATCTCTATAGTAACACTAATGCGGTAACACACAGAATGTTACTTTCCTCCTAGCCATATTTCTTTATTGTTCCTACAAAATACAAACAAGTAATAACCACATTTTATCATCATTTTTATTTTTATTTTTTTAGAGAGGAGTGAGAGTGTCTTCTATTGCAATAACCATTAGACCAGCTAAATCTGAAAGGGTTTTAACAAAGGCATATTTAGAAGTTGGACGATGGTATAATTTTAAACGGTGTCCATTCACCACAAACGTGGTCTGATTCTCATCAATTGTATTTAATGTAACTGTCCCATTCTCGAACACTGCGTCCACTTGATATGGTCCCATCCAGCAAGTACGAAGCTTGCCTTTGAAATCCTTGAATTGAGATTCATACAGTAATGCCCAATCCCCTTCATGAAACACCTTAGTTTTGATAAATTTATCATGCCATTTCATTCTCTTCTATTGAACAGCAGTAGTTCTCTGGACAACTACTGATCGAATCTCATCTAACTCATTTAGTTGTTCCAGTCGGTGTTTCTGTGCTTCTGATAGATCTAAACCTACTTCCAGAGCTATTCTAAGTGTGCTAATTTCGAATTCTAAAAAAAAAAAGGGGGATTTCCCATAAACTAATTCAAATGGAGAAAACCCCATTGTATTCTGCCATGTTGTCCTCTAAGCCCATAAATCTTCTGGAAGTTTTTGTGCCCAATCCTGGCGATGACTTGCTACTATCTTTGTCAAGATATTTTCCAATACCTTGTTTGTACTTTCTACCTTCCCATTCACCTATGGATGATATGGGGTTGTTACTCTATGTTTGACCCCGTATTTCTGCATCACTTTCTCTATCATATGGGATGTGAACTGTGATCCTCCGTCTGATACAATTTCTCTGGGAGTCCCGTACCGAGCAAAGATTTCTTCAAAAAGGAAGTCTTCTACTACTTTCTCTGTTGCTCTCATGACTACTTTAGCTTCCACCCATTTGGTTACATAATCGATACAAAATAGGATGTAAGCTTTCTGATGAGAAGGTGGGTTGAAGGGTCCAACGAAATCAATGGCCCATTTCTCAAATGGTTCAAGGACTATTTGGGGTTGAAGGGGAATTTCATCTGCCTTCCCAAGTTTTCCCATCTGCTGACAGCTATCACACCTTCGAATATAATCATGAGCGTCACGAAAAATGGAGGGCCAATAATATCCCATCTGCAGCACTTTATGACCTGTCCTTTTGTTTGCAAAATTTCCTCCACAGGGTCCATCACGTGCAGCCTTTAAGATCTCATAGATATCATCCTTTGCCACACAATGCCGAATCTGCTAGTCAATCCCTGCATCAAAGAGATATCTTGCCATCCATGAATATCAGGTACTCTAGTGAATGATCTTCCTTTGCTCCATATAAGAAAAGTGACGAGGCACCTCACCTATAGTAAGATAATTAGAAATATCTGCATACCATGGAGTGTTAACAAAAACTGCAAAAAGATGCTCATCTAGGAAATTATCTTCAACTGGTGTATTCTTACCATCATGTTCTATCCTAGACAAGAAATCTGCAACCACATTATCCTTCCCTGTTTTATCTACTATAGTAATTTCAAATTCCTGTAGTAGTAACAACCACCTTATAACATGACCAGGGGTAACAGGTTTGTTCATCAAATACCTAATGGCTGCATGATCAGTATGCACAAAAGTATAATACTCTGTAATATAATGTTGGAACTTGTTGATGGCATAAATGACAGCAAGGAACTCCTTTTCAGTCACCGTGTAGTTTAATTTAGCAGGGGCCAAATTCTTACTAATATAGTAGACTGCGTAAGGTACTTTATCCTCCAGTTGTACCAGTACTACACCAATTGTTGTTTGGGAAGCATTTTTGTGAATGTGGAAAGGTAACGCCTAGTCTGGTCCTCTAAGAATTGGGGAAATATAGACTAATTCTTTAATTCTCGTGAAGGCTACAACACAGTCATCTGACCACACAAATTCTAAGTCTTTTGTCAGTAATTGAAATAATGGGTGTGCTACTTTTGCAAAATTTTCTATGAAACGCCTATAATAACCAGCACAGCCAATGAAGCTATGTACCTGTGTGGGTGTTTTAGGTGTTGGAAAGTGCATAATTACCTTTATCTTTACTGGGTCCATCCTAATTCCTTCAGCCAAGAGCAAATGTCCCAGAACAATTCCTTTTTCCATCAGCAGGTGACACTTTACATTGCTGAAGGAAACGCGCGCTTGTATACATCTTTTAAGAACTTTTTCTAAATTTTTCAACCCCCCTAATAATGAGTCTCCATATGGAGTGAAATCTTCCATATAAACTTCAACACCATCATCTATCAAATCAGAGAAGATTCCTAGAATTTACCTCTGGAATGTTGCAGGGGCATTACACAGGCCAAAAGGAAGGACCCGGTATGCGAATGTTCCCCAGGGGCATGTGAAAGTGGTCTTTTCCTAGTCCTCGAGAGTGATCTATATTTGATTATATCCCCTAAACCCATCCAGAAATGAAAAACATTTCTTGCCAGCCATTGTGTCTAAAACTTGATCGATAAATGGTAAGGGAAAGTGATCCTTCTATGTGGCCTTATTTAATTCTCTATAGTCCACATAGATCTGCCATTTACCATTCTTCTTGGGGACCATTACCAATGGTGAGACCCATTATTTTTCTGAGATAAGGTAGATAAAACCCACATCCAATATTTTCTGAAGCTCTTCTTTCACAATGTTTTTCAATGCAGGATTTAACCTTCTCTGAGATTGTCTTATAGGACTGCAATCTTCCTTGATATATATGTGATGGGTGCATAAGTTAGCAGGGATCCCCTTCATGTCTGAATAATCCCAAGCGAAGGCTTCCTTATGCTTTTGAAGAACATCTACTAGCTGCTTCTTCTGGGATTCTGACAGACCTGGATTAATATTCAAAGTTTTCCCCGGTTCTATCTCCACCTGAACACTTTCATGAGGTGCATCAACATCTTCTCCAAATTCTTCTGCTATTTCAATAACTTCTTGAGTTTCACAGCTTAGGACAGATTCTAGGACCTACTGACTTGACTCTAAAATGAAACAAGGATCGTTCATGACTGAAGTAATCAAATCATCTTTTGATTCCATCTTCAACTAAAGGGCCTGTCTGATAGTAAGGACCGGTCTCACTTCTTCATCGTAGACCTCCATCATAGATACAACCTTCTTACTGTCTGCTAACTTTTTAGGTGCATCTGGTTCTACAGGTGGGTATAGTACCAAATTATTGGTGTTATGCATGTTTGAGATAACCATGTTTCCTGAACAGCACCCTATATAAGCGTCTACAGTAGCCAGCCATGGCCTACCCAAAATTAAGGGATGACCACCCACTGAAGACTGTGTATGTAATACCAGGAAATCTACGGGGTAATGCCATGCATCTACTGAAATTTTCACATCCTCCAACTTCCCTATAGGTTTAACTGTAGATCGATCTGCCAATTCCAACATTGTAGGTGTATGCTTCAAATTTTGTAGGCCTAATGTATGCACGGTTTTAGTAGTGATGACATTGATGGAAGCACCCAGGTCTACCAGCACGTTTGGAATCTCTACCCCATTAATTTTTACTGTCAAAACTGGGTTCCCCGGATCTCCATATTTCACTAGTATTGATTTTCCCATCATGAAATCCGATAGCTTTCCCATAACATGTATGGTGCAGGGGTCTTTAGTTTTCTTCGTAGGTTTCTTTGAGCAATATTCCCTAAGAGTTTTTGCATAAATTGGCACATCCTTCATGGCTTGTAGCAAGGGGATTTTAACAAATAGATTTTTCAATTCTTCTAATAAATCAAATTCAACCTGTGGGCTTGTTTTACTCATAATCAACCTCTCTGGGTACGGTGGTTCAGATTGATGTTGTTTTGCAGGAGGCATCTGGTTTTTAACAGATTGTTTTAGCTCTCTACTGGTCATTTGTGCCTCTCTTTCTTCATTATCAAGTTGTTCAATGATAACCAGAGGGGGTTGGGTATCGACTATTTGAACTGATCGCAGATTAATTTCATACAGTTCTGCAGTAGAGATACTATACGAAGGCAGGTTAAGAACATCAGCTTGATAGGCTCCTTTGTTATTAGGATGAGGATTAGGCTGCATTGGAAGCTGAGGATGGACAGGTTTATTACCAGGAGGCACATTGGAGGGTAATTGGAGTTGTTGTTGTGGCATCTATTGAGGAAAATACCCTAAATAGGGTCCTCACCAAGTTGGAGCCCATGGTGAGCTCATACTAGCTTGAGGGTTCCATTGCTGCCACAGTGGGTACTAGTATTGCGGCCACATAGGGGGACAAGGCATAGTTTGAGGATTCATGTTATAGCTATTGAAATACTGAGATGGATCTAGGTACATACCTTGATTCCCCACTGGTGGTCGAAGTTGCCACGACTTCCTGGCGCCCATAAGGTACAATTGCTCCGCGTTCTCCCCTGCTCCTTAAAACACCGCTTTCAGGCCCGGAAAGGAAGGGAATGAGCTCATTACATGATTTAACTCACAGATGTCACATATTTCTATGGACTTTAATGGGAATTCCCTTCCAGATGATTCTTTTTGCACTTCGGGAAAAATATTGCCATGGTACTATCCAGTTCCAGTTGCTTCTGCTTTACTTGCAAAGTGTCCATTTGTGTTGACAAGGTACTGAGAATATCTGTCCTTAAATTGTCTAGAAGGTTCCCGATTTCCACTTTTGTAACACCCCCACCGGAACCTTTTTCTAAATGAATCCCTAATCTATTTCTTGCAAGCCCCCTCGAGCACTGGATACACAAGTCGCAAATACCTTCAAATTTTTCCTTGGAGATGTCTCCCTTTCCCACAATATTCAATAGTTCCATTAAGTCCTCTCGAAATGATCAAAGGAGAATAACCTTCAATATTTCCTTATCCAAATTGAAATGACCTGACCTTTGCAAGAGGTATTTAAACCTCTCCACACAATATTCCAGACTTTCATCTTCTTTCTGTGTGAACTTGAAAAGCTCCTCCTTGACATTCCGGGACTTGCAGTAATCCTGGTACTTTTCCAGAAATTCTATTTGCATATCATTCCATGTGGAAATATATTTTCCCCCAAGGCCCATAAACCATCGTAGATCCATCCCTTTTAGTGTAGAAGGAAAAATATTTAACTTCTGGGCATCTGTCATGTAATCATAGCCCCGGCACACTATGTCGAACTCAAATAAAAATGTCTCGGGATCCTCTGAAACAAGCCCATGAAAGTTTGGTAATGCTGCTAATGGGATAGGATTTGTAGGTGCGCCAGCTCCCAAATTCCCAATGGGAAATTCGATAGTGGAGGTTGTGGGAGCCATAAATATCTTCCAATAATTGTTGGGGATTTCAACAGGCTTTGTAGAGGATGGGCGGGGATTCCTGACTACCGGAACGTGAGTTAATTTAGTGGCGCTTCCCCAGTCTCTTGGTGATACCAATACCTCCTCATTTCTTTTTCCTGTATCCTGATAGTTCAACCCCTCGACTACAACTTCCTTTCCCTTACTAGAGCAGTCCGACTCCGTCAATGTTCTACTTGCAATTTCTTCCTCTTCTAATACTAGCACAAGATCCTCTCGGTCTGGTCCACTACTGATTATCTCTTCTACTGCTAGAGGACCCTGTTTTACCAAATCACCAAGGGATACCGTGGCCTGCACAGGTTGATCCACTGACTGTCCCTCGAACTTCACTGTCCTAGCCCCTGGCCTTGCAACTGTGTAATAATATGCTTCAGACTCTGCCTTTTATATGATCTGTTGAATATAAGTTTTTCTTCCCAGATCTGGTCTTCCCCTTTTTGGGGCTCTCGCTCCGCCCCTCTTATTTGGTTCTTTGTTCATACAAAAATTGATATGTTGGAAGGTCTGTGTATGAACCTACAATGCTCTAATATTGGGGAAAGTTTTCAAAAGACCATTCCTTCCCCAAGATAAAAGAGTTCGCAAAAAGAAAGGAAAGACAAAAAAATAAAAAGCTAAGGTTTCAAGCCCAGAGTAGAGCATTAAAGAACTTCTCCCTCCCTAGGGTAAGAACCAAAAAAACACAATCCACGGGAAGACCTAATATTCCCAGATATGAAGCAGGGTGTCAAAAGACTCCTCCCTCCCCAAGGAAAAACTAAGGGTTCCCCCCACAAAAACAAAGAAAAGAATTAACTCCACTCAGGGCCTGGAGCAAGGCATCAAAAGACTCCTTGCTCCCCGGGACAAGAATATGGCCCTAAATCCAAAATAGAAACAGAAATAAACAAAACAAAATTAAAATCTATGCTAAGGACCTAAAGTAGAGTGAGAAAGCTTGATCTCTCCCCAGGACGAGAGACTGACCCTCTGGTTGGTTTGAATTGTCGCTCGCACCTTGTTAGCCTCCCCGGAAACGGCGCAAAAATTTTGGTGTCCAGGTGAGAATTATTTATCCACCCTAATCCGACATTAATTTTATCAATCCGGAAGCATATCCTTTCAAGGCAACGCGCAAGTTATATGCAGGAACAAACGCATAATTCGTTCAACCAAGGGTTTATAATTAATATTCAACACATTTCCGTAATATGAAATCAAATGCTGAACTCAAAGCAGTCTGAACAATAACAAATAATAACGATAATCATAACAAGGAAATACTCACACACACGCAGACGCAGCACCTGATTAGAAGAGCGGGCCCAGCTCTCTAATCAGGGTCTCCGTTAGTCACAGAACGCTTAAGAACACCAAAAACAAAGGTATTTCATTAATCTGTAAAATGTGATTACAATATTCTTTTCCGAACCCCCATTTATAGGAACAATATCCATTTTATACACAGCGAGAGGAAATAACAGATTTCCCTCGAATGTGGCAATCACATGTTCGAAAATACACAGTAGTTGGAACAGCACAAACATTAGTTGTCCAGAATAGAACAAGGGCCAAGAATAGACCCAGATAATCGTGAATCCAGCTGCGTAATCTCTTTGTAGCTAACCATTACCAGATATGTTGCAAAACCGCTAGAGCGAGGCTTCCTGTTCTCCAAACTGTAATCAAGCACATGTCTTAGTATCGCAAATAGGTAATACTCTGTGACTTTACTTCATTAATTAAAATATTCCAATTGGACAGCTAGGGGTATTTACCTCATAGGTTTAACATAGAAAATGTAGGTAATTAAACACAAAAAGGATAAAAAATGATGATAGAAATAGTCAGAAAGATATCCAAATTTGGTGCCCAACAGGCATCACACAAAACTAGCTTTGACAAAGAAGAAAATACTAGCTTTGAAGGCTCCGGTGAAATTGTGGATATGGGGAGAAATACTACCAATGTGATTGCTGCACAATATCTGAAAGAAAGTAGGTTTCCATACTCAAAACTAGCGCAACAGATTTATAAGAAGCTGAAGAAGAAGATAGATCAAGTGGAGGAGCAGAAATCAGCCTGGTAGCTATAAAAAGCTCAGTGTTGTTTATTGGACAATGTCCTTTCTATGGCTTTCCAAATTCATATGTTTATGTTCTCAAGGATGAATTTGAAACCTGTCTATGGTGCTAGGAGTTAAGGACACAAAGTTGTTTCCCAATTCACAGCGTGATCTTGTGATCTTATGACAATGATTTCTATTATTAAGGTCCCATGATTTGGCTGATTGGCAAGCCAAATGACAGTGTAACATCAAACCAATCTTTGGAGCCCAAGGACCTAGCCTTCCTGGACTCAGAGAGGGCTCTCTCTATTTGTGTAAGGGATATTTGTGTATTTTCTTCTTGTGTTTATGATTTTAGGCTAGTTATGAAGTAGGTTTTTGGTTTTGGTTTTTAGGTTTGTGAGGGATGAAATTGATAAAAGACTACGATAGGTAAAAATATGTCAGATCAACTGGGCTATGGGGTTGAAAAGGTTAAGAAAGCTTTCAGATGGTGATATAGGGTTGTTGAAGGGCTGATTTGATTCGAGGTAAAATGGATCTTTGGGTAAAATGGAGTGGGATGGACATTAAATTTGAGAAGAACAAAGGATTTGAAACATAAATAGTTCAATAGCTGACATAAACATGGTAAGGCTAACCATTAATCATGAGAAATGTAACTATAAACTAATCGATGCATAGAAATAAACATTCAAGCCATGCATAGAGATATATGGCTCTCTAACTTTATGAAATAGCTATCAGAATTTGGGGAAATACATTTAAGACAAACAAACAACTCAAATTACTATGAGGAAATGCCTAAGCATAGTATTTCAAGCTATTGGGCACTTTGAAGCAAGATTGCATAGTTTTAGGCAAAGGGCAAGATCAGTACAAGACCTCCTTGGTTCAACAAATGGCAATCAAACAATTAAAGAAAGGTTTTAGAGGTGGAGCTATGACTAGCCATGAGTAAGCAGGGCATACTATGAATCATACTTAGCATGCATAAAACCATAAATGAAACAAGCAAACAATTTCTTCAGTTATCAAAGAGCAATCAAGGATTCTTTGATATGACTAAGAAGGAAGAAAACATAGAAGCTATAAAGAAACGGGAAACTTGAGGTGCCTCCAAGGGCATGTCTCAAATCTATTCTCTACTGTCTTATAGCAAGAAATAACATCGAATTATGAATGAAAACTAAGAAGCATAACATAGAGGGACACTATACCATTTTACCAAGTCAAGGAATCCAACAACAGACCTCCTTCATCATTCAAAAACATTCAAGAAACTATCCAGTGCATGAGACAAGTGTTTCTTCCAAGCTTGTATAACCATATATTGCTTCTATTCATCAAGTTCAACCTTGTTTACAATGAATTCTCTTGGAATATATAGGCCAAGATGAGGGAAAACCTCCTAGTGCAACTTGCAATCTCATTGGCCCATCAAAAATATCTGATTTTGTCCTTGAGACTTTGCAAAGCCCAAGGCACAAAATATCTAATAAAATACCTCAAAAATGCTAAAAAAGGAAATTATGTTGACTTTTCATAACTAATCATGCCCAAAAATAGCTAAACGCACATGAGGAAAAGTCACTTTAGAAAGGTACATTTTTCACAAAAAAACTTAAGAAATATATCAGCAGAAAGTCCTTTGTCTTGCCGGTAACTTTCAGAGGCCTTCCTGATGTTGAAACGAGGCTCGTGATGGCTCGTTGGAAAGATCTGAATGTTTTTTTTCTGAATATGCTTATTTTTCTCCAAACTGATCAGTATAAGTCTATCAAAATCTAACATGTGTGTAAAAACCCAAAAAATAGACCTTGCTGATAAACGAGGCAGAGTGTGGAAAAAGTGAGTGTTTTCACCATTTTATGGGAGCAAATCATCTTCAATTGATCTGAAAATCACTAATTATATGCCCCTGAAATTATGGCATCCAATGATACCATTTTCATCCTATGAGGATGCCCCAAACAAAAATGGCGATGCCCGTGAGTTTTAGCCAAAAACCCAAAAATGACAAAAAACCAAAATTTGTTGAATTCTACCCAATTTTGGCGAGCATGACCCTAAAGGGTTTTCAGAAACATGCTATGAAGTTGAGGCCAAAATTTGGAGCTTTGAGGTGTCTTTATTCATTTTTTGTGTCGGGCACCTTCTTTGATCTTCGTTGAGTTTTTCCTGTGTGGACTTCAATTTCCACCGGGTGAACTGATTTAACTTCTTATAGTGCCCGGTCATCCTCCTTTGAAGGTCCAAATCTCTATTGGCCTTCTCCAACTTCTTTTCCAAGTGTTCATTCACCCTCTCAAGCCATGCTTCTCGATTTTTCTCTATCTCTTGGGTGAACAAAGTAGTGAGAGGAATAGATTGGAGAAGGGCAGCTTCTTCCTCCTTTTGTTTCTCAAGGCTCTTCTAGGTCCCATGGTTCTTGGCCTCTTTCTCCTGGTCTGATCTTCATCTTCACTATAATTGAAATCACCCATGATTTCTTCCAATTTAACTTGCACCTTGGAGGCCTCTTTTTTGTATTTGATGGCCCAGGTCTCATATACCACCATGTGGACACTCATATATTTATTTTGTATTTGCAAAAAGTGTTTGAAATTTCTAGCCCTCTCTAGATCTGTCCTCAAAGCATCAATTTGTTTTTCTCTATTGATCAAGAGAGTCTCTAGGATTCGGGCCACATTGTCGCTATCATCACTTTGGATTTGAATTATGTCAAAGTCCCTCTCCTTTTCATGGTTGCTTTCTTATTTCTCCTTTCCCTTGCTTTGGGTGGCTCTCTTGGTCTTCCTCCTCTTGGGTAAATCGACAATGGGTTGCTTGGGCAATTTCCCCTTGCTTCGGAGGGCCCTAGTAACATTTGGAGTTATAGTTTTAGGCACTGTTTTCCTTAATGTCTAGGGCTTGGCCACTTTTGGAGAAGAAAGCATGGCCCCTTGCCTAGGAGAGGCAGCTATCACATGCTCTATTGGCTCTTTGCCCTTGTTACTTGCCTCATCATTCTTGCCACTTTTTTGAGTTTCTTCATGGATGTTTTGACTGTCTTCTTGCATGTCTTTTTCAGGGCTACCCTCTTCATTCTTGTCCTTTCTCTCTTTAGGACTTTTACGCTCTGTCTCTACAATGTTTTAGGCTTCATATTCATCTTTTTTTCTACTGTAAGGGCTACCAATACCCTCATCAAACTGTTCAATTTCCTCATCATTTTCCTCCTCACTGTTTTGAGTGTGTTCATGGTGCTGCTCTTCATCACTGTGTTGCATATTATCACTGTGATGCTCTTCACCTTGCTGCCCTGTTTCATCATGCTTTTTTTCATCATCATCATGTTGTTGTTCATCTTCATCATGCTCTTCTTCCTCATCATGTTCTTCCTCCTCATCATGCTCTTCTTCTTGTTCAATGGGAAATTTTAGCTTCTTGGGAATGGGCTTGCTTGCAGAAGGCGAAGGATGGTGAGTGGAAGGTGAAGGAGATGTATGGAATAAAGGACCAGTGGTGAAGTCTGGATGTGCAATGAAAGTGTCCCAAGAGATTTCCTTCTTCTCAAGCTGATGAATAATGATAACCTTGATGAGGGAATGATGGAAAAGGCAAGCTCACTGCTGAGAAGGAGGTTTTTTTCTGAACAGTGGAGGCCATTTTTTCAATACTTCTATGGAGGAAGAAAGGGAGATTTAAAAATTTGGCTCTTTTGAAATGCATGAGCAACCAGACATGGTAAACATAGACCCAGGAGAACCTTCCCTCACAAGTGAAGTATTTCATGATTCTCTTCATGAGGGGGGCATAACTAGTCAACAGATATGAGAAGGGAAAGATGGATGGAAATGTATCTCTATGCTTAGGCTTCAAAAATGGTTTGTACTATTCTAAGTCTAGGTGGCTCTGTTTAAACCACTTCTCTCCGACATAAGGGATTTTGGTGGCCTTGGAAATGGATCTACGAGAAAACTTGAAATCCAAGCCTGCCAGCTGAAAGTGTTTCCCTTGAAATCTCAAAGCACAAATATGTGTCAAGGGGGAATAGATTTTCACCTCCTGCACCCTTTGACAAAACTCTAGATACCCAACCTCATGAAAGTTAAATAGGACTAATGGATGAGAATTGACCTCTTCAGTTGAAACAGGCTCAAACCTCCTATGAAGGCCACTTCTACTGTCTTGCCTGGGAGGCATTTTTGTTTTGAATACTTTTTGATGTTTGACCAAGACAAGCTGCTTCAAATGTTTTCTGAAATAGTCCCCTAACACCAACTTTGTCCTCCTTATAAATCACTGTTTTATCCTCTTTTGATGCCAAACAACAAGTGCTTTGTCAAATAAAAACAAGAAGTCAGTTTATCACCGTGCTTGGGCAAAGTCTTGAAAGGTTTGTTTGTGGTTTCTTGGTGAAGAAGGAACCTTTGTTTTGATAAGAACACTTTTCTCTCAAACAATATTCTTATGTTGTTCACTGTTTCTATACAAAGGTAGACAAAACACCCTTGAGTTGTCTTGAGAAACCTTTCAATCACAGGCTCTAATTTTTGGGCTATGGAGGCTGAACCAAGTTTGTTTTTTTACCATACAGAGAGGACACTTTTAAAATGACAAAGCCTTCATACTATGACCATTGTTTTCCCCTTTGAGTTTTAAAAAAATTATACTCTTGTTTTAACATTGTTTAGGACACTCTTCAAATTGATTGGAGACCTCTACCACTATGTATTTATGTCTTGTAATTTGTGTATGGTTTTCACTGTTCTCCAAAAGCATTTAAGGCCCTTTAAACTGATAAAAACACCCCACCCTCTAACCATTGTTTTTGTCTTGTGCTCTTTATATGACACACTTCTCTTTAAAGCCACTGTTTATCTCATGGTTTTTGGATGATGAAGTGCTTTCAAAAGCACTATGTCTCCTTATAGCAAAACACTCCTTAAAAATTCAAATTTACCATGAAGTGATGAAAAATACCTCGAAGAAAAACCCAAAGGCCTTGGTCAATTTCTTGAGCAGATTTAGAGCTTGTTAGAAGGCGAAAGGAGTGAGCAGCACATTCACTGAAAAAGAACGTCGTGCAGTCGGGTCAGCCTCGGGCGGTGTCTGAATGGGCGCTACAAGCACGTTGCGCAACAATGTAGACTCTTTGTATCTCTGCTCCCAGGCACGCTGTGTGCTTTTCTAGGTGCGCTGCGCGGGCTTTAAGCCTTGAAAAAACTTGAAATTTGCTCGAAGTCCTTTGTTTCTCCAATGAACAGCCAGGGGGAGCACTTGGTGAGTGTTTTGAATTTTCACAATGGGACTTTTCCAATGGTCTCTCCACCTTTTAAAGTCGAAAAAGTCAAAAACCTTTTGAAATCACGTTGTGAGGGTTTGGATGCTATGAAGGCCCATTTTATCTTAAAAAACACAAATAACTGTCTTTGTCCTTTTGAATACCTCTTCGCGTTTTTAAAACAAAAATTTCCTTTGAACAAATGTATTTGTAATTCGAGTAGTCCTTTAACCACTGTCTCACCATTTCTTGAGCTGTATTTCTATGAAGCCTTTATAAAAGAGCCTTGATCTATCGATGAGGGTCCTTTGATATAAACATGAAACTTGTTTTGAGTATCTCTTTAACCATTTGTATGAGCTAACTTGCATGGTGAAAACCTTAAGAAAACTGGCCCTCTGCCTTTTGTGACGGAGGCCATCTTCAAGTTGACAAATCAACTGTTCTTTCTATAGGTTACTTTTCTTGTGACCTCTGTCTCTCTAAGCACTGTATATTATTTGAATTTTTAGACAAGAAGCATGGTTTTGATCATGAAAGTGTTCTTTGCCTATGTGTTGGGAAAAGAACTTGGATAGATATCAATGCCCTCTCCAAAAATGTGACTTTGTATCTTTTGGAGGAAACCCTTTGTAAACATAAGAAAATAGACCTTCAACACCTTCATGCCACATCTCGGAAAGAGATAATTCACAACTCCAAAACTTACTTTGAAAATTTTTGTTCTCCTGGTGTTTTGATGGTAATTATGGCTATTGTGCAGTTTGATCAAAACAATCAGGCGCCCTTGGATATTTTCCTTTGACTGTGGATGAAAAACCTTATTTGCATTCACCCATGGCTTTACCTATATCTGTTCATCAAGGAAAAAGGCCTTTAGAGACCCTTAATGCAATCATATGGAACAACAAGGCTTTTTCACATGTTTCATAAAAGGCCTTTGACTGTGATAGTGATATGGCTTGATTATTTGAATGTTGTCTCTGAATTTAAAACACATGCAATACCCTTTTCTCACATTGATGAGCCTGTCCAAATTTTGTTCACTTTAGCTACAGGTTGCCTTTGAAGGAGATCTCTGATAGAAGAAAAACCAAACCTCTTTGATTATCATAGTACCATTGCTTTCCCTCTGTTTTTAACACCATTTTTCTATTCATAAACCTTCAGTTTCTTTCTACTGATTTCAAATTTGTCTTTCAAATAGTGAAACCACATAAGCACCTCTTGAAAATACCATTGTTGTATCAGTGGTTTCCTCTATGGGAGATAAGGTGTAAACAAGCTTTTTAGGCCATTTGTAGCATTGTTAACCCTGTGATTTATGGATGAGGCTACACCTCTGTTCCTGGCCCTCTTCTTATTAAATGAAGGAGGCCTTAACAAATGAATTAACCATCTACTCATATTTGGAGGAGGTTTCACACAGTCATCCAACCCTCTGCTCATGTTTGGAGGAGGTTTTACACAGTGATCCAACCCTCTGCTCATGTTTGGAGGATGTTTTACACAGTGATGCTATTTCATCCCTTTGTCAAACTATGTCATCTTTCCTTGTAGTGCCTATTCACAGTTAAGTAAATAAAAGTGACAAATTGACAATATGCCATGAGGGGCAATTCTATGAGATACGTAATCCTGTTGTTAAAATACATGTATGCATCTTTAGACATCAGAAGCGACCTGATCTATATCTGCAGAGTATTACTTGCTAGTCATAAGTCACTAACCTTTTGACTATGTTTGCAGGAGCTCATTGAAATACCTCTCTTTCCAGTACTTGCATCCCAGGCTCAAAACCACATGAGAAGCAGTTGTCTTCTCATGTTAAGTTTAATAATGTCTTCTGGAACACTGGTACACTTCTGCTTTTGAAGAAGACATTGAAACACTGTAAATCCACCTAATATCAGTTTGACTTGTGGCATATGCACTGCTGAGACATCAAGGCTTGTTAGTGGCGCAACTTAAGGGTGTATCAAGATTTATTTGCAGAATAGGAAGGTCATCAATGACTGGTTGATATTAGAAAGAGGTTCTTTTGGCTTTAGGATAGTTTTCCAAGGGAGGAATGCCTAAAGCGCCACTACCTAACTTAGGGGAGATTTTTGACAGATTTGGAGTATTCTCTTTGGAGCTGATGGACAAGTTTGTTTGACTGAGACTAGATAGGGCTTGACAATTAGGTTTTATCTCATCATGGGCTGATTTAAAAGGTAGGAGGGAAAAATGTTTATTGATTCTTTCTAGCTGACAAATTTGACAAATTGGAGATCAGCATCTAGAAAACTTGGCTTTAAAAACTAGTCATCATCAACAGGTGAAAAATACTGATGACTAACAATGGCTCCATTTGGGAAGGGCAGCTCCTTTTCAGGAGGTGTCCAGAATTTTAGATCTTGGTTCTTTGAAGACCAATTCCTTTATCCATTGGTGCAAATTTCTTTCTTCCCTGATGCTATTTCTAAAAATTGACAACATGATTAGCATCATAGACATTTCTACCTACCCCACTATATTTCCTAACATTTTTTCTTCTTTCGGGTGAATTTGGACTAGAAACCCTTTGACATAATATTTTTGAAAAAATGACACTATCTAATTCTACACTTATATCCACTGGGAGTTCAGATTAAGCTAATGAACTCCTTTGTTTCTCTACCTATACTGGATCGACTGTCAAGGTTAAGCTATTTGACAATATTTTATTCTCTAATCTAAAACATGAAATTGAAAAATGACCAAATCAAGATTAGACAGTCTGATTCGTCATGTATTTGTGGCATGCAAGACAAGTTGCACACAAATATTATTTTTCATAAAATGAAATCTAGAAAATCAGGGCTAGGATACACAGTATGTTTTTCATCCCTGCTTTCCTCTTTGGTTTTGTTTTGAGCATGTGGAACCAGTATCTTTTCCTAATCTATTTTCTTTGATAAGTCAAGCTTACACAATGTTGACTATCTTTCCTCTCACTAACTTATCACCAAATAAATTTAAAACATGTTCAGTTATGATTAGGCTAGATAACTGAACAAGACATTTGAGCACTAGTAGCAGCATTTAGACTTGCGCACTTTCAGAATGACTATTTTTTGAACATGGGGCTTTCTTTCTATTTTTCAAACCGCCCTCTTTTTCTATTTTTGTATTTTTTTTGAATTTTTTGTTTTTTTATTTTTTTATTTTTCAAACAATGGTATCTACAATGATTGAAAATGTTTTAACTCAGAAATCTTGGAAATGGTGAAACTTAAGCATCTTATCTTCATAAGGATCTCCTACCACTCTTGGTCCATTCAGCTCTTGAAAAGAAAATTTTGGAAAATTTTCTCTTTCAAGCATGACATAAGGATTCATGCATGAATCTTTGAACAACCCCGTATCTTCCCGCTGTACCTCTTTGTACCTTTGATTTTTGCTTCTTCTTATGCTGTACATATTTTTCAAATAATGAAGATATTCTTTGTCATTTTTGAAGTATATGATGACATCATCAAGGTATGTCAAAATGCAGAAATTCAAAACTGGAAACATGGCTTTTAGGAGCATGTTTTTGATATCTGGTGGTTTTGCAATTCTGGGTTTGAAAATGGAAATACTTCCAGCATACTTGAAAAATTATTTGAGTTGTCTGCTTTGCAAAGAAATTATTTGGCTATATCTTGAAACATCATTTTTCCAAGACACATGATTAAAAGCATTTATCATTGATATATCATGGTCTTGGGCAGGAAGGATATATTTGTTGTCACAAGGGTGTGTATTAGTATTTCTAAAATCAAAACAGCTCCTATGAGCAGCTATTTTATCTTTGACTACTACTGTTTGGTCAAGATTTTTGTATTTTTTTTTGTCGAAGTTGTTTCTTGGAGTGATGGAAGTGGCATAGTGCTTCTCACTGTTTTCCCTACATGAAGTAGTATTTTGAATAATATTGCAAATTCTAACAGTTCTAAGTCTTTGATGGAGTGGCAGAATGCTAGCTAGTTCAAACAACTCAAGTATATTTGGACTGCAGTCATCATATCCTTTCATAAGAAGTTTTTTAGACATGTTTCCTGGATTTTGAGTTGTTATGGCTACAGTCATTGTTTCATTTGAAGGGGTAGAGTTATGTGATGGTAAATCCTTAAGGTATGGTAAGAACATTAAGCTTCCCTGCCCTTGATTTCCAAAGAGTTTTGTGATATGCAAGTCTTCTAATGCCTCTATTCTGAAAAATTCTCCTGATGTTACTGCTAATGTTTGCCTAAGGTTTGAGCAATTTGCTTGGTGGTACATAATGGTTTGTGTTTCTTGCTCCATCCTTTTTTCAAAAGGAACAAACTCTCTTTCCTCAAGACATAACTGATCATGGTCATGATAATTCTGAGTGTCTATTTCATCATAGAGAACTTGGGGCAGCTGATGTGGTGGGTCTAAGTTGTTTCAAATCCTCCTGGATGTTCTTAAATTTCTTCATCAGTGTGTAAAATGAAAGAGTTCAAATCAAAATGAAAGGAGTACATTGGGATGTTATCTGGCCTTTCTTGATTACTGACCATATATTTCATGTGTGATTCTCGATAGAGTATTATAGTTTGGTTAAACATGAGAATAGTGGCGTAGGACATATCAAGTTGAATAATTCCATACTTGGGGGGAATGTCTTCTACCACTATGTCCATGATCAGGTGTTTTGCAGGTATTTAGGCCAAACTGAAACAAAGATCTTTGATTAAGCCTAGACACTTGACTCTACTCAAATCAAATGAATATAAGTCTTTGTATGGTCTTGTTATTTCTAGGCCTAATCTTTCCATCACAACCTTTGGCATGAGATTATGCGAGGCCCCGGAGTCTAGCATGGCATTGTGCAGGATTTGTTCATGGATATTTAGACTGATGTAAAAGGGAAGAGTGGTTCCTTCTTGGCATTTCCCTTCTATTTTTTTACCAAACAACACTTCAAGAGTGTCATCGGCTAGATTAAGGGTGTTTGCATCATTTCCTATATTCAGGACCTTTAACACTCGAGATTTATAAGAGCTTTGGTTGATAAGTTCAGTGAGAGGCATGGTAATATTTATTTTGGTGATTTCTCCCTCAAATCTGAAGGGTGCTTGTAGTTTAGACAGGTTTGCTTCAGTTTTTTTAGCCATGAATTTCTCTATGTTCTGAGTTTGCTAACTTTGTTTCGAGATTTTGTTTAAAACAGCCATCTCAAGAATCTTGGTGGAGGTACTAGGAGAATCTGAGCAAAGACTTGTCTGAATAGCTTTATCTTTGCTTTGGTCAGTTTTCTTGATCACGATTTTGTTGTTATCTACTGCTTTTTTAAGGATGGTATCAGGGATTGTAGCAGTGTCTGAGCTACCTTTCTTGAATTTGTCTTGATTTTTTCTACTTCTAAGGTCATACTGCCTGTGAGCTTCTATTATGGCATTCTAAAAATCTATAGCAGGATCTTTGGGATCTTCATAGTTGGTTTCATTTTGATTCGGAGAGAAGAAAGCTTGTTCTTCTTCTGTGAGGTAAACCTCACTCTCGTTATCAGAACCTATAAGATTCAAATGAATTTCATCAATGGGTTTTGTATCCCTCTCATCCTCATCAACATAATTTTCATTAAAGGGTGGCCTAATTTGTTGGTCATTTTCCCTTGGTTTGTTTTGAGGTTGTTCTCTCCTAAAGTTTTGGTTCCAGTTTCTGTTTGGAGGGTTTGGCTGGTTGTCCCTAAGAGGTTTCTTTTCATTCATATTTTCCCACATTTTTGCCATGGATCTAACCACGTCATCTATTCTAGGATCTAAGGAAGGGGCTGAAGGGGAGACCTCATCCCATTATGTGACTTTCCTTTCTGATCTGGTCCTAGCTCTTTTTTCTGCTAAGTTTTCTTCTACACTTATGGCCACTTTTTGCATTTCCTCTAAGGTAGGGGGGTCCTTGTCTCTTAGTTGATAAGTAATGTCTGGGTTGAAGCCTTCGGGGAAATTTTCTAAGGTGGAGCCAAGTGGAGATTTGAAGTGAGGTGGGAGGGCGTTATACACATTGTTGAACCTAGTGCAGTATTCTTGGACACTTTCCCCATTTTCTCATTTTAGATTGTTATATTCCAACAGGATTTGAATGGGGTTATTTCTGATTTCCCACTTATTTATGAAGGTTTGGTAGAGTTCTGGGAGATCGTGGATGCTATTTGGAGCTAAGCTCTTAAACCATTTTTTGGGTTCTCCGCCCAAGCTTTGGGCGAACATCCTCATTCTGATGGTCTTGTCTTCTATTTCCATGTATTTAAAGGCACCACTAATTCTATCTGCATGTTTTTGAGTGGTAATAGCCTCAACTATGATAAAGTGCAGGATTTTCGATTGATAGTCATTTTGTAAAGGAGCCAAAGGGTGTGGTAACACCAAAGGTGCATACCAAGCTGCCATGGCGGGAGCTAATGGATGATGTACAAAATGAGGGCTTGTAGGATGAGCTGAGGTGATTTGAACAGTAGTGGTTTGGATGGGTGTGGCGAATGTACTTGGGCTAGTGATATGATTTTGAGCAGATATGGGGTGGTAGGAGCCAAAGTGATGGAGAAGCTGAAATTCAGGAGGTGTAGTAGGTGAGGCTTCTCTACTAGGACTCTGTGGCAGATCTAGGGGCTCAATATCTTCAAAGTTTACCTTACTTTGTGACTTACTTCTAAAAAGGGTTTTTGCTCATTTTAAGTCAAATGGGGAATCCTGCAAGGATGTGAGGTGTTCGGGTACTGATCTTGCTTTACGGATGGACCTATCGGTAGCTAAATTGCCAATTTTGGAAGCTTTCCATAGAATCTTCTCTGGATCATCTACTATGATAGGCGGATTTGGATCTGGATGAGATCTGGTGTAGATTCTTTGTGAAGCCAGATGTAAAATTCAGAGTTTAGAGAGGATTGAATTTGTGATTGTTTCAGATGGATGGCCTCTCTAGGGGTTTTTCTAATGTGAAGGATGGTCAAAAAAAAAATGAGGGTTAGTGGAGTCGCCAGGTGGTTTTCTTTGAGAACTATGGTCCACCAATAAAACTATCAAAGATGCTTTCAGAAAAAAAATTCTAGCAAACTTTGAGGTGAAGACTTGCAAGGAAGATTGATCACTTGGTTTCAACAGTTTGCTAGGTTGTTTGGACAAGCTAATGGTTCTATTTGCAAGTTTATTTATGTTTATCTCCTATGTTTAGGTTAAGTTTTCTAAATCGCTAAGTTATACTTATTTTGTCACTGATTACGGAGTTTGCACCATGAGTTTTAAGTTTTGGAAAGGGTGAGTCAACAGAAAGGTATGGTTTATGAATTTTTGGTTTTTTATGGAGTTTTTAGGCCTATTGGAGGCTAGTGGAGTCGCCAGGTGGAACTTGGTTGTTTTTGCAGAGATGTAGCTATGGTCCGCCACCAATAACTAGGGAAAAGCCAATCTGGGAATGTTTTGGGGTTTTCTGAGTTTTTGTGTGTAGCCTATGAGGTTTGGAAGAGTTTCCTATAACTAAATCATCATTTTGCTGAGATGGTGAAAAAGCTAGCTTATACTCTTCAAACAACACTTAAGTTTTCTAAGCTTGATTGAGACTTCGAGAGTTACTAAGGAGTACTTAGATTGTCACTAACTAGGAAGGTCCCACTGTGATCGCCACTATGTTAGGGAGCAGTGGGATAAGTCAATCAGATAGTATTCTTAAGGCTGCTAGAATGTTTAGGAAATCTAATTTTTTTTGTTACTCAGAGTCCCACCTTGATCGCCATTATGTTAGTGTGGTGATGAGGTGGCTAAATGGTAGGTGTGCTTAGTTCAAAAAAGGAGCTTTCTGTGAGTCTTGAAAGGTATTCAGATTAAACTGAACTCAGAAAAGTCCCACCGTGATCGCCATTATGTTAGGGTCTCATGATTTGGCTGATTGGCAAGCCAAATGACAATGTAACATCAAACCAATCTTTAGAGCCCAAGGACCTAGCCTTCCTGGACTCAGAGAGGGCTCTCTCTATTTGTGTAAGGGATATTTGTGTATTTGCTTCTTGTGTTTCTGATTTTAGCCTAGTTATGAAGTAGGTTCTTGGTTTTGGTTTTTAGTTTTGTGAGGGATGAACTTGATCAAAGACTAAGATAGGTAAAAAGATGTCAGATCAACTAGGCTATGGGGTCGAAAAGGTCAAGAAAGCTTTCAGATGGTGATACAAGGTTGTTTAAGGGCCGATTTGATTCGAGGTAAAATGGATCTTTGGGTAAAATGGAGTGGGATGGACACTAAATTTGGAAGAACAAAGGATTTCAAACATAAATAGTTCAATAGCTGACATAAACATGGTAGGGCTAACCATTAATCATGAGAAATGTAACTATAAACTGATCGATGCATAGAAATAAACATTCAAGCCATGCATAGAAATATATGACTCTCTAACTTTAGGAAATGTCTATCAGACTTTGGGGAAATACATTTAAGACAAACAAAAAACTCAAATTACTATGAGGAAACGCCTAAGCATTTAATTTCAAGCTATTGGGCACTTTGAAGCAAGATTGCATAGTTTTAGGCAAAGGGCAAGATCAATACAAGACCTCCTTGGTTCAAAAAATGACAATCAAACAATCAAAGAAAGGTTTTAGAGGTGGAGCTATGACTAGCCATGAGTAAGTAGGGCATACCATGAATCATACTTAGCATGCATAAAACCATAAATGAAACAAGCAAACAATTTCTTCAGTTATCAAAGAGCAATCAAGGATTCTTTGATATGACTATGAAGAAAGAAAACATAGAAGCTATAAAGAAACAGGAAACTTGAGGTGCCTCCAAGGGCATGTCTCAAATCTATTCTCTATTGTCTTATAGCAAGCAAGAACATCGAATTATGAATGAAAACTAAGAATCATAACAGAGAGGGACACTATACCATTTTACCAAGTCAAGGAATCCAACAACAGACCTTCTTCATCATCCAAAAACATTCAAGAAACTATCCAATGCATGAGACAAGTGTTTCTTCCAAGCTTTTATAACCATATATTGCTTCTATTCATCAAGTTCAGCCTTGTTTACAATGAATTATCTTGGAATATATAGGCCAAGATGAGGGAAAACCTCCTAGTGCAACTTGCAATCTCATTGGCCCATCAAAAATATCTGATTTTGTCCTTAAGGCTTTGCAAAGCCCAAGGCACAAAATATCTAATAAAATATCTCAAAAATGCTAAAAAAGGAAATTATATTGACTTTTCATAACTAATAATGCCCAAAAATAGCTAAATGCAAATGAGGAAAATTCACTTTAGAAAGGTACATTGTTCACAAAAAAACTTAAGAAATATATCAGCAAAAAGTCCTCTGTCTTGCCGGCAACTTTTGGAGGCCTTCCCGATGTCAAAACGAGGCCTGTGATGGTTCGTTGGAAATCTATGAATGTCTATTTTATCAAGATGCTTAGTTTTCTCCAAAATGATCATTGGAAGTCCATCAAAATCTGACCTGTGTGTAAAAACCCAAAAAATAGACCTTGCTGATAAACGGGGCAAAGTGTAGAAAAAGTGACTGTTTTCGCCATTTTGGGGGAGAAAATAATCTTCAATTGATCTAAAAATCGCTGAGTATATGCCCCTGAAATTATTGTATCCAATGATACCATTTTCATCCCTTGAGGATGCCCCAAACAGAAATGGTGATGCCCATGAGTTTTAGCCAAAAACCCAAAAATGACAAAAAACCAAAATTTGTTGAATTTCGCCCAATTTTGGTGAGCATGACCCTCAAGGGTTTTCAGAAACATGATATGAAGCTGAGGCCAAAATTTGGAGCTTTGTGGTGTCTTTCTTCATTTTTTTGTGTCGGGCGCCTCCTTTGATCTTCCTTGAGTTTTTACTGTGTGGACTTCAATTTCCGCCGGGTGAACTAATTTAGCTTCTTATAGTGCCCGGTCATCCTCCTTTAAAGGTCCAAATCTCTATTGGCCTTCTCCAACTTCTTTTCTAAGTGATCATTCACCCTCTCGAGCCATGCTTCTCGATTTTTCTCTATCTCTTGTGTGAACAAAGTAGTGAGAGGAATAGATTGGAGAAGGGCAGCTTCTTCCTCATTTTGTTTCTCAAGGGCTCTTCTGAGTCCCATGGTTCTTGGCCTCTTTCTCCTGGGCTGATCTTCATCTTCGCTATCATTGAACTCACCCATGAGTTCTTCCAATTTAACTTGCGCCTTGGAGGCCTCTTTTTTGTATTTGATGGCCCAGGTCTCATATATCGCCATGTGGACACTCATCTGTTTATTTTGTATTTGCAAAAAGTGATTGAAGTTTCTAGCCCTCTCTAGATCTGTCCTCAAAGCATCAATTTTTTTTTCTCTATTTATCAAGAGACTCTCTATGATTCAGGCCTCATTGTCACTATCATCACTTTGGATTTTAATTATTTCAAAGTCCCTCTCCTTTTCATGGTTGCTTTCTTCTTTCTCCTTTCCCTTGCTTTGGGTGACTCTCTTGGTCTTCCTCCTCTTGGGTAAATCGACAATGAGCTGCTTGGGCAATTTCCCCTCGCTTCGGAGGGCCCTAGTAACATTTAGAGTTATAGTTTTAGGCACCCTTTTCCTTGATTTCCGAGGCTTGGCCACTTTTGGAGAAGAAAGAATGGCCCCTTGCCTAGGAGAGGCAGCTAGCACATGCTCTATTGGCTCTTTGCCCTTATTACTTGCCTCATCATCCTTGCCACTGTTTTGAGTTTATTCATGGATGCTTTGACTGTCTTATTGCATGTCTTTTTGAGAGCTACCCTCTTCATTCTTGTCCTTGCTCTCTTTATGACTTTGAGGCTCTGTCTCTACAATGTTTTGGGCTTCATCTTCATCCTTTTTGCTGCTGTGAGGGCTACCAATACCCTCATCAAACTGTTCAATTTCCTCATCATTTTCCACCTCATTGTTTTGACTTTTTTCATGGCACTGATCTTCATCAATGTGCTGCATATTATCACTGTGATGCTCTTCACCTTGCTACCATGTTTCATCATGCCGTTGTTCATCATCATCATGCTGCTATTCATCTTCATCATGCTCTTCTTCCTCATCATTTTCTTCCTCCTCATCATCCTCTTATTCTTGTTCAATGGTAAATTTGAGCTTCTTGGGAATGGGCTTGCTTGAAGAAGGCGAAGGATGGTGAGTGGAAGGTGAAGGAGATGTATGGAATGAAGGAACAGTGGCGAAATCTGGATGTGCAATGAAAGTGTCCCAAGAGATTTCCTTCTTCTCAAGCTGATGAAGAATGATAACCTTGATGAGGGAATGATGGAAAAGACAAGCTGACTGCTGAGAAGGAGGTTTTTTGTGAACAGTGGAGGCCATTTTTTCAATACTTCTATGGAGGAAGAAATGGAAATTTAGCAATTTGGCTCTTGTGAAATGCATGAGCAACCAGACATGGTAAGCATAGACCCGGGAGAACCTTCCCTCGCAAGTGAAGTATTTCATGATTATCTTCATGAGGGGGGCATAACTAGTCAATAGATCTGAGAAGGGAAATATGGATGGACATGTATCTCTATGCTCAGGCTTCAAAAAGGGTTTGTATTGTTCTGAGTCTAGGTGGCTCTGTTTAAACCACTTCTCTCTGACATAAGGGATTTTGGTGGCCTTAGAAATGGATCTACGAGAAAACTTGAAATCCAAGCCTGCCAGCTGAAAGTGTTTCCCTTGAAATATCAAAGCACAAAGATGTGTCAAGGGGGAATATCTTTTCACCTCCTACACCCTTTGACAAAACTCTAGACACCCAACCTCATGAAATTTAAACATGACTGATGGATGAGCATTTACCTCTTCAGTTGAAACAGGCTCAAACCTCCCATGAAGGCCACTTATATTGTCTTGCCTAGGAGGCATTTTTGTTTTGAATACTCTTTGATGTTTGACCAAGACAAGCTGCTTCAAATGTTTTCTGAAATAGTCCCCTAACACCAACTTTTTCCTCCTTATAATTCAGTGTTTTATCCTCTTTTGATGCCAAACAACAAGTGCTTTGTCAAATAAAAACAAGAATTCAGTTTATCATTATGCTTGGGAAAAGTCCTGAAAGGTTTGTTTATGGTTTCTTGGTGAAGAAGGAATGTTTGTTTCGATAAGAAAACTTTTCTCTCAAACAATATTCTTTTGTTGTTCACTGTTTCTATAAAAAGGTAGACAAAACACGCTTGAGTTGTCTTGAGAAACCTTTCAATCACAGGCTCTGATTTTTGGGCTATGGAGGCTGAACCAAGTTTGCTTTTTCACCATACAGAGAGGACACTTTTAAAATGACAAAGCCTTCAGACTATGACCACTGTTTTCCCCTTTGAGTTTTAAATAAAGTCTGCTCTTGTTTTAACACTGTTTAGGACACTCTTCAAATTGATTGGAGACCTCTACCACTGTGTATTTCTGTCTTGTAATTTGTGTATGGTTTTCACTGTTCTCAAAATAATTTAAGGCCCTTTAAACTGATAAAAACACCCCACCCTCTAACCAATGTTTTTGTCTTGTGCTCTTTATATGACAAACTGCTCTTTAAAGCCACTGTTTATCTGATGGTTTTTGGATGATGAAGTTCTTTCAAAAGCACTATTTATCCTTATAGCAAAACACTCCTTCAAAATTAAAATTTACCATGAAGTGATGAAAAATACCTCGAAGAAAAACCCAAAGGCCTCGGTCGATTGCTTGAGCAGCTTTAGAGCTTGTTAGAAGGCGAAAGGAGTGAGCGGCATGTTCACTGAAAAGAACGTTGCGCAGTCGGGTCGGCCTCGGGCGGTGTCTGAATGGGCACTACAGGTGCGCCGTGCAAAAACGTAGACTCTTTGTATCTCTGCTCCCAGGCGCGCCACGCAGGCTTTAAGCCTTGAAAAAACTTGAAATTTGTTCGAAGTCCTTTTTTTCTCCAATGAACAGCCAGGGGAGCACTTGGTGAGTGTTTTGAATTTTCATAATGGGAATTTTCCAATGGTCTCTCCACCTTTTAAAGTCAAAAAATTCAACAACCTTTTTAAATAACATTGTGAGGGTTTGGATGCTATGAAGGCCCTTTTTGTCTTAAAAAACACAAATCACTGTCTTTATCCTTTTGAAGACCTCTTCGCTTTTTTAAAACAAAAATTTCCTTTGAAAAAGTGTATTTGTAATTCGAGCAGTCCTTTAACCACTATCTCACCATTTCTTGAGCTGTATTTCTCTAAAGCCTTTATAAAAGAGCCTTGATCTACCGATGAGTGTCCTTTGATATAAACATGAAACTTGTTTTGAGTATCTCTTTAACCATTTGTATGAGCTAACTTGCATGGTGAAAACCTTAAGAAAACTGACCCTCTACTTTTTGTGAGGGAGGCCATCTTCAAGTTGACAAATCAACTGTTCTTTCTCTAGGTTACTTTTCTTGTGAGCTCTGTCTCTCTAAGCATTGTATATTCTTTGAATTTTTAGACAAGAAGCATGGTTTTGATCATGAAAGTGTTCTTTGCCTATGTGTTGGGAAAAGCACTTGGATAGATAGCAATGCCCTCTCCAAAAATGTGACTTTGTATCTTTTGGAGGAAACCCTTTGTAAAAATAAGAAAAAGAGACCTTTAGCACCTTCATGCCACATCTTGGAAAGAGATAGTTCACAACTCCAAAACTTACTTTGAAAATTTCTGCTCTCCTGGTGTTTTGATGATAATTATGGCTATTGTGCAGTTTGATCAAAACAGTCAGCCACCCTTGGATATTTTCCTTTGACTGTGGATGAAAAAACTTATTTGCATTCACCCATGGCTTTACCTATATCTTTTCATCAAGGAAAAAGGCCTTTAAAGACCCTTAATTCAATCATATGGAACAGCAAGGCTTTTTCACATGTTTCATAAAAAGCCTTTGACTGTGATAGTGATATGGATTTATTCTTTGAATGTTGTCTTTGAATTTAAAACACATGCCATACCCTTTTCTCACATTGATGAGCCTGTCCAAATTTTGTTCACTTTAGCTACAGGTTGCCTTTGAAGGAGATCTCTGATAGAAGAAAAACCAAACCTCTTTTATTATCATAGTACCACTACTTTCCCTTTGTTTTTAACACCATTTTTCTATTCATAAGCCTTCAGTTGCTTTCTACTGATTTCAACTCTGTCTTTCAAATAGTGAAACCATGTAAGCACCTCTTGAAAATACCACTATTGTATCAATGGTTTCCTCTATGGGAGATAAGGTGTAAAGAAGCTTTTTAGGCCATTTGCAGCATTGTTAACCCTGTGATTTATGGATGAGGCTACACCTCTGTTCCTGACCCTCTTCTTATTAAATGAAGGAGGCCTTAACAAATGACTCAACCATCTACTCATATTTGGAGGAGGTTTCACATAGTCATCCAACCCTTTGCTCATGTTTGGAGGAGGTTTTACACAGTGATCCAACCCTCTTCTCATGTTTGGAGGAGGTTTTACACAGTGATGCTATTTCATCCCTTTTTCAAACTATGGCATCTTTCTTTGTAGTGCCTATTCACAGTTAAGTAAATAAAAGTGACAAATTGAAAATATGCCATGAGGGGCAATTCTCTGAGATATGTAATACTGTTGTTAAAATACCTTTATTCATCTTTAGACATCAAAAGCAACTTGATCTATATCTGCAGAGTATTACTTGCTATTCATAAGTCACTAACCTTTTGACTGTGTTTGCAGGAGCTCATTGAAATACCTCTCTATCCAGTACTTGCATCCCAGGCTCAAAACCACATGAGAAGCAGTTGTCTTCTCATGTTAAGTTTAATAATGTCTTCTGGAACACTGGTACACTTCTTCTTTTGAAGAATACATTGAAACACTGTAAATCCACCTAATATCAGTTTGACTTGTGGCATATACACTGCTGAGACATCAAGGCTTGTTAGTGGTGTGACTTAAGTGTGTATCAAGCTTTATTTGTAGAGGAAGGTCATCTATGACTGGTTGATATTAGAAAGAGGTTCTTTTGGCTTTAGGATATTTTGCCAAGGGAGGAATGCCTAAAGCGCCACTACCTAACTTAGGGGAGATTTTTGACAGATTTGGAGTATTCTCTTTGGAGCTGATGGAAGAGTTTGTATGACTGAGACTAGATAGGGCTTGACAATTAGGTTTTATCTCATCATGGGCTGATTTAAAAGGTAGGAGGGAAAAATGTTTATTGATGTTTTCTAGCTGACAAATTTGACAAATTGGAGATCAGCTGCTAGAAAACTTGGCTTTAAAAACTAGTCATCATCAACAGGTGAAAAATACTGATGACTAACATCTATAACCATTGCACAAAGAGTACGAGCCCATTATGAAGGATGATTTTTGGGATATGGTCCCAAGACCGGAGGACAAAGTTGTTGTCACCTCGATATGGCTCTATAAGATCTAGCATGGAGCTTATAGGAGTACTAAAAAGTATAAGACAATATGTGTTGCCTAAGACTTCTCTCTAGGAAGGCATTGATTATGATTGCACCTGTAATCTATTATTACCCTTGTTGCTAAGCAAGGACGAAATCTTCATCAGATAGATATGAAGATTTCCTTCCTGCATGCTGCGATAAAGGAAGAGGTGTATGAAGAGGAACCTTTGGGATTCAAAATCCAATATTGAGACACCCATGTTTGCAGGTTGGCTATCCCCTAGGGCTTGGTACGAGAGGATAGATAGCTACTTAATGAAGTTGGGATTCACTCATAGTAATGATGATTCAAACCTTTAATTCAAGGTTGATAGAGAAAATCCTCTCATTTTGGTTCTCTATGTGGATGATATCTTCCTGACAGATGCTGACCCTCTCATTCATCAAAGAAAGAGGGAGCTTACTGCTGAGTTTGAGATGATGGACCTAGGACTGATTCATTAATTCCTAGGCCTGGAGGTCTAGCAAAGAGCTGGAGATATTTTCCTTTCTCAAAGAAAACATATTGTGAAGCTTCTAGAAAGATTTGGTATGGTGGATTTTAAGTCTGTGTCGACACCGATGGAGCTCAAATTTAAGAAGTTGAGTGGCAGCGCTGCTGGGTCTGTGTTAGAAAATCCTACTGAGTATTGTCAACTCGTAGGGGCCCTGATTTTCTTAGGGAACATCCTTTCGGACACAAGTTGTGCAGTGAACACTTTGAGTCAACACATGGTTGATCCTCATAACATTCACTAGGTTGGTCCTGTTGTGGTTCCCATGATTTGGCAGATTTGGCAATACCAAATGATGAGACAACATCAAACCACTTTGGGATCTCAGGATCTAGCCCTCCTGGATCTAGAGAGGGATCTCTCTATAAAGGCAAAGAAATGTTTATCTTTGAAGTTCAAATTCAAGGTATTAGGCTAGTTATAGGGCACAAGGGTTGTTTTTTTGTTTGTTTGGTTGGAAAACATGAAAGAAGAGTTCAATACAAGGTAAAGAAGTGAGTAAAGGAGGATTTTGGCAATGGGGAGATAATTCAAGAAAAACTCAAGTCCATTGGGCAATGGGGTCATAAAAGGGTTTACTTGCAATTCAATATCCAAGGCTTTCAAATGGGCTAGTCATCTAAATCAGAGGATCTCTTAAGATGATAGTAATGGGATGAAATGATAAGGAAATGAAGGTGAATGACAAGGAAACCTTCCAAGGTGACCGCTTAGGAGAAAATCTAGGGACAGGGAATGCCTTAACCGTCTATGATCAAACTCCCAATGAGGCTAAATCTTCAGATAATAGAAAACATTCAAGATGGACACAAAGTGAAGCCTAAGATCAGAGAAAGACTTTTAACCTTCTCTGCTTTTGACATTCAACTTAAGGGATCATAGAAAGGAAAACTTTGGAAAAGGACCCTAGTGAGACAGAACTAACTCTAAATCTCCCAGTTTCCCAATTCTTTCAGTTAAAACCAGACAAGAACATCTAAGAATAGACACTAAATTCATACATCAGCAAGCATGGATAAAACCAATTGCTATACTGGTTAAATTATCTTGAATTTGTTCTTAGATTACACAATTAGTAGAAAACATCGAAGATAAGAAGAGCAGGAAGCATTAGGGTACTTTACAGCAGTATATCCTAAGCTCGATTACTAATTGTTATCAGAGAAATGAAATGTGATGCATAACAGAAGGGAAAACAATAAAAGATAGAACACTTCACCACTGATTTAGATCAGGATCCAATGAACATGATTGTCATATTAAAGAGCAACACCAGTCACATACATCATTGTTCAGTAGCTTGATATTCAACTACAAATCATCTCCCAGCCTACTTTACAACTAAATACACAGGAATCTATCTCAATGAAACAGCTTACAATCCATAGTTAACCAACATTTATAATGTATTTCTCAAGATTTCTTATAGTTGAAAGAGTGGCAGTAGAGGTAGATAGAACTTAAATGAAACATTAAAACATAGGAAGAAGAGTGCTTGAGGCCCATTCTATTTTAATATCCCGTATTGACTTTCATTACTCTTTGGATGAATAAGTGGTCCTCGACAGGCTGATAATAATTCCAAAGGTATGTTTCTGAGGTACTTTCTGGCTGTTTGTACTCTGTTTGTACTCTGGGACAAGTAAGGCAAATAAATGACTTTCAGGTCTTCCATACTTTTTAACTAATGCTCTGGCAATCTTAGGAATTCTGTCAAGGTGGTGATCTTCTCAGGAACTCGATGGAGAATAAAAAACATTATGGGAACTTGTCCTTTCTTGGGAAAGAACATTCTGCTGATGTGAAAACACTGATATGGCTTGTTTCATGCGTTTTTAGGCTTTATTAGGCCATCTGGGTCATTTTAAGGTCTTCAATCTGTATCTTCGTCCTTTAAACACTGGATTAAATCATTTAATATTCAATAATGAGCTTTTAATCCCTTTAAATTGTCACTGATACTCTTTTCCGCTTCTGTTCTGATCTGTTCTGTGAATATGCAAGTTTTAATGGCGCTAGAGGCTTATGAGAAGGCTTCACACTGGTCTTTCAATGAAATATACGTCTAAAACTTCTCAGGTTTCTTCCTCTGTGATCTTTGGCTCTAAAAATATCTTCATGTGCTCTATTTTTCTCTGTTTGTGATAGTCAGATGAAATGGTTATCACTGTCTATAACCCTGCAAAACCCAATAAACATGTTAATAAAATCAATGGGAGTGGAGGAGGATTGCTCTGGAGGGCCCTGGAGGATGGAGGCGCAGCGATGGAAAAGGTCGATGTGGTGGGAAAATGGCTGAAAATCGCTGCGGAAAGGTGAAAAACTAAGCTGATGGAATTCTGGTGTGAGGACGGTTCCAGACCGTCGGATGAGATTAGACAGTGGTGATCAACGGTCGGGATTCACCGGCAAAGTTGTTTTAGAAGTTTAGGCGGAAGAAAATAACTTTTAGTGTAAAACACAAAAGTTTGATGTTTTGGCGAATTACAAAGGAAAAAGAGTAAAATGAAGGATATCGGGGCCTTTGGTGGTGGGACCGAGAGGGCAGAGGAAGAGTGAACATGGATCGTTGGATCACTGGAGGAGATCAACAGTGAAGATCTTCCGATGAAGTCTTTTGGAAGGTCTGATGGAAGAAACATGGATGAAGACGCGATATAATATGAACCATTAGATCAAACAATCAACGGCTAGGATTAAAAGAAGGATTATATCGGGGGGGTGGTTTTTAGATGGAAACTGTCGGTTTCACGCAGCTCCTAAGCAGTTTGAAAATTTTCCCAAAAAACCACGATATACTTCACTGCCTGACACGTGTCCTCCCAAAACTGCTTTCATCGCGTAAATTTGGAACATTAAACCTCGGACGTAGAAATCACGTGATATGCATTCTCAGCCATTGGATGAGGGGCGGAGAGATCTGACGGTGGTGATGAGAGCGCGATATAGAAGATGCACAGGCAATATGGTGGGGAGAGCTAACGGCGGATTAAATCCTGACTGTTGGATCTATGAAATGGACGGTGGAGATTTAAAAGAGAAAGCGGAGGTAAAGGGGCAAGTGAATGAGCAGGGAGAAGGAGATTCGTTGGATCTATCGAGATGAACGGCTGAGATCTAATCGCATTGGAGAAAGGTAGGGGGCCAAAACTCTGAGATTCTAATTTTGCGATTTAGCGTGGACTGTCGGATCTAAGGGGAGATCAATGGTCGAGATTTTATCGAAGGGGAGACAACAGGGGGCAAATGAGCAGAGCGCGATTAAATCTGGGCCATTGGTTCTTGTGGATTCAATTGTCCAGATTAAATTGGTGGAGCGATGATGTTGGGCTCAGGAGTGGTGTAAGATGTGTCTCAGCCGTCGGATCTATATGGATGGACGGTCGGGATTATATCGAGGATCACAAATCGGAGGAAACAAGGGATGGCACTTAGGACTTTTTGCGATTGGCGATTAGCGCTGGCTGTTGCATATTCAAAATATCTACGGTCAATATTGAAGCGGAGGGGTAATTAAAAGAAGCTGATGAGTGTGATGCGATTAGCGCTGACCGTTAGATCTGTTTAGATCGACGACGGAGATTGCAGCGGAGGTTGACAGAACAAAAGTTCATCGCATCGGAGAAATATAAGAAATGAAGGAAATGGTGGTAAAAGAAAGTTCTGATTGCGATTAGTGCCTACGGGGCTTAGCGCCTGGTTCTGGCACTGGGTTATATGCAGATAAGGGGCTTAGGGCTGAGCCAAAAGGGGCTTAACGCCTTAGTTCAAAAAAGGGTATTTTAGGCCAAAATCAGTGTTTTTCAAGGAATTTATTGGCTTTCGGTAAAGGGGAAAAGGGTTTTTTAAAACTGTAAAAGGGACTTTTAGTGGTTTAAAAGGATTTTGGAGGCTTTTTAGAGGGATATGGAGGTTCTAAAGAGGAAAAGGGGGCTTAATGAAAATGAAGGGAAACGAGTGAAAATGGGCAATTACAGAGGCCTTTTTGAAGCATTCTTTTTCACAAAACAGTAGGGATTTTTCAATGGAAACAGCAATAAAGATCTCTTCAAAGGAAAAAGACACATAGAGGCTTCAAGAATGATATGTTTTCAAAGTAAATGTATCTCTTGAAGACTCAGAAACATATTTAGCCACCTATTTGCTTGACAAAAATTTATAGGTGGCTAACAATGGCTCCACATGGGGATGGCATCTTCTCGAAGGTGTCAATAATCTCAAAAAATAATCTTTGGAAGTAGGCCAGATGCCTGGTGCTTGACACATTTCTTCTTTTCTTTAATCATTTGCCACAACTCATGAAAACATCATATCAATAGTAATATTCTCCCAAACAATCTACCTACCCATCCTATAGTCCTAACATTTTTTCTTCAAGGTGCATTTAGACTTGCAGACCTTCTTCATCATTTTTTATTAAAAGCAGAAAAATCTAACCTAATTCTACCCTTATTCCTCCATGAGACCAGATTAGACAGTTGGCCTCGTAGCTTCTCTACTTACACTAATATCTGCTAGGATTAAACTGTCTAGTATATTTCTTTTTCTACATTCTAAGACAGAAATTTAAAAACAGTCAAACCAGGATTAGACTGTCTAGTTTTCTGTGGGTCCATGGCATAAAGGGAGCTGCACATGAGCTAAAATTTACAGGAAATTGAAGCCAAAATGTGAAGGCTTGAAATTTTGAAGCTTTGGAGCATCCTTCTTTTTCTTGTGACTCAGATTTTGAGCTTGTTAGAGTCACTTTTCTTCTTCATTTCAGCTCTGGTTTTGGGCTTGTTATAGTTGATCCATCCTCTTTCTTTGCGGATTCAAGTTTTGGGAAAATTAGAACCAACCTTTCACTTTCTTTGGCTCAGGTTTTGAGTTGATTTGAGCCATTCTTTAGAACTTCGCAGGTTCAAGTTTTGAGCTTGTCTGAACCTTTTCTATTCCCCTTTTTTTTGTATTTTTCCTTTTTCTTCAAAACTGAACAAAGAAATGGTATTTACAATGGAAGTGGTAAATTTAAACTCTGAACTTCAGTAGTAGTAATGTTTGAGCATCCTGCCATTGAAAGGACCCCCAAACAGATCTGTACCATCTAACTCTTACACAAAGAATGCATTTGGACCAATGGTGGATTGAATAATGTAAGGACCTTTCCATAAGCTATCAAATTTTCCATGCTTACCCTTGTCCTATCTTCTAGAGTCCCACTTAAGCACCTTGTCTCCAATTTTGAAGTCGCAAGCTTTTGTTCTTTTGTCAAACAACTTTTTTATGTTCTCTTGCACTTTTTGAGCTCTGTTGTAGACCTCTTCCCTTGTCTGTTGTAGATGTATTGTTTGATTGATCCTCCTTACCATGCTGTCTTCTTCTGACTGTATTTCTTGAACCAATTTTATCACTGGTACCCCTAGGCTGGTAGGGAACACTGCATCAGCCCCATAGACAAGCTGGTATGGTGACATGCCAATGGATTTCTTTGTAGTCAATCTGTCTGCCCACAAAGCATGCACTAACTTGTTATGCCATGATTTTTTATTCTCTTCAAGCAGCTTCTTGATGATGGTCACCAAAATTTTATTAGATGATTCTGCTAGCCCATTACCCTGAGGGTAATAAGTAGTAGAATGGCCAAGTGCAATTTGATACCTGTGACAAAAATCAATCATCTTTTTGGAACCAAAAGCAGCAGCATTATCAGTAATAATCTTCATAGGGCATCCAAATATAGATAGGATGTGGTCTTCAAGGAATTTTATAATGACAGAATCTATGGCATTCCTAGAAGGTATGGTCTCTATCCATTTTGTGAAATAGTCTGTGGCTGTGAGAATCCATTGTGTTGGGCAAGGGATGCAGGATGGATTTCTCCTATAAAATCTAGGCCCCACTGTTGAAACGAAGCTTCAACGGTGATGGGTTGTAATGGTAAAGGGAGGAGTTTTCTTTTGCCCTCAAATATTTGGCACTTATGGCAAGAAACTATCATTTTATGTACATCTTGGAAAAGTGTGGGCCAGTAAAAGCCATCCCTAAGGATTTTTTTGGCTATGGTTTTCCAGTATAAATGGCCTCCACACTCTCCTTCATGGAACTCATGTTTGACCTTCTCTGCATCAACTTCAAACAGAAATTTAAGCAACAAACCATTTTCATTTTTCCATTATAAACATTCATTTAAAATGCAATAATTTCTAGCTTTTAACTTTAAAAACCTTGCTTTTGTCTTTGATAACTCAGGAGGGGCATTAAGATTTGTAAGCACATACAGGATGTCAGCGTACCAAGGTGAGTTTTGGAATTGTTCTTCAACAGTAGGAGCAGGCAGTCCTTCATGTTCATCCAAGGCATCTACCATGTTTATGTCAAGGGCTTGTAAGTTGGATTCAGCCATTAATTGTGCCAAGCCCTGACCCTTAATGAGTTTTGTGGGTTTGATCTCCAGATCATACTCTAGTATCACTGCAATCCATTTACCTCATTTTCCATCTAGATCTTGTGACAAAATATCTTTTACCACTATGTTGGGCATGTAGGCAATGATGTGATAATGTAGAATATACACCCTGAAGTATTTTAAGGCCTTTACCAAAGCATAAACCTGTTTTTTCATTATATTATATTTCAAGGGTGCGTCTCTCAATGCCTTGTTGAAGAAAGTGATTGGTTGTTCTTGGCCTTTTAGGTTTTTTTGCAACAAGATTGCAGCCACGGTATGCTCTAAAGAAAAGGAGAAAATAAGGAAATCTTTAGAAAAATTAGGGCTGATTAGGACTGGTGCCCGAATGAGTGCATGTTTAACTAATTCAAAAGATTTTTTGGCCTCTAGAGTCCATTTAACCCCTACTTCTTTTTTCAGCATGTTTGTCATATTTCTCAAGAGTTCTGCTAGGTTGGGAATAAACCTCCTCAAGAAGTTAATTTTCCCAATAAAGGTCTGCAGTTCTTTTATGTTTCTTGGGTGGCTAATCTGCAGTATTCCCTCAACTCTTTTCGGGTCTATTTTAATTCCATTTTCTGATATAATATGGCCAAGAAGCTTACCTTCTTGAAGGTCGAATATTGTCTTTTTGGGATTTAAAGATAGCCCAAACCTCCTGCACTTTTCAAAGACATTTCTCAGATGCTTTAGGTGCTCTTCATCAGTTTTTGAATAAATTGTTATGTCATAGAGATAAATTACAATGAAGTGCCCTATTTTCTCTGAAAATGCTATGTCCATAGCTCTTTGGAAGGTTGCACCAGTGTTCATTAGTCCAAAAGGAATTTTCACGTACATGAACGTGCCCCATGGAGTGGTGAAAGTTGTTCCTATTTGATCTTCTGGGAGTACTAAGACCTGGATGTACCCTGAAAAACCATCTAACAGAGAAATCATCTTTGCACCAACTACCCTTTGTAGGATGTGCTCCATTTTAGGTAAAGGGTAATTGTCCTTTAGGGAGGCTCTGTTAAGGTTTCTAAAATCAATGCACAATCTAATTTCTCATGTCTTTTTCCTTATGGCCACTAGGTTAGATACCCACTCAGAAAACCTCACAGGCACTATGATTCCTGCCTCATACATTTTCTTGATTTCCTTTTCCACTAGAGGCAGTTGTACTAGGTTAATTCTGCGCAGTTTTTGCTTAAATGGTTTTTGGTTTTCTTTCAGTGGGATCTTATGCTGGATAATATCTGTGTCATAGGCTTTTAAGTCCTCATAGCTCCAAGCAAACACATCAACAAACTCTTTAAATAAATCAATGTATTTCTTTTTTATGTGTGCTGGCAAGGTTTTAGCCAATTTAATCATCTTAGGCTTATCTTTGGTGCCTATATTGAATTCTTCAACATCTGATTCAGTGTGTTGTATAGTGGGCTTCTTTGCCACATCGTTAAAGTCGAAAAGGTTTTCTAGGGGTGCTAATCCTCCGGGTATGTTCTTATCTTTGGACTGCAATGCCTCAATGTCTTATTTATCTGTTTTCATGTATTCTTCAGTTTGTTTTTCAAATTCTTTGGTAATCATGTTTATTTATGCGTTAGGGGATGGTTTTTCTTCATCAGGGGGCTCTTTATCTGAACAGTCTTCATTGTATTTAGAGTCTGAATCAGGTATTTCAAACTCATTCCTTCAAAGAAAGAAATCCTCTATCTGTTTGTCACCCTCAAAGACTTGCCAATATTTCTCATTATCTGGCATTGCAGGTCTGTATTTTGCTTGAATAATGATTTGTTTGTCACTAGGTGATTTCTGATATGAACTAGCCATGCAGGCCAATCCATTTGCAATAATGTTTTGACTCCTGGGAACAAACACAAGTTCATATTCTACAAACGTTTTTAACATATCCATATCATCATTCCTATATGCCCTTAATCTAGGATTATTTGTAGTGTACTCTCTGTTGATTTGTTTTATGACTAATTATGAGTCTCCTTGAACAACTATTCTCTTAGATCCTAGTTTTTTCAAGAGATGCAATCCTAGGATGAGAGCCTCATACTCTGCAATGTTGTTTGTACATTTAAAATCTAGTTGGAAGGCATGACTTTCAGCATAATTGCTTTGAGTATTGTGCAACCATACCCCAGCTCCTGCATTCTTCCTAGTGCAAGACCCATCAAAGTTCATTTCCCATAAGGGATTGTTTGCAGAATGGCTATCAGTTTCATCTGTAATGCTATGCTCATCATTGTGTGGTGCTATGTTCTGTTCTTTAGGACTTTCATGAAGTTCAAAGTGATGAATAATTTTCTATTTGCAATCTTGGTTTTGTTCACTCTGATTTTTTGATTCAGCACACTGTTCAAGGGCTTCTCTCTTATTTTCCTCTATTTCTAGAGCTTCCATTATGTTCAAATTTGTGGCTTCTACTCTGTTATTTGCATTTCCGTTTTCTAGCTCTGGCTCATCTATGAATTCATCATTGTAGAGGATAAAAGAGTCCAGATCTGTGTGGACAGAGTAGAGAGGTGAATTTTCAGGTTTCTCAGGGCTGCTAACCATGAAATTCATGTGTGCCTCCCTATATAATCTTCTAAGCTGGCTAAAGACAAGGATTGTGGCATATGACCCATCCATCTGCATTGTACCTTGCAGCTTGGCACCCCATGATCTTGACAACAACATGCCATACTTAGGAGGTACATCAGCCACTACAACATCCATAACCATGCACTTGGCTAGGATTTGAGTCAAATTTACACAGAGATATTTGATTAGGCCAAGGCACTTCACTCTGCTAGAGTCAAAGGAATATAAATCCTTGTAAGGTCTGGTTATCTCTAGGCCTAGCTTTTCCATAATCACTTTTGGCATAAAGTTGTGTGAAGCCCTAGAATCATGCATAGAATTATGCAGTATTTTTTCATGGATATTGAGGCTGACATAAAAAGGAGGTATCACCCCTTCTTGAAATTTCCCTTCAATTTTTGGGCCAAACAAAAGAGCTGGTTGATCATCATTTAAATTGACAGTGTCATTGTTTTCTCCTAAGTTTAAAGCTTTCAAAATTTGACCTTTATATACATCCTGAGTATCTAACTCAGTGAGAGGAACAGAAATTTTTATTTTGGCTATCTCACTTTCCAAATTGAAAGGAGACTGACTTTTTGAAAGGTTCAATTATGTTTTACTGCTCACTGTTTTATTGGCAGAATCATATTCTTGACTCTCATTATGTACAATGTTTGAAGCTATTTTATCAGGAGCATTAGATGCAATGCTAGTGCTCCTAGTTTCTTGACTTGGTTTATCAGTATTTTGGGTGTCTTTTTCTTTGTTTTTTTCAGAACATTCAGCTATTGATTTTTTACTTTCAGCAGTCACTTTAGGAGTCTTTTTAGGTCTTTTCTTAATGGTGATTTTAGAAGATTTTGTTTTGGGAGTGTCTATGTTCTTTTTGCTTCTGAGATCATATTGTTCTCGGACCTGCATGATGACATTTTCAAATCCCAACCTATAATCTTCAAATTCAAACCCTTCCTCATCCCAATATGAGTATGAGGTCTGATTATCCTATGTAGAAAAGGTGTGATCCTGGTTATCTACTTCCACCATGTTTATGGTAGTTCCCTCTGATTCTTCTATTATTCCCTCATCCTCATCAAGGAAATTCTCTTGGAATGGAGGTATGACTAGTTGATCAGAGTCCCTTTGTCTATTCAGGGGGTTGTTTCTCCTAAAATTCTGGTTCTGGTTTTGATTTTGGTTTCTATTCTGATTTTTGACTTGGATCGCCATTTTCTCCATCATTATTTCCATCCTCTCCATGTTTTTGGATAGACTATCATATTTGGGATCAGATGAAGAAGCTATGTTGTCATCCCTATAGGTTACCTTCTTTTCAGCCCTCATTCTAGCTCTTTTTTCAATCAGGTTTGCCTCTACACTCATTGCCCCTTTCTGCATGTCTTCTAATGTGTCATAATCTCTCTCCCTAAGTTGATAGGCCATATCAACATTAAAGCCTTCAGGATATTTTACTAGGGCCATTCCTTGGGAAGGTTTCATGTGTGGTGGAAGAGCGTTGTAGACACAGTTAAATCTAGTAGAGTAGTCATGGACACTCTCTCCTTGATTTCTCTTGAGATTCTTGTATTCTGCTAAGATTTGAAGGGGATTGCTTTTGACTTCCCATTTGTTTATAAAATTTTGATGTATAGAGGGAAGGTCATTGATGCTATTGGGAGATAAAACTTTAAACCAATTCTTCACTTCTCCTCCTAAACTATGGGAAAATATTCTCATTTTGATAGTTTCATCTTCAATTTCCATATAGTCAAATGCATCTTCCATCCTATCTACATGGTGTTGAGTTGTAGTAGATTCTTTCCTAGTGAAATGAGGGATTTTTGACTGATAATCATTGGGTAGTGGAGCCAGAGGCTATGGTAACACCAAGGGAGCATACCATGCTGCCATGATAGTGTTTTGTGGAGGTAAAGGATTGGCTTGAGCAGCTGGTATATGGATGACAGAAAAGCTAAGACCAGTTTTAAACCGTTGAGCTGATTTAGGGTGAGAGAGGCCCAAGTTTTGAATGAAATGAATATTAGGAGGTGTTGATGGATGGGTCTCTTTGTCCCTAATGTGTTGACCACTATGTGGTGGTGAAATTGGAGGCTCTAAGTCAGTCTGATCTATAGCATTGAATGACTGTGTTCTTGGTAGATCACTTGGTAAATCTAAGTCAATTTGAGTGTCTAATAGAGCTGTAAAGTTTTCAGGTGCTGAATTGGCTCTATTAATGTGTCTGGAAATAGTTGATTCTTTAGATGTGAGAGACTTCCTAAGAATACTCTCTGGATTATCAAATATTTCAGGTGGGTTTGGATTAGGATAACCTCTAGTGTGGATTGGTCCTGAAGCCAGTATGTTAGGCCCTCAAGACTCAACAAAGAAAGTAAGCCAGATATGACAGTCTTTGAGTGGAAAACCTATCTTTAAACAAAGAAGCTCAATCCTATGTGTTTCTTTGGTATGGATGATGTTGTAATAAAACTCGTCTCCCAGTGGAGTCTTGTGAAAACAAAGATAATCAGCAGGCCTACTGATCACCAATGGATTCTTTTGGTCATTTAGGAACTATGGAGTATCCAGGTGGAGGGTTTAAAATGTTTTAAGAAGGTTTACTGTCCACCACAGCGATTAACTACCAAATCAAGGCTATTGGTCTTCTTTGAGTTCTTAGAAATGTATTAAGGAATGTTTTACTCAAAGTCTCCCCAGTAGAGTCGCCATTATGTTGTGGTTCCCATGATTTGGCAGATTTGGCAATACCAAATGATGAGACAACATCAAACGACTTTGGGATCTCAGGATCTAGCCCTCCTAGATCCAGAGAGGGATCTCTCTATAAACGCAAAGAAATGTTTATCTTTGAAGTTCAAATTCAAGGTATTAGGATAGTTATAGGGCACAAGGGTTGTTGTTTTGTTTGTTTTGTTGGGAAACATGAAAGAAGGGTTCAATACAAGGTAAATGTTAGGGTCCCGTGATTTGGCTAATTGGCAAGCCAAGTGACAGGGTAACATCAAACCAATATTTGGAGCCCAAGGACCTAGCCTTCCCAGACTCAGAGAGGGCTCTCCCTATTTGTGTAAGGGATATCTATGTTTTTTGCTTCTTATGTTTCTGATTTTAGGCTAGTCGTGAAGTAGTTTTTTGGTTTTGCTTTTAGGTTTTTGAGGGAGGAACTGATCAAAGACTAAGATAGATAAAAGGATTGTCAGATCAACTGAGCTATGGGGTCGAAAAGGTCGATAAAGCCTTAGATGGTGATACAAGGTATGTTGAAGGGCCGATTTGATCAAGGTAAAATGGATCTTTGGGTAAAATAGAGTGGGATGGACACTAAATTTGTGAAGAAAAGAGGCTTTGAAACATAAATAGTTCAATAGCTGACATAAACATGGTAGGGCTAACCATTAATCATGATGAATGTAACTACAAACTGATAAATGCATAGAAATAAACATTCAAGCAATACATAGAGATATATGACTCTCTAACTTTAGGAAATTGCTATCAGAATTTGGGGAAAGAAAATTAAGACGAACAGATAACTCAAACCACTATGAAGAAATGCCTAGACATAGTATTTCAAGCTATCGAGCACTTTGAAGTAAGATTGCAGAGTTTTAGGCAAAGGGAAAGATTAGTACAAGACCTCCTTGGTTCAACTAGGACAATCAAACAATCAAAGAAAGGTTTCAGAGGTGGAGCTATGACTAGCCATGAGTAAGCAGGGCATACCGTTAATCATACTTAGCATGCATAAAACCATAAATGAAACAAGCAAACAATTTCTTCAGTGATCAAAGAGCAATCAAGAATTCTTTGATATGACTAAGAAGGAAGAAAACATAGAAGCTATAATGAAACAAGAAATCTAAGGTGCCTCCAAGGGCATGTCTCAAATCTATTCTCTACTGTCTTATAGCAAGCAAGAGCATGAAATATGGATGAAAACTAAGAAACATAATAGAGAGGGACACTATACCATTTTACCAAGTCAAGGAATCCAACATCAGTCCTCTTTCATCATCCAAAAACATTCAAGAAACTATCCAATGCATGAGACAAGTATCTCTTATAATATTGTATAACCATATATTGCTCTATATCATCAAGTTCAGTCTTGTTTACAATGAAGTCTCTTGGAATATATAGGCCAAGATGGAGGAGGAAACCCAACCAAGGCAACTAGCTAGCCAATTGCTCAAAAACAAATATATTATCTTCTCCTTAAGGCTTTGCAAAGCCTCAAGGCACAAAATATCTAATAAAATATCTCAAAATGCTAAAAAGGGAATAAATTTCACTTTTTGTGACTGAAAATGTCCCAAAATAGCTTAACGCACATTTGGAGAGGCTACTTCAGAAAACTGCCTTTTTTGGCCAAAAAGCACTAAGGGCGCACCAGCAAAAAATTGCCTGTCTTTTGGATGACGTTTGAGGGCCTTCCCAATGTCAAAACGAGGATCATGATGGCTCGTTGGAAAGATATTGATATCTAATATCTGGAACAACTTGAATTTTCCCAAACTGATGCTTGGAAGTCTATCAAATACTAAATTGACTGAAAAAAACCCAAAAATTAGGCCTTGCTGATATGTGGGCAGAGTGTTGAAAAAGTGAGTGTTTCTCGCTACTTTGGGGGACCAGATCATCTTCAATTGCTCTAAAACTTTCTGAGTAGATGCCCTTGAAATTAATAAATCCAATGGTACCACTCTCAATAGTTGAGGACGCTCCAAGAAAAAATGGCGGCGCCCATGATTTTATGCAATTAGGCCAAAAAATGTAAAAAAAAAAGAACATGTCAAAATTCGTTCAATTTTGGTGAGCAAGTACCTCAAGGCTTCATAGAAACATTTCTAAAATCTTGGGCCAAAATTCCGAGCCTAGAGGTGGCTTTCTCCTTTTTTCTCACCGGGCGCCCTCTTTGGGAAATTTTGAGTTTTTCTTGTGCATCCTTCAAAATCCTTCGGGCAAACTAATTTGGCTTTTTGTAGCGCTCGTTGTTTCTAATACTCTTTACTGATTCACCAAGATAAACTGATTCAAATTATCTCTTGAAAAATCTTCTCAACATAAAACTCTTTCCTCTTTGTAATTCATTGTGTTCTTGGATGCTCGCAAACAAGCATTTGTCAAAATGAAAAGAAAATTACTTCTTTATCACTATGCTTGATTTATTTTAATTTAGAAAAAAAGGTATGTTTTTTGTTAACATGGTTAAGACACCTTTTCAAACAAATTGGAGACCTCTTCACAACTCAGCTCTCTTGATTTTGGAGTTTGCACAAATCCTTTTCTTCTTCACAACATAAGAAAACCTCCTTCAATTTTGACAAAAGCTCTATCCTCTAATCACTGTCTCTCTCTTTTTAAGATGGTCATGGCACCTTTGAAAATAATGTAAAATCACCTCTTTAAACTGAGTTGAAAACCTCAACCTAAGTCTGCTTTTCGCTTAGAGACTATGTATGCTCTAAGCCATTCATAACGCAAGAAAACTTTCAAGTTGGCTCCTAAAACTGTTACACCATTTTTTGGTCATCTAACCTATTATCATTAGATGGACCCAAGTACACCATGTAAGACCAATTTTACCCTAAGTAAAATTGCTTTCACTATGTAAAATAACTTAATAAACAACATTTATTAGGTTGTTTATGGTCTAAACAGGAAACCCCAAAAGGAAATATTAAACAAACCTATTTTGTTTAATTTTCCTCATGGAATAATTAATTAAACCATAATTTAATTATTATTCCTAGTCATGTTTAACCCAAAAAACAAAGAAATTAATTAGATAAACCTTTATTTATCTTATTATTTTCTAGGAATAATTATTTAAATCTTATTTAGATAATATTCCTTGTTAAATATGACCAAATTACCCACAAATAATTAAATAAATCATTATTTATTTAATTATCTTTCAACCACTTCCTTAAGTAATTAAATAAATCATTATTTATTTGATTATCTTCTAACCGCTTCCTTAAAAAGATAAATAAATCATTTATTTATTTATTTTTGACAAATCAAGGGATTTGACTCAAGTCAAATACCTTTTCCCTCCAACAAATATAATAAAATATTCCATAAAAAGTGGATCTAGATCTGGTTAACCCATGCACCAAGATCTAGAATGACCCAATATTTTGTTATAAATAGGAGGGTTTTTCCTACCATTATTCACCTTTTGTTGCCTATTAGATCACTCCGGATCTATACACTTGGTCACCATTTTCTGCCATTTGCTGTGTGAGCTCCCTTTGAGTTCCATTCTTTGTGTGGGTTTTCTACACCAACAAGAGAGAGAAATCTTAGATCTGAAGTGCCGAGGACTTCCAAGAACCCATCCCACTGAGGAGAATTGGATACGCCTTCTTGTTTTCCTCCTAGGTGCCCAATTAATATAAAAATTCTTTCAAAAATTGTTCTTGTCTTGTCTATTGGTATATGGAGCAAACCCTTATTTTTTCTGCTTAATGTCTTTCCATGCATAGATCTGGTTTTTGCAGCTCTTTTTATGTTCAACTAACCGCAGATCTAAAGATATTGGCAGCCACTTTTGTTGTTAGGGCTATTAGTTATGCGTAGCTAAAGTGGTCCTTTTTCGTACACTTCGACAAAGGATTCATACTAACAAATGGTGACTCCACACGGGTTTTAAATTACGACCGCTGTCGTTTTTCATATTCCTGCATATCCAGCTACTTCAGACCCTAGGGTTTCTCTTCAGCTGTTTATTTTTCCTATTTTTATGTTGTTTTTCTCACATAAAACCCTAAAACATTAAAATTTTTAACTTCCGTGTGTTTCTGGCCCTATTGTGCAGGTAAGCGGCACCAGCCGCAACCGAGACGACAACTTTTCCGAAAATCTGCCGCCGAGACAACCGGAATGGGAGGTTGCACTTTTCAGCCCAATAAGTGCGACTTGGACCTCCAGGTCGCACTTTTCAGCCTCTTTTCTGCGACCTGCACTAAAAACAGGTCAGAACCTACGACCTGCCAATTTTTCAGTGATTTTTCTGCAATTTTTCTGGGTTTTGCTGAAGCTTCTGTCAGGGTTTTCCAGCTTCTGTCTCAGCCCGCTTTGACCTAGTTCTGATCTATTTTTACTCATCTAAGTGGGAACCTAGCCCCCTAGGGCTTTAGTACCCTCCACTTTTTGTGGAAGTGTTTTAGCTGTTTCAGCCGTCTGTTTTTCAGAGTTTCAGCCTTCCCTTTTTCAGATCTGAAACCTCCTCCTCAGATCCCTTTAAATCAACCTCTCTTCCTTTCAAATCACCTCTTGTCATTTTGTTTGGACCTCTCTTTAGGACCTCCTCCCTCTCCTTTCCGGTTCTTGCTGATTTCCTCCCTTTTTCCAGCCACCTTGCCTCTGTCTCTTGGCTATGATCTGCACCTCTTTTCAGCAGCTTTTATCCTATAGATCCCTGTCCCTTTTGACCTTATATCTATTGGCCTCTTTTCCGTGTGTTTTGCCTAGATTTTTCCCTTTTTTTAGATTAGTTTTGAGAGACCCGCCTTCTTGGGTTAGATAGATGCACAAGTAGCTGTTAATTTTCTGTTATTTCAGCATTATATACTGTTCTCTGCAGATTTATTTTCAGTTACGCAGCACACTTTTTTCTTGCTCTAAAAACGGAAAGGGTTTAAAAATTAAAATTAGCGTACACCACACACTGACCCTAAGTGAAGAAGCGCCTGGTTAACACCGCCTGGCAAAGACTCTAAAATCAATTGTCACTACACATTTTCTGCCCTTGACCTCACTTGATCCTGTCCCTTTTTTCCCTTGTCGGTTTCCTTCTTCCCGTCATCATTGCGCCCCCAAGGCGCCTTTCCCGGAGACTTCTTGGCCTTCACCCTCAGTTTCCAGTCAATCGACCTGCTCCGTCCCGCCGTCGTCGAGCCAGTCCTCCTCCGAGTCCGCACTCCGACTCCTCTCCTAATTCATTGGGTTCTCCTTCTCCTCCTGGTTCTCCGCCTGTCACCTTCACTATGTCTGGTCGAGGGCCTAACGTTAGCGGTGCTCCAGGCCCTAATGCCGGAACCACTACTAGCAGAACTGCCACAGGAACTACCTCGTCCATACCCTTGTTGTCGTACATTTCAGGCCTCAGCCTCCCCGATTTCAATCAGTTGATCAATGACCCTATCCGCCACGATGTTGGTTGGCCTACTATGCCAACCAAGCTCCCCTCTGACATCCCTAAGTTCGAAGGCCTTGCTAGAGAAGATCCAACCAATCATGTCTGATCTTTCCACATGTGGTGTTCCTCCAATTCCATTACCGATGACTCCATCTGTCTTAGTTTGTTCCAACGCACGCTTACCGGCGAAGCTTCTAAATGGTATGTCGACCAAGCCACCTCTTCCCATACCACCTTTGCGACCATTTCCCAAGCCTTTTTATCTTACTTCCAACTCCCTCTCCGATACGATACCGGTACGGAGCTCTTGACCTCCTTTAAGCAAACATCTTTGACCCGCCTTTCCACCCATGTTCAGGAATGGCGACGAAGACGAAGCTTATGTCGAGCTCCCCCCTTCAAATATCGGATCTACATGGACTGGTTCTTTCACTCTCTCTTAGCCCCCATTGGCAAAGATGTCGCCTCCCATTTTCCTCAAACCGAAGAAGCCGCCCTCCAAATAGCCATGAAATATGACCTGATCTATGCTCAGTCTGGTTATGTTTATACCGTTCTTCCTGACCTCCCCAGGCCCAACGGCGCCAATGCCCCAGGGACATATCATTCTGCCGATGGTATCGTTGGAGCCCTTTCCCATCCATATGCTCAACCTCCTATGGGCTATGGTCTCCCTCACGGAGGGGCCAACACCTCTAGCACTCTTCCCCCTCCCGGTAGCATGTATCCAGGATACGGCATGCCTCCTCCTTTTGCCCAACCTCCTGCTTACCTCAATGTTGCCCAACCTACCCATTACCCTTATCCGCAGCCTGGTGCACCAGCCCCTCCAGCATATGCGCTTCCTCCTCCCTTGCCTCCTCAAACCTAGCACCAACACCTACATCGCCCTCCAGGGCAAGTATTTGCACAGTAGGGCACGACTAATCCCCCTTCTTCTCAAAGAAGGCGGAGAGGCAATCCAAATCAATCTGCCCCTGGTACTCGTGGACCCAATCCTCAGGGTTTTGACCCTAACACTGCTAACCAGCAACAGGGCACTCAGCCCACGTCGAACAGGCCTCTTCGAACCAATAAACCTTGTTCGTGTTGCGGTGTTTACGGTCATTATACCCATGATTGTCCCCTCTTACCATAGATGCAGCAGATGTGGGAGTCTCAAGCCACATTGCGCAGACAACACGCCTCCCCTCATGCTCCTCCTAATGTGGCCACTACCCAACCAGTTGTTTTTACTGATCCTTTCCCTCAGCAAGGATTCGTGGCTACCCAACCACCTGACGGGCGGGTCTCCACTCCACCTTCCCTTTCTGGTTCCTTCGATTACCAGATCCTCATGATGACCTCCGATCCATCCCCAACCATCGGCCTCCACCTTCAAACTCGGTCTCACCAGTACCCCAAGCCTCCTTCTCGGTCTGCCCCCGAGCCTCCTTCTTCAGGTTCTACAGAGCCTCTTTCGACACCCAATGGCCCCTTGCATATCCCTCAACCCAAAGTTGAGGTTCATACCAAGATTCCTAAGGGACCATTACGTCGAAACGTTGCTTCCGGTCGAGCTGCCCATTCATATAGCATAGTAGATGATTTGGCGCAATCTCCTGCTGCCATTTCCACACTGGACCTCCTCCAGTCGTGCCCTTCCCAAAAGAAGGCTCTACTATCTGCCGTGGGCGCTGTAGATCTTGCTGATGACCAAATGATTATTTTCGACGCCACTCAATCGGACCATCCTCCTCTTCCTCCTTCCGTCGCCTTCCAAATCCCCGTCAAAATCCAGAACGCCAACGTGTCCCGGTGTGTAATTGATGAGGGGGCATCCACCTGCGTGATGTCCGCTTCGGTTTGGAAGCAACTCGGATCCCCTGAGCTAGCCCCTTCCACAATCACCCTTCGAGCGTGGGACGGCCATGCCTCCCAGCCCATTGGCCTGTTTCGTAATTTTCATATCACCCTCGCCGGTAAGACTGTTTGCCTTAACGTTGAAGTCATAGACGCCCCGCTAGACTACAACATTCTATTGGGGTGAAGCTACACCTATGCTACGTCTGTTGTCCCATCCGCGGTTTTCCGCAAGATGTCTTTCCCCCATAACGGAAAGATAGTCACCATTGACCAATTGACATATCATGAGCCAAAATCTCAGACCTCACCTGAGACGACTATCTCTTCTGTAGCCAACAAGCAAACCATCGATTCCTTGACCAGTGTCTCCCCCGGCGTTTACAAAGATTCCTCCCTGCTTGGAAATTTTCCCGGTCTCCCCCCTCCTCCTATCACTGATCCCAGCTTATCGAATGTTTGCATGATGCAATCGTCTCAGGCTGCCCTTAAGCGGCCTACTTCGGCTAGTCGCCACAACCTCCCCCTCGCCCTCCGCAACCCGCTCCTAGCCATTCATCTCAGCCAGCCGGACCTCCCCCTTCTGGCCCTCCTCCTACAGCTGGTATCCCTGAACCCCTTTATCCTCCTCGATCGGTTCCCCCTGGCCTTAACCATCTCAAAGCCGTCCCTCCTGGTCATTACCCTGCTGGGCAGATCCCTTTCCTGGCTCCCCCTCCCGGAGTATATTCTGTCCCCGTCATGGCCACCCTCTCTCTCCCTAACCTGACCTTGGGCATACCGGTCTGGTACCTTGATCCCCCAGCCACCACCCCTCCTGGTCACCCCAAACCCTACATGGCTTTAACACCAGTTCAACCAGTCCCCCTCGCTTCCTTCGTTGCCACTGTGCCCCCAGCACCTCCACAGGACCCTTCTCCTATCGTGACGGCTCTCGAGAAGAAAGGAAAAGCCCGCAAGGGGGCACCCAAAGACAAGACCACCACGACTGACCCGACCCCTCCTCCACCCGCAAAGCCCTGTTCCTTGTGTGATGTCACCGGTCATGCCACCCATGCTTGTCTCGAGTTGCCCCGTATTCAGCCCATGGTTAAAGTCGCGTTCCCTGAGTCTACGGTCCCTGAAGCCTCCATTCCTTCTTCGTCCGTAACCAAGAACCCCAAGACTCTCTGCACCAACAAACCCTGTGCTTTGTGCGGCGTTCATGGCCATTACTCCCACCATTGTCCTCACCTGACACATTACCGCGCCTCGTTAGAGGTAGTCCGAGAGTATGAGGTTGAACAAAATCAATCCGCCTCTCCCATCCTCGCGCAGTATGCTTCAGGTCAGCCTGAGGATCCCCCCTCTCCCATCGACATTCCCCCCCTGATGTTCAGATGATGGAGTCTACTGCAACCATTCTTTACCTATCCTCCTCTGCGAGACACTTGGAGCCCAGTCCCCCTACATCCTCTCCTATTGTGTCGCCTGACCACCCCTTTTCTACCCATACACGAGATCACTCCACCCGTATCTTTGTTGACCTCCGCAGCCCGAGTCCTCACCATACTTCTGATAGCCCTCATATACCACCCTCTAGTTTGTATATGAGTCATATTCATCCTGCTCCTTGCACTCCCTCCCGCAGTTGCCGCTCGATGTCTTCTGTACACTCACGCTGCTGTCATTGCCTCTCCTCTCCTCATTTGTTGTCTTGTAACACCATTCCGCAGGACCCCCTGTCCACACCCTTTATCGGTTACGCCGATGGTGCAAGTCGTTACTCCCGGAATCTAGCCTCGGCAGGTTGGGCCATTTTCACCCCCTTGCATGCCCTTGTTCTCTCCAACAGGGTCTGCATTGGTTTTTCCACCAACAATCAGGCCGAATATGATGCAGTGCGTGGTCTCTTAGCCGATGCCCTCTTCCATCACATCCTCCATCTGCACGTTTGTTTGGATTCCCTACTTCTTGTCATGCAATTAAATGGTGTTTATCGTGTGCATAACCCTGTGCTGTTTAGACGCTATTTACGAGTGAAACTCTTGATACGTGCATTTGAAACCATCACTTTCAACCATATACCTCGAGAACAGAATCACTATGTAGATAGTATTGCAAACCATGTTCTAGATTGGCATTTATCACACGCATTTCATACAAGACAATAACACTCATAATCATTAAAAACGATGCATATCCATAATATGTGTTGCAAAAAAATGTGTTTAGAGTCCATCTACTCTGATACATATGACATTCCCATAGCATGTTACAAAAAACTCAAAACTGGGGGCACCACCTGCCCCTACATACACACTAGGGGGCACCACATGCCCCCACCTAATCACTATTTGGCGGATCCCGAGCCAATGGCTCTGCCCCTGCAGCCTGTAGATCACGCATCCCCTGACCGGTCATCGCCATGCGCCGCATGACACCTTGCCATTCCGAGGGTAGACCAATACATGGCTCTATGTACTGGTCGTCTAAGTCCTGCCACCCGCGCTCTGATACTCCAGTCAGCAACCTTTCGCATCTACGGTGGATGTTCTCCAGAAGGGCGGCCACATCCTCATGATTCGCTTCTCTCGACCCACTCAGACTTGCAGCTCCAGATGTTGCCGATCGTCCCATATATCTGGCCGATTTTACCAGAGCTATATCTGCATACCAAAAGTACATGAATCAGTACCCTATCTACTATTCAAAAAATTTAACATGCCCATACAAGAATAGCAATCTTTCACTTACCATCGGGCCCCCATACTCGACCAGGCGGAAGTGGCAGGTCCGGATCTCCACAATAACTCATCCCACTATAGGGATATTCGTCTATGTATAAAGGCATCTGATCCCAATGGGAAAAGAACTCAGGTCGAAACACTCGCCCGACCGCCCCTCCTCCTCCTCTGCACAGTAGCTTCCCCCACCAGCGCATCCTGGGCTCTCTCGGGCCCCCATCTGGAAGCTGTATACGAGGCCGCAAGGTCGGGATCTTCTCAAAGAAGAAGGCGCACAATAAAGTCCCATACGAGAAATCGTGGTTCACTTGCCGCTTGCAGAGCGACAACTATCATTTTAATGACACCAGCATCATTTGGTCCCACCCATAGTAGGTCCCACTCAACACACTCTCTACAAGCATCATCTGCCCCCCGGTGATGTGATGGAACGCCTGGTTGCCCAGGATACACAGCACAGCTGCGGCCATTGCACGGGTCTCTAGCCTCTCTAGATCCCCGATCGGTATCCGAGTCCCCTTGACTTGGAGACCCAGTCGATAATGTTGTTCCACAAACTCCATGATATGCCGCCCCCACGGTAATACTGGCTGAGTGTTTCCCACCATCCCGAGTGGTGGGAGGCCCGTCAAGAAATACACATCCTGGACTATCAGTTCGATCCTGTGCCCCTGCACTACAAAGACCTCATGCTCTGGATCCCAGTAACTGATAATCCGGGCCAACAAAGGCTCTCCTGCCCTCATCAAAGGGTTCTCCAAAAAGTTTAGAACCCCAAACCTGGCCAACACACGACGGACACCCTGATCCGCATGGATCTCTGCCTGTAATGTACCCAGGTCTCTCTCTCTCCAGTTAACCTGTAAATCTACCATACCTGCACAAAAACATCATCTTTGTCAGCATACAGATCGGGAATACCATAACCAAACACAAAAACCCAACTCTCAGCCATAAAACAACACTAAAACCCCCTCATCTCCCAGGTCGTAGTTTTCTACCCAATTCTGGGACAGGTCGCAGTTTTTGCCCTGAAACCTGCTTTCCAGGTCGCACTTTTTGGCCCAAAAAGTGCGACCCAGCCGTAGAGATGAAGGAGGGTCTGTTTCTGAGATTTTGGGCCCTAAACTGAACTTTCAATCCATCAAAATGAAAGAGTAAGGTTAGGCCTCTTACCTGCAACTGATGGATCTCGATTCCAACGGTCGGTTTTTCCGCTACGCTCGTCGTAAGATTTAGGGCCTTCTCTCCTCTCTACATTCACCACAGCAACAATAGCAAATGAGTGAATTTGGAGGGAAAACTGCCTTATTAAAAGAGAACCCTTGTTTCTTCTTTCAACTACTGCGATCATACCGTAGCCCCGTTTGACAAACCGTCTGCACCGTTGGAAAGCTCTCACCGAGCCCTCAAATGGGTATCTGTTATTTTTTTGTGATTTGATACTTCACCAGGACACATTTTGTCCAAGAAGGGTCACTTCACCCCTCCTTAAAATCGAATTTCCTCACTTACGACACTTGTACTTAGGGCACCATTTTGCCTCCTTACTTGTCTTTGTTCGTGGCGATTTTCGTCATGAGTTACCATCTTGTACTCATGTTTTTATGGTCCCCCATTGGGCCTTTACTGTGTGGCAGCACCATCGAGTCGCCCTTGTTTAGAGCATCCAAGTTGAGTCATCATCGCATTCATGGAGTCTATCCCGAGTCCCTTTGTACCCCGCTATAGCCCTCCATCCTTCATTACTTGGTCTCTCTCTTGTGTCGCACTTTATGACCTTCAGTCCCACTGTCCCCTATCCCTTATGATATTGTGTCAGTCGCTGCCATGTCATTCATGCCCTTTATGCTCTAACAAGGGAAGTCGTCCATTCGCTACTCAGTCCTTTCCACTTCACTATCATCATTAGTGTCAGTCTGTCCGTCGCTCTACTATTTTCTCTCGTGCCTTAGTTGAGGATTTCTCATTGCCTCACTTATGGCGGACCTCCTTCTATCGACATCAGCTCATTCATTCCAGAAGCTGGGTCTAGAGGGCGGTGTACCTTGGTTCCAGCTTCCACTCTTGTTCGGTGCCTCGGATCAGGCAAAGGGATCTCTCATTTCCCTTTGACTTGATTGTTTCTCCACTCCATCTCCTTTCAGCATGACCGAGATCCGTATACTTGATGGTTCGGTGATACAGCAGTAGCTCTTGATGATTCCCGGGTGTGTGTGAGATGTCTCAACCCTCATGAGGGGGTGGCCCTGCAGGTAGCCCCCCACATGCCCGGATGACCTCCTCCTTCCAGCCTTCGATGCAGCTCCAGATATTTGATGATGTTGGCCTTAGCCACTTGCAGCGCCTCTTTGATTTGCATGTATCAGTCAGATTTTGTGAGCCCTTCCCCATTTACAGGGGGCATTTGGGTTGTATTTGTATCTCATGTACTCCGATATTATTGTACAAGTCCTGGCTGTTATCCCAGGCACAACATGTATGTGGGATTCCTCATTGTATTTTTATCTGGCTCCTGATTATGCCAGCTGTACTTTATGGTTCGGTCCCTTGTTTATTGGACACACTATTCTTTTGTACTTTGTCTCGGCGGGCATAGGTATGCCTCCCCCACTGCCTTCAGCACAGGTACCCTCTCATAAAAAGAGACTTGTTGCACCTGCGAGTCTCGTCTCCTCAGGGTCTAGTTCTTCAGCACACTATCTACCTTGCATTTCTCTCTCTGACTTCCCTTTTGTTGTCTGATGATTGAGTTCTTACAATGTACTTCGGTCATACGATTTGCTTCTGACACTCGCACGCTGGGGGGCAATCTGTTACACCATTTTTTGGTCATCTAACCTATTATCATTAGATGGACCCAAGTACACCATGTAAGACCAATTTTACCCTAAGTAAAATTGCTTTCACTATGTAAAATAACTTAATAAACCACATTTATTAGATTGTTTATGGTCTAAACAGGAAACCCCAAAAGGAAATATTAAACAAACCTATTTTGTTTAATTTTCCTCATGGAATACTTAATTAAACCATAATTTAATTATTATTCCCAGTCATGTTTAACCCAAAAACAAAGAAATTAATTAGATAAACCTTTATTTATCTTATTATTTTCTAAGAATAATTATTTAAATCTTATTTAGATAATATTCCTTGTTAAATATGACCAAATCACCCACAAATAATTAAATAAATCATTATTTATTTAATTATCTTTCAATCACTTCCTTAAATAATTAAATAAATCATTATTTATTTGATTATCTTCTAACCGCTTCCTTAAAAAGATAAATAAATCATTTATTTATTTATTTTTAACAAATTAAGGGATTTGACCCAAGTCAAATACCTTTTCCCTCCAACAAATATAATAAATATTCCATAAAAAGTGGATCTAGATCTGGTTAACCCATGCACCAAGATCTAGAATGACCCAATATTTTGTTATAAATAGGAGGGTTTTTCCTACCATTCTTCACCTTTTGTTGCCTATTAGATCACTTTGGATCTATACACTTGGTCACTCTTTTCTACCATTTGCTGTGTGAGCTCCCTTTGAGTTCTATTCTTTGTGTGGGTTTTCTACACCAACAAGACAGAGAAATCTTAGATCTGAAGTGCTGAGGACTTCCAAGAACCCATCCCACTGAGGAGAATTGGATACGCCTTCTTGTTTTCCTCCCAGGTGCCCAATTAATATAAAAATTCTTTCAAAAGTTGTTCTTGTCTTGTCTATTGGTATATGGAGCAAACCCTTGTTTTTACTGCTTAATGTCTTTCCATGCATAGATCTGGTTTTTTGCAGCTCTTTTCTTGTTCAACTAAGCACAGATCTGAAGATATTGGCAGCCACTTTTGTTGTTAGGGCTATTAGTTATGCGTAGCTAAAGTGGTCCTTTTTCGTACACTTCGACAAAGGATTCATACTAACAAAAACCTCCTCCCTTGCATGGATCTTTGTGGTTTATTTGAGACAAAGGGATTCATTTAAAACACTGTTTTGAATACTCTTTCAAAATAATTGAAAACCTTCTAATCAAACTGATGTTTTTCTTTTAGAGACTATGCATATCCCTTAGTCATTCATAGGAAGAAAAGCTCCTCCAAAGTGGCACAATAACCACTATCTCTTTCACTGTTTTATATCCTTTGTAATCATAGTCAAAGACTTCCTTTAATTTGACAAAGTCCTCATCTCTTTTACCACTATTTCTCTCTTTGTTTTTAGCAGAAAAAAAGGTTTTAAAACCACTGTCAATATGATCCTTTAAGTTGATTCGAGACCCCTTCAAACTAACTCTGCTTCTGCTTCTATCAATTGTGTGTAACCTTAGCTATCTCATAGCACAAAAGACCTCTTTTAATTTTGACAAAAACCCTATCCTATGATCACTCTTTCTCTCAGTTTTTAGATGATCAAGGCACCTTTGAAATCAATGTTTTAAAGACTGCATTCAATTGACAAAGGTCTTCATCTTCTAACCACTATTCTTCTCTGAGTTTAACAAACAAATTTCCCTTTGCAAACACTATTAAGACAACTTTCACACTGATTTGAGATCCTTCAATGTAAGTCTTCTTTTCTGTTTAGCAACTATGGGTAGTCCCAGTTATTCTATAGCACAAAGAACTCTTTCATATTGGTATATTAACCATCCTTTCTTTCACTATTTCTCTCCTTTACTGTTCATATTAAAAAGACCTCTTTCAATTTTGACAAAGTCTTCATCCCTTTTACCACTATCTAGATGATCTTTTAAACTGATTTGAGACCTCTACCACCTTTGTTTTTCTTTCTAGCATGTGTGTATATTTTTAGCTATTTCATAGCACAAACAGGGCTTTCAAATTGGCATATTAGTCCTCCCTTATTTCACTGTTTCAATAAACAAACTTTTTGAAAAAATGCCTTCAATAAAACTATGATAAAATTTACCTTTCAATCCCTATCTTGGTCTTTGAAACTTGTGAACAAACCCTCCTTCAAACTAAAATTTAGGAAAGAGACAAGAGACACCCTTGAAGAAGTTTTCTTGATGTACTTGGAGGTGAATTTTTGTGAAAAATTTTTCTTGGGCACTTTCTGAAACACTGTGTTGCTCGTAGGCATGGGTGTTGCACAGGCACACCGCGCAATCACATAGGCGCCCCGCGCTATGTGTCAAAATACACTATAAAAACCTAGAGGTGCGCCGCGCAATTTTCCAGGCGCGTCGCGCGTTTTTGCAACCAGTTTTGGAGACCTTCCCTGTGTCAGAATTGGGCCCGAGATGGATCGTTGGAAAGATATGGAAGTATAACTTCCAAATATGCTTTATTTTTTTCATTTGGTATCCATTTGGTTGTTCAAAAATTTATTTTCCCAACACTGGTCGAAAATGGTGAATCCTGGTGCAGAAATGCATAGTGCTATTTTCAGGCCACTTTTGGATGCCTTCCCGGTGTCAGAATTGGGCCCGAGATGACTTGTTGGAAAGATATGGAAGTATAATTTTCAAATATTCTTTATTTGTTTCATTTTGTATCCTTTTTATTGTTCAAAAATTGACTGTCCCAACACTAGTCAAAAATGGTGAATGCTGGTGGAAAAATACATAGTGTTGTTTGCAGGCCACTTTTGGATTCCTTCCTGGTGTCGAACTTTGACCCAAGATGGCTCGTTGGAAATATATGGAAGTATAATTTCCAAATATGCTTTATTTTTTTCATTTTGTGTAAATTTTCTTGTTCAAAATTTGACTGTCCCAACACTGGTAAAAATGGTGAATTCTGGTGCAAAAATTCTCCCGTGACATCTGTATTTTTTACATTTCTCACAAACCATGACACCTATGTAGAAACTGAAGCAGTTTTTTCTTCTTGAACCTATTATGGAAAAAAACCTCTCTCACTTGTGTCAATTTCATCTCTGTTTGGTCAGAAAATCATTTTGAAACAAACTTCCTGGGCGCTCCTTAACCTTTGTTTTATTGAAGCGAAAGAGATGTTTTTTTGACTGAAAGTGAAACATGTTTAATCACCCTTTAACCATTTTAATGAGATAATTCATAGTGTAAACATTGGGAGGGATGATCCTCTGCCTTTTTTGAAGGAGACCTATGTTTGACAACTTCATGGGTGCTTTGTAACCTCTGTTTTATTTCTCTTAAATTGCATTTCTCCATAATAATTTTTGGAAGCCCTTGTAATCTAAAATTTAGCCCTGTGGGACCTCTTAGCAGTCACCTGGGTTATAATACCTTGACAGAATTTCACAAAGTATTACCAACATACTCATAACAGAAAACATCCATATGTTCTTTCAAACTCTATCTTTTATCATTTAATGGAGGAGCTCTTTAGCTGTGAGTAAAATATGGATTTATCATACCTTTTAACCTTTTGAATCAGCTTCTTCACTGTGTAAATATTTGGGGAGCTGACCCTCTGTTTCTCTATGAAGGAGGCTATTCTTAAGTTTTCAAAACCAACTTCTTTTTCCTATGTGACTTTGCTGGTGACATCTGATTCTTTAATCACTGTGTATCCTTTGAAATTTTAGACAAGAAACATAGGTTTTGATCACAAAAGCGTTCCTTGTCTATCTGTTGGGAAAGGCACTTGGATAGATAGAAATGCTCTCTCCAAAGCTGTGACCTACAACATTTTCTGAAGAGGTTAAATGAAAACAGTCTTACTTCAGCCTTCAAAACCCTTAATTATCTATTGTTTTTTGAAGTAAGGAAACTCCCTTATATCTTGTCTCCATTATCTAAAATAATATGACATATGATCCACAATGTAGCCTATGATAGCCTTTTTATGCAAATCCTATAATTTATGAGTTTAAGTATGTCTTCATCAAATTAGCCTTCTAAGTGTTGCATGAATACAACTCTATTCATTTTCGAGGTAGTGACCTTGTATCCTTTGAAAGAAAGCTTTTATAAGAAATAGAGACTATTAGCACCCTTATGCCACTGTGTGGTTTTTATGTGGAAGAGGCCTTCAACACAATGAATGTTAATTTGTATTAACCATTGTTTCTCAATTGTTCTTACCAATAAAAACCCTTTTAAACACAATTTTATATCTTTTCCATGCATCTGTTGTTCATCCTTTTAGAAGGAGGTGGCTCACCATTTCTGAAGTTACTTAAAACACCTTAACACTATGATTTTTGAATGAGGTTATATCTCTGTTCTCAACCATCTACTCTTCATTGGAGGAGGTTATCAATATGTTTTCCAACCATCTACTTTTAAATGAAGGAGGTTCTTATCATATTACTTAACCATCTGCTCTTTTGAAGGAGGTAAACATAATGTTTCCAGACCATATTCTCTTAAATGAAGGAGGTTTCTTATCATGATGTCTTCTAACCATCTTCTCTTGCTTGGAGGAGGTTATAAACATGATGTTTTCTAACATTTTCTCTTTTGAAGGAGGTCATCACAGTCATGAAATTTCATCTATTTCCAAAACTGTGTCATCTTTCCTTGAAATATACATCTCTGCTTGGTATATCACAATAGGTAATAAAGTGAAATTTTGACAATCTGCTATATAAGGCATGTTCTGAGATATGTATCCTTTGTCAAAATATCTTTGTGAACCTTTTAAACCAGAAACCACATGACATGTATTTGTAGAGTATTTTCTTGTTAGTCATTATTTACTAACCTTTCTTGACTATGTTTGCAGAGGTACATTGGATTTTCTCTTTGACTAGTGTTTTTATCCCAGGCTCAAGGCAACATAAGAAGCAACTGTCTTCTTATGTATTATGATGGTGTCCTTGGGAAAAATTATGCAGCATTATCTCTGAAGGAAACATTGAAACACTGCAGATCAAATTTTGACCTTTGAAACATGCACTCCCGCTCTCTTTTCATTTCAGCTCTCCATTTTCTTCGTGATGGCAAATTTCTTCAACATGAGAGACTTATTTGGACTTGTCTCTTTGCTCTTGTTTGGATACTGTTTTTCATTCACTTACACCCCTGTAGAGATGCAAAAACTATGACTTTGAACCTTGGAAGGATTCTTTGGTGCCTTATGGAAATTTTTCCCGATCTAAGCACATTCTTTTAGACAGTGAACATGCTCATTTTCTTCTAATTTGGACCTTTGTAGAATTTCTTCTTGAACAGAGACAAAAGACCTCTTAGTGGTGTGCGACCTATGGATGTATCAACACTTATTTTGAAGAATAAGAAGGTAATCTATGACTGATTGGTACTAGATAGAGGCTCTTTGGTTTAAGATGTTTTTTCCAAGGAAATGACTCCTAAACACCACTATCTAACTTAGGGGCAACTTTCATTGATTCTGATTGTGTTTGACAAGAGGATCAAGGATAGGAAGGGAGACACTTTGTCACATATTGGACAGTGAATTTCATGAGAACCAAGGGGAAAATGATAGTAGACAAGCAAGACCAAGACAGCTATAGACAGGGATATTTTGCTGAAACAAGACATGACTTTGAAAACTGAAGATTGCTCTGATCATATGCTGACAGGAAGGGCTAGGAAAGAAAAAATTTGTTTGGGGGTTTTCTAGATGACGAATTGACATATGGAGATAAACTTCTAGAAAAATCAGCTAAGGAATATAGTCATCAACAATAGGTGAAAAATACTGATGACTAACAGTGGCTCCATTTGGGGAGGGCAGCTCCTTTTCAGGAGGTGTCCAGAATTGTAGATCTCTGGCTTATGAAGACCAGTGCCTTATCCATTGGCACAAATTTCATTCTTTCTTGATGTTATTTCTAAAAATTGACAGCATGATTACCCTCAAAAACATCTCTACCTACCCAACTATATTTCCTAACATTTTTTCTTCTTTCAGGTGCATTTGGAGTCGCAATATTTTGACATGATATTTTTCAGAAAAGAAACTATCTATTTCTACACTTATATATTCCGGGAGTTCAGATTAAACTAATGAACTCTTTTGATTCTTTGCCTAAGCTATATCGACTGTCAAGATTAAGCTGTTTGACAAGATTTTATTCACTATTCTCGAACATGAAATTTAAAAATGACCAAATCGAGATTAGATGGTCTGATTTGTCATGTGTTTGTGGCATAAAATACAAGCTGCACACAAATATTATTCTACATGAAAATGAGATCTAGAAAAATTAGGGCTAGGATACATAGTTTTTTTTTCCTCCCTGTTTTCCTCTTTGGTTCTGTTTTGAGCATGTGGAACCAGTATATTTTCCTAATCTACTTATTTTGACAAGTAAAGCTTACACAATTTGACTATCATTTATTTCACTAACTTATTAGCAATCAATTTAAAACATGCTCAGTTATGATTAGGCTACATAACTGAACAAGACATCTTTTGAGCACCAATAGCGGAATTTAGACTTGCGCGCTTTCAAAATGACTATTTTTTTTTAACGTGTGGCTTTCTTGCTATTTTCCAAACTGCCCTCTTTTTCTACTTTTCTTGTTATTTTTGTGTTTTCTTTTTTTCTCAAAAAAAACTGAAAGAAATATGCTCATGGGGCTGAGCTTATTTTGCATGTTTATCTATTCTACTCTAACCTATATAATATAGACATTTATTTGGTGAAGTATTCTTTCCAATATAACCAGTCAAGTAGATGATTGCATGGTTGATGTCGGTTCAGTTCTTTGATGATGTTGAAGGAATCAAAAGGCCACTTCCACCTCACTTGTTTTCGGACAGTAGTGCTTAAGTTTTTCCTCATACTTTGCAGCAAATTGTTTATGGTAGAACACACTACTCCTTCTTTAAAGGTCTCGAGGGAAACAGCAAAGGGGTCTTCGAATAATAACTGGCCTAGAGGATTTGAACAATAGACCTCATTTAGGATTACTCCCTCCTTTGCTTGACTAACCTTGGGATTCTTTTGAGAAAGAATCTATTCTCCCTTTTTATGATTATCTGATCTGGCAGATTCAGAAAGTAAATGTTATGCTATCTGCAAGCAATCTTGGTATGCCCTATTTTAGTGAGATGATTTCCGTTTGTGAGCCACTATCCTGATGATTAAGACCATTATTTGGCACCATGTCTTCTTGAGAAGATATTGTAGTATCAGCATCAATCTGCTCTGTACTTTTAGTATGAGAAAATACATTAGTAGATAAGTTAGCAATAGAAAACACATACATATATTCTTCACAAAAAGGTTTGGATGCTGGTTGTATGCTTAGGATTTTATTGTTTTCTTCTTTTGTTAGAAGGGGTGGTGTCTTTATTTTTCTTTGGATGGAACCATGATGTTTCTCTTCCTTTTGTGACTGCTTACAAGGATGAATGTCTTCTTGAGGAGGTATTACAACCTCAACAACAATTTGTTCCATTGTTTCTTTATGATCAATTTCTTTAGTAAGTAAGGTAGGAATGGTGAAAACAGGAATATTTTCCTTATATAAAGGTTCAGAGGCTGGTTTTATTCTCAACATCTGATCAACCTCTTTTGTAATTAAAGGAGGAGGCATTTTCTGTTTTCTTTGGATTGGGCAACAATTGTTTTCCTTCTCTAGAGAAGATTGATTCTGAGGTTGGATATATTCTTGAGCCTCATCTAGTGGGGGTGATAAATGATCACTTGTGCCTTCAGAGAGATCTTGTGGGTTTTCTTCTCTACCTTGAACGATTTCTTCCTCAACCAACTCAACTAGGTGGTCATGATAGTTATGTTGAGAATGAAATTCATGAATGGATGTTAAGAGGTCTTCAGGATACAAATTTTCCAAATTTTCATCGCTATCTATAAGGTACTGTATGATATCCTGAGATTGATCACAACAATTTTTAGCTAATGATAGGGATGAGAAATATCCTATATAGTATTTATAGAATGCCTTGTGGAAATCCTTCAAAGAAAACAAGGTGTGAGGTTCTAACCATTCATACCAATTTATTGTGCTACCTTCTAATGTTGCCGTAAACATTTTCATGAGGCAGTCCTCATGCCATTCAACCTTCAACCTCCATATGTGTATATGAAATTTGATGAGGTGTAAAAAGGGGTCATCAACCTTTTCATTTCGAAAGATAGGTAGGTTTTTCATCCAATTTATTTCCGGCATTTTGTGTGGGAATCCAGGGATATGGTCTCTACTCATCGGAGCATATCTCTTTTGCATCCTTGGATCCATCTCTGTTAATCAGAAAGGGTCATTGTGTCTTTTCAACCAGTCTAGATTTCTCTACCAGTGGAGTCTTTTGGTCTATTTAAGGTTGTGGAGTCGCCAGGTGGAAGATTTGAACTGTGTTGTCCACCATCAACATGATTGGGATTGCTTAATGCATTCCCAGGAGATTTTATAAGGAATAGTGGAGTAATAGGCCTACTGGAGGCTAGTGGAGTCGCCAGGTGGTTGTTTTTAGTTGTTTTTAGAGATATGTGTATGGTCCACCACCAATACTAATAAAAAGCCAATCTAGGGATGTATTTTAGGGTTTTATGAGTTTCATGTAGCCATAAGGTTTGTAAGAGTGTCCTATAGTTGGGTCATCATTTTTCTAGGATGGTGAGACAACCAGATTCTACTCTTTGATAATACTTCTAGGTTGAGAGATTTCTGAAGTTCTAAGGTATACTTAGTTTGTCACTAACACAGAAGGTCCCACCGTGATCGCCATTATGTTAGGGTACCGTGATTTGGCTGATTGGAAAGCCAAGTGATAGGGTAACATTAAAAAAATATTTGAAGCCCAAGGACCTAGCCTTCCTAGACTCAGAGAGGGCTCTCTCTATTTGTGTAAGGGATATCTATGTTTTTTGCTTCTTATGTTTCTGATTTTAGGCTAGTTGTGAAGTAGGTTTTTGGTTTTTCTTTTAGGTTTTTGAGGGAGGAACTGATCAAAGACTAAGATAGATAAAAATATTGTCCGATCAACTGGGCTATGGGGTCTAAAAGGTCGAGAAAGCCTCAGATGGTGATACAAGGTATGTTGAAAGGCCGATTTGATCAAGGTAAAATGGATCTTTGGGTAAAATGGAGTGGGATGGACACTAAATTTGTGAAGAACAAAGGCTTTCAAACATAAATAGTTCAATAGTTGACATAAACATGGTAGGGCTAACCATTAATCATGATGAATGTAACTACAAACTGATAAATGCATAGAAATAAACATTCAAGCAATACATAGAGATATATGACTCTCTAACTTTAGGAAATTTCTATCAGACTTTGGGGAAAGACAATTAAGATGAAAAAATAACTCAAACCACTATTAGGAAATGCCTAGACATAGTATTTCAAGCTATCAAGCACTTCGAAGTAAGATTGCAGAGTTTTAGGCAAAGGGAAACATCAGTACAAGACCTCCTTGGTTCAACTAGGACAATCAAACAATCAAAGAAAGGTTTCAAAGGTGGAGCTATGACTAGCCATGAGTAAGCAGGGCATACCGTGAATCATACTTAGCATGCATAAAACCATAAATGAAAAAAGAAAAAAATTTCTTCAGTGATCAAAGAGCAATCAAGAATTCTTTGATATGACTAAGAAGGAAGAAAACATAGAAGCTATAATGAAACAGGAAATCTGAGGTGCCTCCAAGAGCATGTCTCAAATCTATTCTCTACTGTCTTATAGCAAGCAAGAGCATGAAATATGGATGAAAACTAAGAAACATAACAGAGAGGGACACTATACCATTTTACCAAGTCAAGGAATCCAACAGCAGTCCTCTTTCATCATCCAAAAACATTCAAGAAACTATCCAATGCATGAGACAAGTATTTCTTATAAGCTTGTATAACCATATATTTCTCTATATCATCAATTTCAGCCTTGTTTACAATTAATTCTCTTGGAATATATAGGCCAAGATGGATGAGGAAACCCAACCAAGGAAAATAGCTAGCTATTGGCTCAAAAATAAATATCTTATCTTGTCCTTGAGGCTTTGCAAAGCCTCAAGGCACAAAATATCTAATAAAATATCTCAAAATGCTAAAAAAGGGAATAAATTTGACTTTTTATGACCGACAATGTCCCAAAATATCTTAACGCACATTTGGAGAGGCTACTTCAGAAAACTACCTTTTTTGGCCAAAAAGCACTAAGGGCGCATAGCAGAAAATTGCCTGTCTGTTGGATGACTTTTGAGGGCATTCCCGATGTTGAAATGAGGCTTGTGATGGCTCTTTGGAAATCTATTGATGTCTACTTTCTGGAACAACTTGAATTTTCCCAAACTGATGCTTGGAAGTCTATCAAATACTAAACTGAGTGAAAAAAAACCCAAAAATTAGGCCTTGCTGATATGTGGGCAGAGTGTTGAAAAAGTGAGTGTTTTTCGCTACTTTGGGGGACTAGATCATCTTCAATTGCTCTGAAAATTTTTGAGTAGATTCCCCTGAAATTAATACATCCAATGGTACCACTCTCAATAGCTCAGGATGCTCCAAGCAAAAATGGCGGCGCCCATGATTTTATGCAATTAGGCCAAAAAAAGTCAAAAAACAAGAACATTTCAAAATTCGCTCAATTTTGGTGAACAAGTACCTCAAGGCTTCATAGAAACATCTCTAGAAACTTGGGCCAAAATTCCAAGCCTAGAGGTGTCTTTCTCCTTTTTTCTCAGCAGGCCCCCTCTTTGGGCGATTTTGAGTTTTTCTTGTGCATCCTTCAAAATCCTTTGGGCAAACTAATTTGGCTTTTTGTAGCGCCCGTTGTTTCTGATACTCTTTACTGATTCACCAAGATAAAATGATTCAAATGATCTCTTGAAAAATATTCTCAACAAAAAACTCTTTCCTCTTTGTAATTCACTGTGTTCTTGGATGCTAGCAAACAAGCACTTGTCAAAATGAAAACAAAATTATTTCTTTATCACTATGCTTGATTTATTTTAAATTAGAAAACAAGGTATGTTTTTTGTTAACATGGTTAAGACACCTTTTCAAACAAATTGGAGACCTCTTCACAACTCAGCTCTCTTGATTTTGGAGTTTGCACAAATCCTTTTCTTCTTCACAAAATAAGAAAACCTCCTTCAATTTTGACAAAAGCTCTATCCTCTAATCATTGTCTCTCTCTTTTTAATATGGTCATGACACCTTTGAAAATAATGTAAAATCGCCTCTTTAAACCGATTTGAAAACCTAAACCTAAGTCTGCTTTTCTCTTAGAGACTATGTATGCTCTAAGCCATTCATAACACAAGAAAACTTTCAAGTTAGCTCCTAAAACCTCCTCCCTTGCACTGCATCTTTGTGGTTTATTTGAGACAAAGGGATTCATTTAAAACACTGTTTTGAATACTCTTTCAAACTAATTGAAAACCTTCTAATCAAACTGATGTTTTTCTTTTAGAGACTATGCATATCCCTTAGTCATTCATAGGAAGAAAATATTCTCCAAAGTGGCACAATAACCACTATCTCTTTCACTTTTTTATATCCTTTGTAATCATGGTCAAAGACTTCCTTTAATTTGACAAATTCCTCATCTCTTTTACCACTGTTTCTCTCTTTGTTTTTAGCAGACAAAATGCTTTTAAAACCACTGTCAAGATGATCCTTTAAGTTGATTTGAGACCCCTTCAAACTAACTCTGCTTCTGCTTCTATCAACTGTGTGTAACCTTAGCTATCTCATAGCACAAAATACCTCTTTTAATTTTGACAAAAACCCTATCCTGTGATCACTCTTTCTCTCAGTTTTTAGATGATCAAGGCACCTTTGAAATCAATGTTTTAAAGACTGTATTCAATCGACAAAGGTCTTCATCTTCTAACCATTGTTCTTCTCTGATTTTAACAAAAAAATTTCCCTTTGAAAACACTGTTAAGACACCTTTCACACTGATTTGAGATCCTTCAATGTAAGTCCTCTTTTCTGTTTAGCAACTGTGGGTAGTCCCAGCTATTCTATAGCACAAATAACTCTTTCATATTGGTATATTAACCATCCTTTCTTTCACTATTTCTCTCCTTTACTGTTCCTAGTAAAAAGACCTCTTTCAATTTTGACAAAGTCTTCATCCCTTTTACCACTATCTAGATGATCTTTTAAACTGATTTGAGACCTCTACCACCTCTTTTTTTCCTTCTAGCATGTGTATAGTTTTAGCTATTTCATAGCACAAACAGGGCTTTCAAATTGGCATATTAGTCCTCCATTCTTTCACTGTTTCAATAAAAAAACTTTTTGTAAAAAGGCCTTCAATAAAACTATGATAAACTTTACCTTTCAATCCCTATCTTGGTCTTTGAAACTTGTGAACAAACCCTCCTTCAAACTAAAATTTAGGAAAGAGACAAGAGACACCCTTGAAGAATTTTTCTTGATGTGCTTGGAGGTGACGTTTTATGGGAAAAATTGTTTGGGCAATTTTTGAAAGACTGTGTTTCTGGTAGGCATGGGTGTTGCACAGGCGCATCGTGCAATCACACAGCCACGCCGCGCTGTGTGTCAAAATACACTGTAAAAACCACAGGCGCGTCGTGCAATTTTCCACGTGCATTGCGTGTTTTTACAGCCAATTTTGGAGGCCTTCCCTGTGTCGGAATTGCGCCCGAGATGGTTCGTTGGAAAGATATGGAAGTCTACTTTCAAAATATGCTTTATTTTTTTCATTTGGTATCCATTTGGTTGTTCAAAAATTGATTTTCCAAACACTGGTCGAAAATGGTGAATCCTGGTGTAGAAATGAATAGTGTTGATTGTAGGCCACTTTTGGATGTCGTCCCAGTGTCAGAATTCAGCCCGAGATGGCTCTTTGGAAATATATGTAAGCCTGTTTTCCTAATATTCTTGATTTGTTTCATTTGGTGTCCATTTGGTTGTTCAAAAATTGACTGTTCCAACACTGGTCAAAAATGGTGAATGTTGGTGCAGAAATACATAGTGCTGATTGCAGGCCACTTTTGGATGCCTTCCTGGTGTCGGAATGTTGCCCAAGATAGCTCATTGGAAAGATATGGAAGTATAATTTCCCAATAAGCTTTATTTTTTTCATTTGGTATCCATTTGGTTGTTCAAAAATTGACTGTCCCAACACTGGTCAAAATGGTGAGTTCTGGTGCAGAAATTCTCTAGTGACATATGTATTTTTTACATTTCTCACAAACCATGATACCTGTGTAGAAACTGAAGTAGGTTTTTCTTCTTGAACCTATTATGGACAAAAAACTCTCTCAATTTTGTCAATTTAATCTCTGTTTGGTCAGAAAATCATTTTGAAACAAACTTCCTGGGTGCTCCTTAACCTTTGTTTTTGTGAAGCGAAAGAGATGTTTCTTTGACTGAAAGTGAAACATGTTTAATAACACTTTAACCATTTTAATGAGATAATTCATAGTGTAAACATTGGGAGGGCTGATCCTCTACCTTTTTTGAAGGAGGCATATGTTTTTCAACTTCATGGGTGCTTTGTAACCTCTGTTTTATTTCTCTTAAATTGCATTTCTCCATAATAATTTTCGGAAGCCCTTGTAATCTAAAATTTAGCCCTGTGGGACCTCTTAGCATTCACCTAGGTTATAAAACTTTGACATACTTTCACAATGTATTACCAACAGACTCATAATAGAAAAAATCCATATGTTCTTTCAAACTCTGTCTTTCATCATTTAATGGAGGAGCTCTTTAGCTGTGAGTAAAATATGGCTTTATCATTCCTTTTAACCTTTTGAATTAGATGCTTGACTGTGTAAATATTTGGGGAGCTGACCCTCTATTTCTATGTGAAGGAGGCTATTCTTAATTTTTCCAAGACAACTTCTTTTTCCTATGTGACTTTGCTGGTGACATCTGTCTCTTTAATCACTGTGTATCCTTTGAAATTTTAGACAAGAAACATAGGTTTTGATCACAAAAGCGCTCCTTGTCTACATGTTGGGAAAGGCACTTGGATAGATAGAAATGATCTCTCTGAAGTTGTGACCTACAACATTTTCTGAAGAGGTTAAATGAAAACATTCTTACTGCAGCCTTCCAAACCCTTAAGTATCCATTGTTTTTTGAGGTAATGAGGCTCCCTTATATCTTGTCTCCATTATTTGAAATAATATGACATATGAGCCACAATGCAGCCTATGATAGCCTATTTATGCAAATCCTCTCATTTATGAGTTTAAGGAGGTCTTCATCAGATTAGCCTTCTAAGTGTTGCATGAATACAAATCTATTCATTTTCGAGGTAGGGACCTTGTATCCTTTGAAAGAAAGCTTTTATAAGAAATAGAGACTGTTAGCACCCTTATGCCACTGTGTGGTTTTTATGTGGAAGAGGCCTTCAACACAATGAATGTTCATTTGTATTAACCATTGTTTCTCAACTTGTCTTACCAATAAAAACCCTTTCAAACACAATTTTATATATTTTCCATGCATCTGTTGTTCATCCTTTTGGAAGGAGGTGGCTCACCATTTCTGAAGTTACTTAAAACACCTTAACACTCTTCTTTTTGAATGAGAATATATCTATGTTCTCAACCATATGCTCTTCATTGGAGGAGGTTATCAATATGTTTTCCAACCATCTGCTTTTAAATGAAGGAGGTTCTTATCATGTTACTTAACCATCTGCTCTTTTGAAGGAGGTTAACATAATGTTTCCAGACCATCTGCTCTTTTCTTGGAGGAGGCTTTCAGTATGTCACCGAACCATATTTCTTGGCTGTGTTTGCAGAGGTACATTGGATTTTTTCTTTGACTATTGTTTTTATCTCAGGCTCAAGGCAACATAAGAAGTAGCTGTCTTCTTATGTATTATGATGGTGTCCTTGGGAAAAATAATGCAACCTTACCTTTGAAGGAAACACTGAAACACTGCGGATCAACATTATATCAGTCCTTTGTATTTATGTGGCTTTGAAGGATGGTATCAGATTTTAGGGAAACTTTTGACCTTTGAAACATGCACTCCTGCTCTCTTTTCATTTCAGCTTTCCATTTGCTTCATGATGGAAAATTTCTTCAACATGAGATATTTTTTTGGATTTGTCTCTTTGCTCTTGTTTGGATATTTTTTGTCATTCACTTACACCCCTACAGAGATGCAAAAAATATGACTTTGAACCTTGGAAGGATTCTTTGGTGCCTTATGGAAATTTTGCCCAATCTAAGCACATTCTTTTAGACAGTGAACATGCTCATTTTATTCTGATTTGGATCTTTGTAGAATTTCTTATTGAACAGAGACAAAATACCTCTTAGTGGTGTGTGACCTATGGATGTATCAAGATTTATTTTGTAGAATAGGAAGGCAATCTATGACTGGTTGTTACTAGACAGAGGTTCTTCTGGCTTAGAATAGTTTGCCAAGGAATGACTCTAAACACCACTTACCTAACTTAGGGGTGACTTTCATAGATTTTGATTGTTTTTGACAAGAAGATCAAGGATAGGAAGGGAGACACTTTTTCATATATTGGACAGTGAGTTTCATGAGAACCAAGGGGAAAATAATAGTAGACAAGCAAGACCAAGACAACTATAAACGGGCATATTTTGTTGAAACAAAACATGACTTTGAAAATTGAAGATTGCTCTGATCGTACGCTGACAGGAAGGGCTAGGAAAGAAAAAATATGTTTGGGGGTTTTCTAGATGACAAATTGACATATGGAGATCATCTTCTAGAAAACTTGGCTAAGGAATATAGTCATCAACAACAGGTGAAAAATACTGATGACTAACACTGTGTACCTTGCAATTACTAGTCAAGGGATTCCTAGGCCCAACGAGGATCCACCCTCTAGGCTCAACCATGTATCCTTCCATTACCAGTCAAGGGATTCCTATGCCTAACTAGGGGAATAACAATTAACAGTCACCGTGTATCCCTCCATTACCAGTCAATGAATTAATAAGCATTGTAGTTTTTCCTACAACTACCCCACTCAGTTTCGAAACCATTTGGAAATTGATACAAACCAATTAAGAGAAACCCCATCACACTATGGTTATCTAGAAATGGAGGTAAGGATGAAAACCACTTTCACACCTTGAAAGGTCCCATGCCAATGACAATAAGAGAACCAAAAATACATGTGAATGTACCATGCATGCCAAAAATCGCAAGGAAGTCATACATGAAAATCGATACCTGCAACTAATATTGTTGTAGCTACTTTATCCAACTCTTGCTTGCTTGATATTTGTTCCATTTTCTTTCTTGTCCTTCCTTTGGTTTCCTTGATCCAATGCTAGAGTTCTCCCAGGATGCTCTAAGTGTGCAAGAGTATGGGAGAGAGAGAATAGAGAGAGATCCCCAAAAGGGAACTGACAAATGTTGTGAAATGATCATCATAGGCCTTTTTATCAATGAGTCTTCTAATTTATCCAATTTTCCATTATTTTCTTTCATTTCCTCACATGAAAAATATGACCTTTCACCTTACTTTTATCTATTTATTTTCAAAGTGTATGCCATTTCCTTAGCCACCCTAGCAATAATAAACCAAATTAACACCCACACTAATATGTTTTTCCCAACATTTAGCTTGGAATACGTGTCCCATGGCCCTCATCTTGTTTTTCCTTTATAACTTGATTACATGGATTTTTAATCTGGAGCTCTTACAAACCCCTCCCCCTTAGGGAAACACCATCCTTGGTGTTGAATGACACCTGAAAACAAGAAGACCACTAAAAATAAAAACATACTTCTTATGGAGCTTTATAACTTAGCTCGATACAACATTTATAATGAACAAGTTGCTCAAACACAAAACCAGTGTGAAAAATATAACACCATAACATCCATACCACTTATTGGAGCTTTATAACACAACTCATGGCCGTATTTACATCCATATGCATATATACATATACCAAAACTTATTTTCCTCAACCAGAACACAAGGAAGGATACATAGCTTGCATATGATCAACCATATACCATGTAGCTTCATTGAGCTCAAAGTTCTTCCACTTCACTTTAACTTGCTTGATTGCTTAGTTTCGGAGCATGAGAATATTTCTCTGCAAAATACATTGAGGTTCTGGATTGAATTCTCCTTCTAGTTCCACCTACAATATACATATCGATCAACAATATGATCAACATCATTTACATATATTTTAAGTAATTAAACATAGAAAACTTCATTGAATTTCACTGTCCGAGGTAGTGAAAGTCTATAGGCCACTAGTGTGGGCCTCTCAAGTATCTCGAAAGGCCCAAAATATCTAGGTGAAAGCTTCGCACATGACCCAATACTCAAGGATATCTTCTTGGGCTTGATGCAAAAGTAAACATGCTCCCTAACCTCAAACTCCTTAAATTCCTCGTGCTGATCTGCATAACTCTTATGTTTGTCTTGTTTTTTCCTTAAATTCTTCTTGATAACCTACATTTCCTCTTCCATATTTTCCAACATTTACAGTCCTATAAATATCATGTTCACTGGATCACTCCAAATAATGGGAGTCTTACAACTCCATCCATACATTTCTTCAAACAGACTCATCCTTAGTGATTCCTGATATCCAATTTTGTAAGCAAAATTAACTAGTGGAAGATACTATTCCCACTTATGTTGTTGATGCATAACATACATTCTAAACATTTCCTCTAGAATCCTGTTGACCCTCTCCACATGTCCATATGTCTACAAATGATAAGTTGTGCTGAAGGCCAACTCCATACAAAAACTTGCAAACAACTCTTTCCAAAACCTAGAAGTGAACGTAACATCCAAGTCTGAGACAATATTCTTCGATACACCATGAAACCTCATTATACCTCTTATGAATACTTTTTCTACGTCACTAGATGAATACATAGACATCATTGGAATTAAGTGTGCTACCTCTATCAACCTGTCCACCACAACCATTAGAGAATCATGTTGTCTAGTTGTCCTTGACAAAAATATAATGAAATCGATAGAAATTACATCCCATTCCTATTTTGGAATTGGAATCGATTATAGTAACCCACCTAGATTCTTACACTCTACCTTTACCTGTTGAAAATCCAAACATCTAGCCATAAATTCGCCACTTCCTTCTTCAGATTCGACCAATAGTATAACCTCTTCATCATTTTCAATGTCTTCTAATATCCCAGGTGACCTGAATATGACTTTGCATGAAATTGTCTCTAAATAAGATTCTTGAGGTCGCTACTTTCAAGCACATAGATCTTTCCCCTAAAACATACCAAACCATCTGTTTTGAGATGATAGTCCACATCCTGAGCACGTCTACCCTACCATTACCTTTTCCTAAGGTCCCTATACCTATAATCCTGATGTCCTAGCTGTAATATCCAATCATGTCAATTTGTTCCATAAGAACTTATCCGCTACATGATTTAACTGCACTCTTCTACTAAGACATTTATAATCCTATTTTTCTTTCCCTTAATGTACCTGATCTCGAAGTCAAACTCACTCATTGTAGCCAACCATCTGGCTTGTATAGCATTCAAATTTAGTTGGTAAAATAAGTATCACAATCCATTACGGTTTCTCATCAATACAAACCTCTTTCCAAGACGATAATGTCTCCACATATTCAATGCAAGATGAAAATAACCAAATCAATATCATGTGTCACATAATAATGCTTGTTATCCTTCAATTTCATTGATTTGTAACATATCACATGTCCCTCTTTCATAAGGAATCTACCAAGCCCTCTCTTGAAATACCTACTTCAACAACTCAAAACTTTCTGCACATTCCTCTCTCCATTCAAATTTCTTACCTTTCCTTTGCAATTATGTAATAGGATATGCAGTATGTGAGAATTTCCTAAATGAACCACCTATAGTAACTTTTCAACCCCTGCTAAACACCTACCCCATCCAGGATTCCTAGGAGCTTCCCACCCATGATAGCCTTTATCTTTTTTTGGACCCATCGTTATCCCTTCCATGGAGACAACATGCCCCAAGTAATGTACCTATGTATGAAATAAAATGCATTCACTAATCTTGGCATACGATGGATTCTCTCTTAACAATATCAATACTATCGCTACGTGTTCAAAATTCTCTTTACGATTCTTAGAATATATCAATATATCATCAATGAACACAAGCCAAACTTGCACATATAAGGATGCAACACGCTATTCACAAAGCACATAAAAGTAGCTAGAGAATTAGTCAAACCAAATGGAAATACAACACACTCATAATGCCCATACCTAGTCCGAAAAGAAGTATTGTAAATTTACTCTTCTTGGATGTTCCATTTGCTGATATCTTGATCTCATATCAATATTCAAGAACATTGCTACTCCCTTCAACTGGTCAAACAAATAATCAATTATTGGTAATCGATATATTTTCTTGATGGTTACCTTTTTCAACTTCATATAATCAATTCATAGCCTAAGAGTGCCATCCTTATTCTTTCACGAACAACATTGGTGCACCTCAAGGTGATACACATGGCCTAATGTATCCCTTTTCAAAAACGTACTTCAATCGTATATTACTGATCTACTAACTCTCGTGTGCTAATCATGTTTTGTGCCTTTGATGTTGGTGTTTCCCCTAGTACCAAATCAAAGGAAAATTCCACTTCCTTATGAGGCAAAAAATCTGAAATCTCCGTAGGGGAATACATCCCGAAACTATTGTAAAATCGAGTACCTCTTCAAAACCATCTACCCCATTTGTTCTCTCTTCTTGTTCCAAAAGACTTTGTATCACTCTATTTTTGATTTTGAACCCATGCTTCCTCTTCCTTTACAAGTATAATAAACTTTGCGGTATGACTACATTGACTTCCACTTTCCTTTCTTGTTCTCTAACAAGTGTCTCATTGTCATATTTGTAGTTACTTATTTTTTCTTTCACGTTTCTCAATGTGTCTATATAATTAGGAGAGTTTTTCCGTTACTCATTGTTCAATTGATCATTCATATTCTTTTGTTATTGCTTCTTCATATCCATGTTGTGATTTATTATAACTATATTGAATCATTCATATCTTCATCTCTTAAAACCTTAGGGGTATTTTGTGTGTTTTCATACACATACATCACTATTAGATTTCAACAATCTCAAAACATAATAAGCATGAACACCTTTTCTTGCTAATGAAAGTATGTTTGTGCATAGCTAGCTACAACATTACACCTTGATTAGCATATGAATATTAGTAAAATCATATAAATCATTAATATCATGCTACATGAAAAATATCACAGATAAGGTATACAAAGAAAGAGAAAAAATCAATATGCGAACATCCATATTTCTAATGCGCAAAATTGGGCTTTAAGGCTTCACTAGATCTCCCAAGGTTTGGTGTCAAACTCTCACTTATTAATGTTGTGATGGTGACCTGCCAGTCCAAGTGTTAAACATATATGCTTTGATACCACTCGTAACACACCCCCCTCCTAATCCTTTCCCCTGCCAAGGTTATGAGGAGGAATTTATTATGCAAACCCAACCTCCAAGGTACACTTATGGAAATGGGGTCTAATTTTTTTCTTTTTCCTTTTTTTTGATCTTTTTCAAATTCTACAAAACCTTTAATGGATATCATCATTGCATTAATATCATCAAGAACTTTCCAATGATATAAATTTTACCTTGACCCAATTCACGAATCCAAATATATGACCCTTCAAGTGGGCCAATTTACCCTTTCCATGCCATCACTAATTCAACATGGTAATCACATAATACCCCATGTGGTGCCTAGCACACCTGCTTCACCACCATGGAAAAAATATAGTGGACAGGACAATTTTATCCAAGTAATCAAAGTTTAGGCTATTCCAAACTCTTTGGCACATTAAAATTCACAATGAGGCCAAAATCCTACCCCCTACCTATTGTTTGACTTGAATTCTATCTAGGACCATCTCTGCCATGGGCCTTGACTAATCGACCCTTGACACTAGACTTTCAGCCCTAATCCCGAGCCCCCAACCTATGGGTCCCATCTAAAGCTCAAGCTTTCACACTTCGGATCGATCACAACTTCACTTTAGGTCTGGTCCTTTCCACCGACCTCCCAACCCCATGAATTGGTGATTCCTACAGTACATCAAGATGGTTTTTCAAGCCTTTAGGACTTATAAAAGTTGAAAAGTTTCTTCTTGGTTACATTTCTTTTGAAACCTATCAATAAATTTCCTATGCTACAAAGACGTTCCAAATATATAACTTGGAAAAATATATACACAAAAGATTGCACTTAGTAAGCATGCATTCGAGCATGTTTCTCCATAAAAGAAGGGAAATTGAGTATCTTCATCACACATCAAAAATATGTGCTTCTTTTACTCAATCATCTCACATACAATAAGAAAATAAACAACCAATAACCATGAGCACATACTTGTTGAATTAATGCAAGGAATATATAAATTCATGCGTACTAGAAATTTACATAAACTCAACCACTCTTCGTGAAATTCTTACAGAAATCTAATATCCATTGAGACACAAGAAATCACATTCCTCATTAATAGTATAAGCATGTAACCAATATAATGAACAATACAAAATATCCGAATATAAGAAATATGAGAAAATAATTATCTTATATAGCCATATAAACATGTAAAACCAAAGATCGCGACTTCGACTCTCAACTCCAACCATAGATAAGCTACAACCACTATTACTTGTAGCTACCACCCCAAGCTAGATTCAAATGTTTGAGTTGGAGTTCTTACAGGGGAAACTTCAACCAAAACAACAACTCGAAATAGGATGTCTCAAGCTCACTCCACTGCATCCACTAGCTATAAAAATTTACACTTATTCCTCTGAAACTATTTCATACATTATGAACATCCATTCCATGACATCACAATAAAAAATAGTTCAACTCACCTTCAGGTGAAGGGAGTCCAATGTAAGGAATCTTAATCTTTGGATAAGATACAGTTGGTATAAATAAATCACTCTCTTGGTGGTTCAACAATGATTCAAGTAGAAAATATCTAACCCCAAGGTAACTCTGGTGGTTCTTTCAGCCCTCACAAGCATGTGAGTGACTCTTCCCAACCCATTAGGTTCATCTATCCACAAGCTTCTTGTAGGATATTTATCCTTACTAGCAAGCCACTACTCTATATAATTATTTTACCCAACAAGCTCTCCCCGAGGGTTCTTCCACTAGTTTACAAAATATTGAAAGGTTAACAACAATAAACTACTATATGACATTATCACGCTCCGCCTTCTCACCTCTATCCTTGGAGGAATTTGTCCTTTCTCATACAAGGTCCACACAAGGAACCCTTCTTTCGCTTTTACGCACTCCCATATTGCTTCTTATCTATGCATAAGCTTTTTAATATGTGTGAGAAAGAGCACATGTATGAATGGATGATTATATACCTTTCCTCCTTCCTTTTATCAACAATCTAACTTCCAATTGCTCTCCATGGTTGCACAATTGTCTAACTTTCCAGGGATAGCGTACAACCCATCCCATATTTAAATTAGTTTTCCCTTTTCTTGCTTATGGTTGGAACTAAAGGACACATGGGCTAGTCCTTATTGAAAATGGAAACAAGAAATATTGAAAATGGCATCAAAAGAGATTTTGATATAATTTTCCCTTAATTAAATTAGAAGTAAATTGTAATTACACATAAACTAAATTAGGAAGACTTAGTTAGCTTAGTTAATTTGAAGTTGAGAGTCTAATGGGAGTCATGTAGAGTGTTCTATAAGTTCTAGGGGGTCGCGTTTCAATTTATTTTGAGTTGTAATTGTTTAACTTAATTATTTGAGTTAAAATCAATTTTAACTAGTTCTAACTAAAGGATGAGCTAGTGAGAGTCCAATGAATTAAATCGATTCAATTCACATGTAGTGATAAATCACATAAGTGATAATTCACTATAAATAATTGTTTCATAGCGAGTTCTAAAGGAAGACCCGATTGATATTTGAGTTAAAGGGAAGTGTACTATCAATTGTATAATCATCTAAATTGTATAGGTGGTGTATGGAGTCGAGAAAAGGCCTAAATTGAATCATTCCTTAATTAGAGAAAATTTCCTTCAAAAGGAGAAATGAAGGAACAAATTTTAATCATTGTTTTAGATGAGCACGAGTTGGTGAGACCAATCAATAGGAAACACAAGTTTGTGCATGGAGCTTGTGAGAGAAAGGTGAGCCAAGAGAAACTTGTACTCAAGTTGGTCATGCTAGACAGTCTAAGATAGTACGGAGGTTTCTCGTGAAGGGAAATTACATTTTGGTTCATATTCTTGACTTTATACAATATACATATAGTGAGATTTTTAGCTGAGGATTTCCCTAAATACATCTTTGTGTTGCACGATTGAAATTAATTCTCTTTCTTGCTCATGTGATTGGGCGAATGTAATTGATTTCCGCTATTTGTAGAATAGATTTAGTATTTTATTTTATCATATTACAAAATCAATAGAATCTATGTGTATTTTCTACAATCCTCTTCTTTTTCTATTAATTTATGGTACATTGAGCCTCATTTAAAATCACAACCAACCAGGATCGATATATAAAAAAACGAATACCTCAAGCAATCTCCTTTCTCAATTAATGGAATTTGTGTCTCTCTCAATCTTTTAAATAATCATAATTACTTACAATAAGAAACATATTAAGCAAAGGATATCATAGTCCCCTCCCAAATTTTTTATTTATTAAACAAATAATATTACAAATTCATTATAATAATTTATAATAAATAATAAATAATAATAGTTAATTATAATTATGTTATTCATTTTTAGAATAAAGTGGTTTTAATGCTTCATCACTAATTTGGTGATGATAAGTGAGCTATGTGGCTATTTTTTAATTAATAAAAGATAGTTAATTATAATTTGTTGTATTTGATTACACTTAAATGTAATGACTTGTATTTAATTACAATGAAATTAATATAACTTACTTTATAATTTATGGTTATAAACATAAAAAAAATACTTAACTCATTCAACTATATTTAAAATAATGTTTAAATAACCATTAATTACATGGAGTTTTAATTATTGAATTTAGTTTTATTATTAATTATTGTTCAATTTAATCCATATTATAACCAATTTTTATCTTATCCAAAATACAACTCTCAATATTTCAAATTAAAAAATAATGTAGTGAAACTAAATGCTAACGAAAAAAAACTCTAAAAAAGGAGTGGGTTTTAAGTGTCATTTGTTGGAGGTTCTGGTGGAATTTTAGGTGGAATTTGGCGAACACAATTATAGTCAAATCTTGATTCGGTGTTTTTCAAGTGGTTTATTAATGACATATATGGATTCAAGACCCTCAAAAATTCTTCGAGAACTTCAATTGTGAAGAGTTCACCCATAAAACTCATGATTTCGATGAATCCATATCGAATTCTAGACAAAATAGTTAGAAATATCTAATTACTACTTGTACGTGGTTGTAACTATCTAATGAGGAGTCCGTTCCTACATAATAGGAAGTAGCTAGAATATATTTTTTCCTAGTTTCTTGTGTGGTTGAAAGATATCTCAACCACATTATTATGCGTCAAGATAGATTTTCTATCTTGAGACATGATTTCTGTATAAATATGTGTGTAACATATTTGATTCAGAATATAGAATTTGCAGTGTGATATTTTATCTTGAGTATCGAGAGCCCGTTTGGGCTTTGGGCCCCGGCCTTGGCCCCTCCTGGGCCGAGGGAAATAAAAAGAGTATTTGTATTGCTTTATTTTTTTTGATTTTTCCAATCTGAATGCCATAGAAAGTCGTTGTTTTCTATTGTGAGCACGGTGAGAAAAGAATGTGCTCCACCTGAGATCTGTGTGCATTCGATCACAGTATTCTTTGATCTGACTGAAACTTTTGAAGGGTCGATCTGCTAAGTGGGTTCAGAACAGAATTTGAAAGCATGAATTTTCCGTAAGTGTGGAAGCACATACACAGCTTTGATCCGCTGGAATTTGAAAAGCTTAAATACAAGACAAATTTAGGTGAAATCCTTCTTGTACAATGGAAAAAAAAGCGAGCCATAGCTGGCATCTGTTGAAATATCTGAATGAGACGTAGATACTGAAGCTTTTATTTTCAAAGTCTAAATCTCGAGTGTCTTTCAAAGCTCATCGGCATCTCAGATCATTCATGGTGATATCTTTATTTATCGTAACAATCACTACAAGCCCACCAAACACTGATCAAACACTCTCGAGTACTGTGCAGCGAACTCAGAGGTCGCAGGATCGAATATAATTAAACGAAGAAAAGAGATGTCAGACCTTTTGCGGTCAGGCGCATGCATTTCTCCTTCGTTTCTGATTGTAATGGGGAATCCCTTTCTCATTGATTGAGTTTTATTGGAGCGAAGTTGAAGCCACGGCTGGGAAGATTTCCTCACTCTGGCTGCCCATGTCCACTCGTTTCCATTCATAGTGTCGCCAGTTTGTGAAGAAGAACAACTGGCTAGATCTGCCTATATTCCAATGAGGCGAGCACTAATTGCAGAGTTTTTATATAATTCATGAATGTAGCAGAATTTTACATTTCAGATTTTCAATCTGGCTTAAGAGCTTTGTTAAAGCTGGTTATTGGCTTAAGAGCTAGAGCTGGTTATGGTGCTCAGGTCACTCCTTGTGTTGAAGAAAGCCTGCTCGAGATTTGAACGCGAGCCTGCTCAGAGCATTTTTTAATGTGTTTTTGCATGTTTCGTTGATGGCGGAGGGAAGTTCTTGGCCCTGGGCATGCGGCCGGATTCGATCCCGGAGCTGGACGCGGTGTTGTCAGTCATCGTCCGAGATCTCGGACCCAAGACCTTCGGTACAGAACTGGAGTGCCTCTGTGTGTTTTGGGAGACCTCTTTGGTCCATTTCCATTAGCATGATTGAAGAGCTGAGATAGTAAGATCGATACCAAGTGGGAGATTTTGGCCTCATTTTCGACTGTCAAGCCTCACTAGCTGGAAATTGAAGGAAATAGCTGGAAATTTGTGTGCTATGTGGAGAGCCGAGATCGCCCTATCTGCTGTGGCATGTGGCGTAATCCTTATAGAGTGAGGGGATGTATTAGTGGCGTAAGCTCTTTATCAGGAAGGCCGTGAACTTCGCCGAAGACTGCCACATCCTAGCTTTAACGGAAGAGCTGTCTTGAGCAGATGATGGAAAGCAAAGTTTGATTCTCTCTGAAGAGATTAAGATCGATCTCTGAGATTGATCTCTATGTGCATCGTTTGATCTATGGATGATACGCGGAGTGAAAGGCATTCACGCAGGAGGCGGAGTATGGATCACTGGAATGGGTCTTTCCTACATGGGCAAGAAAAGCATGGCACTCTTGATAGAGATGAGGCCGTGTGAGAGAAGCACATGCGTGACTATTGATCTGTATAGTGGCGGTGGCTTTTTTTGAAGTGGAGGATGCATGAGTTGGTGGATGCATGAAGTTTTTATCTGCAGTAAATATTGCGTAGCCGTAGCCCGGCGTCATTGTCTCCAATTCTTCTGAAGGTGAGAAATGCTAGTTTCCTTTCCTGTCATGTCTCGTAAGAAGAGGCACTAGCACGACATCATACAGTGGCACAAAGAATACTAGCATTATGTATGGAATTGCTTGCATCGACGTCGGTTGTACGTGGAAATTGTCGTGCGTCGGAGTTCTGCGTAACAAGTGCGTCGGTGCAGAAGCTGGTGTCAAAACTATGGGGTTCATGGCAGGTTGTTGTGATGGGAAGAATACATTTGTCGGTTTCTTTCATGAGCTTTGTTGGAGATGATCGATGCGTGTGATGGAAACTTTCGGGAGTTGGAAGATTTGTTGTTTTGTGGTGCGAGTGCCAAGATGATGCTTATATGATGAGATAAAGCCTTCATGGTCGGTGAGCCTTTGTGGTCGTGAAGTGAGCCTTCATGGCTGAGTTGAGCCTTAGGGTGGCTACATTGTATCTCCTCAAAGGCTGAGTGCCCAGATGGTGGAGGTGAATTACAAGACAACGTGCGGTGTTTTGGTGAATAGGAATTTGGGGCGGTTTGTCCGCAGTAGTGAATGGTGTGGCTATTTGCTGAACGTTTTGCATGCGGTTTCTCTTCATGGATATTGTATGATCGCCATGGTTATCGCTTATGCTTATATTGTCATTTGGTATTGTTCTTTGGTATATGATAAATCTTGGAAATTTATAAATATGGAGATTTGCAACCTCAATATGATGTCATTTGTTAGAATTCACAACTCTAATTGATGACATGTAAAACATGGAGACCAAGACCGACTATGCCAAAGATGCCAAAGACTCAAAAGTACAAAGTAATGGTGTGTTCCAGCATATTAATGGTGCGGTGTTCGTGGAGGTGAGTGGTATGGTGAGTGGCATAAGAGGATGGATCAATCCAAGTTTGTAAGAGTTTTTTTTGTGTGAGTTTTTTTGGAATAGACTCTTGATGATGAGTTACTAGTTGAATGGTAAGCTCTTGTAAAAGGCATTTGAAAGTTCGTGGTGATCTTAAAACCACTTTGTAATGGTTTATGGTCGCACCTAAAACCATATTTTTCACGTAAAGTGATGGTTTGTAGTGAGCCGTAAACCATATATCGCCTTTGTGGCTGGTTGGTGGTGATCCGTAAAAGCCATATATATCGCTTTGTGTTGGTTGGTGGTGAGCCAAAAACTACATATAGAGCCTTAGTGGTCTGGATTGCCTTTGTGGCTACGTGTACATGTGAGCTTTGTGCTCGTAGGGCAGTAGATATGCGTACATGCTCTGGCTCACGGTCTCCGGATATTGGTGTGTCCGACCACAAGAGGGTCGGCACACTTTTCTATACGAAATGTTGCATCGAAAAGCGCAATAGAGCACAAAACATCTAGCGATTTTTATTTGGACATGAATATTTGGCTTAGAAAGGCATTGATCTCTCTCATTTTTGGAGGTTACGCACATGTGATTCGCCCAATGGTGGTGGATTTGTAGATACGGTACATATATGCAATGGCTAATAGTGATGGATCATGTATAGAAAGACATCCCTACAGGACTAGCGGTTGCAGTGGTTGACTATGCATTCTGTGGATGGTTGTTTCTTATATGAACGTCGGCATATTCTTTATTATGTTTGACCATAACAAGACTTTGTGAATTATAACTAGACTTTGTGAATCTCTATCACGACAAGTAGTCATTAGGGGGAGAGTTAGAAATATCTAATTACTACTTGTCTATGGTTATAAATCTCTAATAGAGGAGTTTGTTTCTACATAATAGAAGTAGCTAGAATATATTTTTCTCCTAGTTTAGTGTGTGGTTGAGAGAATCTCTCAATCACATTACTATATGTCAAGATAGATTTTCTATCTTTGAGACTATTTCTGTATAAATATGTGTGATATCTTTGATCTAAAATATAGAATTTGAATAGAATTTGTAAGTGGATATTTTATCTAAAATAGATTGGAAAATAAATTGATTTTTTTCAAAAAATCACACATCAAGACTACCTCAAATATATATATATATATATATCTAAATTAAACATTCTATAATTTACATTCTATTAAAATAATAAAACTAACATTCCACATTTCAAACTCCATTGATATGTTAATTTATTAATATTCGTCATTACAATATGGATATACCATAAATATATTTATTATATGTATATAAAATCAACCTAGACCCATTTTAATCTATGTCTATCAAGTATTGAGAGGGATCAAATCGCTTAGAGCAAAAGAGATCCCCAGTCCCTCAACCCTTGGTAGATTTAGAAATTAAGATGAATGTAGGGTTGTTTAATTTCCTTCAAATAAGTTGTATTCCATATGAATAAAATTTGTCAATACCATAGGTTCTCATAAACATGAAGCTCAAAAATCTAGAAACTTGACAAAATCAAATTTACCTTAATTACCTCAATTAATTATTTTTACCATTTTATTTTAATTAATAATTAATTATTTTATTTTTTTAAACGAAATTTAGATTTGAATAAAAATATTAATAACTATTATATTACATTATATTACAACATCTACTATACTAAATATTACACAACCTAATTCTTTCTTTTCTACCTCTCTTAAAATTTTTCATATATATATTATAATATATCACATCACATCCTTTCCAAGGCTATGCGAACACCAACACTTATGTATAAACTTTTCATACCATAAAAGGATATTGTTTCCAATAAGTCTAATTTTTGTACTTAAGGTATACAAAGTAAGCTAATAAAGTTTATATATGTGAATCATAACTTTTTATTTTCAAATTCCATTACCATATTAAAATATTGTCATATTAATGTATTAATATTTTAATACAACATAGAACATACCTATATTGATATGTTTTTCAAGACACAGAAAAATAAATATGCTTCTTCTTTACTTTCTTTCGAGAGAGTTTTCTTTATCTGTTATTATTTTTTTGATCTACACTTTACATAAGGTATTTGGACAGTATTAGAATATCGATGGTTATTGATAGAGCTGGTTCTAATTCTTATGGTTTTATAATATTGTTTTGATAAGTCTATTTTTTTAATATTCATGAGTAGTACGTCAATTTGGTTTGTATGAGATATAGCCTTTGTGTTTGATATATATAACATTAGTATGTCTTAAGTTTTAAAATATCTGATAAATAATTATAACTAAATAGATTATAAATATTAAAATTATCAAAAATAATTTTTTTATCTATTATTAATTAATTTAGATCAATTATATATATATATATATATATATATATATATATATATATAGTTGGAAATGTTGTCATTGATGGCAAAGTAAATGACAAAGGAAGCACACAGAGAAACATCGTGGGAGAAGCGAGAGGAAAAAAAAAAGAGAGACAGAAGAGACAACAAAAATATAAGTAAGGAGAAGCATCGATCGAAAAGTAGCAGAGGCGGCTAAATTAGAGGTTACATAAACCCAATTAGGGAATCGCTACCCCGGCTAGAGGTTACATAAACCCAATTCCGGGAGTAAACACCCCCCGCGCGGTATATATATATATCTATCTATCTATATATATATATATATATATATATACAAACCTTATTTTGAGAATACATTTACCACGAGGCGGAAGGATACAAACAGAACTAGAGAATGCTACCTGGCAGAAAGATACACTGAAAAATATTGGAGCGAAAAATAAATATATAACAAATAATATATTAAAGTCTGTAGCGGAAATGTATGCATATATGAACCTTAATTAAAGAATTGCCCAAGTCGGAGATATATATATAATTTTGAGAATCGTGACCCAAAGATTGTGAGATATTTGTAATGAAGCGCTTTAATGGACAAAGAGCCAAAGGTATCGAAACCTTATGGTGGAGCCCTTTCCCAATCCACATCGGAGAAAAAATGTTAGGAATATGTAAACAACGAGAAATTTGTGATTGCGATATAGTCAGACTCGATGGATCAATGAACCATAATTGATAAATTTTTGAAATCCACAGTTTTAGGTATTCCATCGCATCGGAAAAGACGGCGAAACATGATAACAAAGTTGCGATTTCGATTAAAGTTAGGACCCTTATGGTTCAAACAAACAACTTTATATGTTTGAGTTCCCGTCAACCTCAACTTATAAATAAACGAACTAAACATAAAAATTATATACATACGGTGATTTATATAAGTGTAGTGTATTTTAAATATATATAGCAAGGCACCATGGGTACAGGACCCTTTCCCAATCACATCGAAAAAGCACAGCGATGGTCCTTTTGCTTCAGTTGCGGTGGGTGTGCAATCAGTTGTGAGAATATCGAACAGCCAACAAAGAGATTCTACGATTACGATTGGAAGCTTGAACCCGATGGGTTACTTATAAAACATAATTGATACGTGTCGGAACATACCATTGAAGGATACGGTGTGATCAATCGCAAAGTGCTCAATGCGTGGACAAAACGAGCTTATCAGAGAAATATATTAAAGACTTGCGATTGCGGTGAAGCACAGACCGATGGGCTTATAAACTATGATTAACAATTATTTGAGTTCAATACATGGAAAAAGCAGGTAAACCGATCATCGCATGAACAGGTAACTGCGATTACGATAAATACGCAATTAAGAATCAGGAGGAAAATATACATCGAGGAAGCGTGGCAAGTGGGCAGAAAAGGCATTGTGCATATTAATATGATTCCTCATTGAAGTGACGGTTTGTTTGTTAAACTTGCCATAAATTCACAAGGAGTGAAATACGAGATATATATATATATAAAAGGCGTTATTACCAAACATTGTAGTGATTGTATTGAAATATGCGCGTGTTAACAGATCCACGGGCCTCGACTTAAGGTGGAGACGTTATTAATAATTGCGATGTATACATTTTCATTTAAGGCTTTCCACATCAACAAGACACTTATTTGTGTAAAGGGTTGGAGATTTTGCCTAGATTTAATGTAAGTTCTACAATCGGGGTTAAATCGATCATAAACGAAGAGCCTCCCAGACGAAAGAAAGGGACAAACACGATCGAAGAAAGAAAATGCGCGACTAGCCAAGAGAAAACTGAATGGTGGCGATTTTCATTGTAATTAGTGTATCAATTTTCTTGATTTATATTGTTGTGATACATTAGCAAGTATCAGAGGAAAAACTAGCTTCCCAGCAATATTGAAATTAATGCATGTTGTTATATTTTACGACAGGTAGTGAAGGAAATGAAAAGCTGACGAAAGGCATGGTACATCCATTTCCAAATTCATTGAGAATATTTAAGAATACAAGAAAATCTACTTAAAAATAATATCATCTTCATATGAAAGAAAGAGTTAGAGAGAAAAATAAAAGATCTGAGTATATGAAAGTGAAGAAGATTAGAAAAGAAAATGAAGAATTTTCTAGGCTTGGTAAATGCAGAGGTAAATCAACAAACACTCAGTTTGATAAGAATTGAGGAAGTTGAGCTTCTATCAAGTTGTAGCTTGATAAGTACATTGGATTATGGATTGGTAGAGGTTGGAACTTCTGTAGAGTTGGTGCCTGAGAAAAATTGAAGGATTTGACCTTCCCTTCACGAGTTGCTTAGCTTAGAATTGAGGATGGAGCCTCACATGGGGTGGTGCATAACCCCAAGCAGTGGTGAGAGGGAGTTGGAGCTTGTGTTTCTATCACAACAATAATAGAGATGTGGTTTCTTAAACTTTGTGGGTTCCATATATAAGTGTCTATATTGCATGATATACATGTGTTGATATAGGCATATCTATTCTACTAATACTTATTTGCTAACATTAAGGCTTGCTAGTACAGCCTCTAAGGCACTTATTAATTGCGCTCGAGAAATAAAGATTTCTCACACATTATGTTCATCATGAAATGAAGGTGTTAATAAAGTATAATAAGTTTTAAGGGAAGATTTTAAAATACATGAATGTGTTAAATGAGATTCCCTCCCCCTCATTGCTAAAGAGTTCATGATTGAGTATAAATCCGGTTTCCTTTGGTGTACCTAATAGCTTGAAGGAAATTTGGTTGGGTATGAGCATCAAAATATACATGCACAAATACAGCAAACTTTCTGAATGGAGATAAGGTTAAAACATGATTTTGGCTTATGAACTGAAGTATGGGCTGCTAATGATGGTTGCTTATGAACCTCCCCCACGGTGAAAAGAACAACGGAGAGAGATGCCAAGGCAAAATGTATGATATATAACGATCTTCTATAGGACCTTGAGTGACAATGGATTTAACCTACGCAAAAAAATAAGGATAGATTGCATAATGGTGAGTAAACACAAGGCCCTTGCTTGACAAGGAGGATAAGAGAATTAAGAAGAAGAAAAATTCATGTAAAAAAGAATACTTTTAATCGAATATAGGAGTACTGCTAACGATGAATGGTGGTAGAACCACAGAGATGCGAGCTGAAGAAAAAGCCTAACTTGACAAATAACCAGGCGAAATAGAAATCACGAAGAATAGAAAACAAAGAACTAGACCTGATGCTGGTGCAAACATGTGATGAGAAGAATATGAATGAAAAGAAATTGTAACTGAAGACTTCCGGCTTGAAGAAGCCATGAAGTAGAAGACATTACACTATGAAAAATGAGAAGAACGGGAATGTGAAGATTAGAAGAAGAAGTAATTGAGCCTAAGAAATAGATTTAGAAAAATCCAAGAGAACTATTAATGAATACACCTCTAATGAAAAGCCGAACAATTGGACAAAATGCTAAATGCTCAAGGTCACCTCTCATAAAGGCAGGATCTCTAAGTTGAAGGAGAAACCAGGTAAACCCAAGGTAGAATACTTGAGAAAATCATGCCCGTAAAAGTACAGCAAAGGAAAATGAAGTAAACTCGAAGATTCCCAGAAGAATAAGCCAACAAGAACAATATTTATGCAAGAAATCGCAGAATCAAACTGACAACATGAAAGAACAAAGAATAGAGGATGCAGAAACAAACATTTATAAAGGCTCATATGCTTCTAGGATGGATGAATAAATTCGGAAGATGTCAAAGAGAAGGTTATTTTACCATCCTATGGGCTTATCACTTGTTTTCCTACCTATGAAACAAGGACACTGCTATGACAAAGACATATTGTAAGACAAAGACAGTCCAACCGGCAAAGGATCTGACAAAAGAGAAAAATCCTTAAGCAAGAAAATGGAAAGGAAAATATTTACGAATTTTCATTCATTTCATGTGTATACATCGTATTTTTGACATAAATCTATTGAATGTAAAATGTATTCAAAAAGGGGAACAAAGTATTGTACATTAGCTCAAACATACCTTGGTAAATAAGATGTTATGTATGCCTCAAGCTTGGTCTTACAACCAAAATTTGTAATTTCCATATACCAAAGAACTCTAGACGAGAGAATGGAATCTAATCAAATCAAACAAAGCTATGAATTTAAAATAAGTAGAATTATAGTGAACCCCAATAGGTAGTAGGAAAAAAAGAAAAGGAGAACTCAATATATCAATAACATAATAAAACCTCCATAGTCTTAGGGAGAGTTTGCTCTAGGAAGCAAAGCAAAAATCCATCTTGTAAAGTATATGAAGCAACATCCCCGGGGAGAAGCGGTTCATAAATATAGACCCCATGAAAAGCGATCGAGAAGAGCTCCATCCTTAATAAGAACAACATGAGATCAGAAGATTATTTGAAGTATTCAACCAGACGTGATTGATAGAGGAGAGAAAAATACGCAAAAACAACAACGTGTCAGGAAACCTCAGTAATGAACATGCAGCTAAGAAGATATCAGCACATTAAAAGGATGATCACGGAATGCCCTATCTTGCTAGAGTGCAATCATATACATTAAGAAGGATGAGCAGAAAACGCCTATCATCCAGTTCATTACATCTTTCAAAGGTCACTTTAGGAAAATGCAGTTAAGTGAGTAATAAATATTTGGTAATCGGCCCATGAAGATTCATGAAAAAAGTGAAAATGTGTATAGAAATCTTATGTTAGAACAATTTAATTGAATACAAAGTAGCAATGACTCTAGAGTCCACAAGAAAGGGCTGTAAATAAACACTGGAATAGAAAGGATAGAAAGAAGAGTGAGAGTAAATAATGCCAAGATCATATTCAATATATTGATGATTGTTGGTATGAGCAGTCAAATCAATAATAAAATTTATGAAGGATACATCAATTATGGGTTAATGTATGAGCTGAATTGAAATCTCTGCATAAGTTTTATCAAAGTATTATCAATTGATGTTTAGGTACAAACAACATGACTATCATGAATATCAAGTTTTGTCTATGTTGATAGTATAATCTGGTCATAGAGGATTGAAGGACTATGGAAGATACATGAGTAAATTTCCGGTCTTATCTTGCATTAAACATGAAAAATTTAATGATAGTGCTAAAATATAGTGTCGATTTACATGATATTATATGAGCAGAAGCAATATCTTTTTCTATATATAATTTCATGCCTTCTGAAGTTAGTACATGTATATCTTGAAGGCATCTTTTTAAAGACTTGACTACAAAAGCGTGAGGATCTGTTTCAGATTTTTCAATTAAACATCTTGAATATGTTATTGTGGAAGATCATCTCGATAGAGCAGTCAAAGTATCGAAAATAAAAGGACTAATTTAAGATTACCATATAAAGCTCAAAAGTATTTTTGATACTACTTATTTTGAAAGGATTTACTTGGTGTTTTCACCATTGAAAAGGGTTGATCTTGACATACATACCCCTTATTTCATAAAAGAAAAGTGCTTGGTTGATAAGTAAGACTAAACAATAAATTGAATATCTAGTCTCAAGGGTTGTTTTTGAAGGTACATTGTCCAAGCAAATAAAGGCATTTGATCTCTTAGATCAATTTTGGTCGTCATTGATCACATCGCCAACAAGGACCTGCAACTTCTTTAGTGTAATATTATTATCAACATCCTAGCAAATCATCACCAGCGAGGAAGAAAGAAGGTGTACCCACGGCCAATAAAATATATATTGGCATCATTATATGAATTGAACAATTTATATTCAAGTTCAAATAATCCCCAAAGTGTTCTCTCAACAACTCTTTTACACCAGGTTTGCGACGACGGGGCACACCATTCGGAGAGAAGAAGATCTAAACACAAATCGAGAGAGAAGAAATGCATTATGCAGAAACTATAAAGTATGCGGCCTTTACATTAGTGTCGAGGGGGGGAGGAAAAGTAGGTAATAGAAAAGACAGTCTTCTAAAAGAATCTGAGCAAAGGAAGACTTGGAAGAAAGCATTGGATTATCGGTGGATGTGTTATACATCTAGTCACAAGGGGCGGTAGGCTCTTGTCATTGATGGAAAAGTAGATGACAAGGAGGAGCACACGAAACATCGGTGGGAGAAGCGAGAGGAAGAAGAAAAAGAGAGGTAGCGAGAGACAACAAAGAGCAAATGGGCTTGCTCAGGTTAAAGAAGTAGCGGAAGACATAAAAAGAACATAGAATAAAACCATGACATTAAAGAGAGTAGGCGAGATAGCAAAGAAGCGGGGGAAGGGAGTAGCAAGGCAACATAGAAGGAACAAAGGCGACAAAAACCAGATGAGGGTGGATGCTGGCCAAGTATGCAGGATATTAGTATCAAATGAGGTAATTGAATTGCTTGGGGATGGGTTGCGGAACGTGCCTAAATGGTAAGGAAACCATGAAGTGGTCGAAGAAACTAATAATGAGCAAAGGAATGAGGAACAGAGGAAAGAGCGGCCCCGGAGGCGGGTTATCGCCGACGGTTATCGGGAGACGAGAGGCAAAGGCGGGCGAGGCCGCTTATCTGGCAGAGGTGGCGAGAGGCTGGAGAATCGCTTGCGCCAAACGACAAGAATTTTGTATATATATATATATATATATATATATATATATATATATATATATATAGAATCATTACAAATGAAGGATACAAACAAATTCCAAGAATGTACCCATTTGAAAGATACACTAAATATTGGGCAACAAAGTAAATATATATATAAATCTCGTCAAGGATAATTGCAAGAAACGTTATATAATATATATAAAATCTTATTCAGGAATCATAACCCAAGCAATGTATGCATATATATGAACCTTAATTTCGAGAATGTGGCAGGAGGATATATATATAATTTCGAGAATCGTATTACAGGTCAAAACCTTGATATTTTGTAATGAAGCGCTTTAATGGACCAAGAGCCAAAGGTAGTAAAGCCTTATATGGTAGGCCCTTTTCCCAATCAGTGGAGAAGAGACGTAGATTATGTCAATTTAAATATATTATATCACTTGGAAAAGAGCGTGAAACATGGTAAAGGTGTGATTAGATTAAAGTTTGGACCTGATATAGTTTCAGCAAACCTTTATGTTTTGAGTTCAGCAAACTAAAACTTATATATAAGCAGCACTAAACATAAAATATATACATGCGACGCTTTATATAAGTGTATCTTTTAAATATATATAACCCAAGTACCATAAGGTGGGACCCTTTCCCAATCATCGGAGGGAAAAGCAGCGAGCGGATCATGCAACTAAAAGTTGTGATTGCGATTAATCACAATTGGAATTAATACGGAGACATGGAACAGCTGAAAGAGTTGCGATTGCGGTCAGGAAGCCGGACAGATATAGGTTTATAAAACTATAATTGTGTAATGTGGAACATACCATTGAAGGAGATCATTCACGATCAATCGCCAAGGTATCAATCATCGGACAAAGTAGAGCATCGGAGAAATATATTAAAATACTTTAGATTACGTTGACCTGGGCAGATGGGCTTATGAAGCTATGATTAACAAGTATTTGAGTTCCAATGCATCGGCAAAAACGGTGAACGGTGTAATCGCATTTAGACAGAGCCGATTGCGATCAATAGCAATTGGAAATCAGGAGAAATATATTGCATTGGAAAGCGTGGAAAGTGGGTTAGGGAATTTATTTAAGTATTAATATGATTCTTCATTGAAGTGGCGGTTTGTTTGTTAAAAATTTATATAAATTCATCAAAGTGAAACTATGAGATATATATCTATATATATAAAGGTGATGTTATAAAATGTATGAGTGTATTGAAATATGTCACGTGGTACGTGGACCCCGCTAGGCCTCGGCTTAAAGTGGAGGGAAATTAGTAATAATTGCGATATATATATTACCGCACGGAACTTTCCACATCAATAAGACGCTTGCTATGTAGAGGTTGGAACACACACGATTTAATGTAATTACAAAAATACGGGGGTTACACAACGATTATAAGCAGAAAAGGCCTCTGAGAGAAATAAAGGGACAAACACGGTCAGAAAGAAAAGACAAATCTTAGCAGTATGAAACTAAATAGGTAGTAAGATTTTCATTGTAATTGAGTTAAATTTTTTTTTAATTGATTTATATTGTTGTGATGCATTGTGAGTCTCTAGGAGAGGAGAGGAAAGGCTAAACTCCCAGCATGTGTGAAATTAATGCATGTTGTTATATTTTTGAATGGTAATTGAAAAAGTGAAAGGAAAAGCGAAGGCATGGTATCAGGCCAAATTCATTGAAGTGCTAAAAGTCATAATCATATAAATAATATCATCTTGATATGCAAAAAGAGGTTGAGAGAGAAAATATAGAAGTAAGGAGTATAGAAGAGTAGAGCGAGATGATTAAGAAAGAAGAGCGAGAAAGAGATGCTACGAATAGAAGTGATACTTTGAATTAAATCATTGAGCACGGTTGATAAATTGAGGAGGTGGAGCTTCCACTATCAAGTTGTAAGCATTAGACGCTAATTTTAGTTGAATGAGTTGGAGCCTCACGTAGGTTGGTGCCTATAGAAAATTGAAGAGGAGTTGGTGCTTCCTTACTGGTGTAGCTAACGAGTGATTGGAGCCTCACTGTAAACGTTGGTGCACAGAAAAAACGATTAGTGAGAGGGAGTTGGAGCTTGCCTTTGCATCACAACAATAATAAGATGTGGTTTTCTCCTTTATGGGTTCCACTTATATCTTGGTGTCTATGTGCATGATGTCATCGCGTTTGATATGGTATATATATTCTACTAATACTTATTTACTTAACTTATTAGGCTAGCACATTATCTAGCTCCTTGTGGAAATTGCTGCTCACAAATAAAGATTGCTCACATTATGTTGATCATGAAATGAAGGTGTTAATAGAATTATAATAGTTTTAAAGGGAAAGGTTTTAAAATACCATGAATGTATTCATGCAGTTCATCCCCCCAACTCTCGGTTGCTCGGGGTTCAACTTATATATATATATATATATATATATATATGTAAGTTTATTCTTATTTATTTTAGCACTTTTACTTTAATGAGCATAATTAATATGAGTTTGAGATTCTTTATAACTTTCTCTCAAGTACTCTTTTTATATACATGATTTGCGTAGTCACTAAAAACACAATGATTAATCTCATTATTTTCCATTTAATAATCCAAAAAACTTATGGCTAATCTTGCATACGATAGCGTCAGTGACATTTAAAAACATATAACATGTGATGCAAGTACATCGTAAAGCTGAATTGGTGAGAAAGTCAATCCTTTTTACCATAGGAGTTTGGTTCCTCGAAAGACATCAATCCTTTTTTACCATAAGAGTTGGTTCCTCAAAGAATGGGTTGGTTAGATTAGGAAAATTCTTTATTGTACCATGTAATATATTTATTATTAAGAATTTGTTAAGAGAGGATGGAAGAAATTCGAGAGGTTTTTCTTTGAAACTAAAATTGGGACATTCGATCTTTTATTCATAGATTCAAAAGGATACCCATTCATGTATGATACTGGTATTCTTCGAAATTTAATAAAAGAAGCAAATGTGTATGTAAGTGAGTGGATTTGAATTAATGCCCAAACTAATCCTTATGCAATCACATATATTTATGGTCGAATGCGATCTTGTATATTATTGATATTGTAGGAGTATTGTGTTGTGGCCAACTTTATTTAATCTTGTAAGAGAGATGGAGGCATTCATGCCCATACAAAAAACCTCTGTAAAATCTCATGGTGGAAACAGTGATGATATGAGGTTGAATACGGAAGACACTCATATCAGTATACAAAAATATATAAAATATTATGTTGAGCTTATTGATGATATGAGGTTGAATGGAGGCACTTCATATCGATTATAACATTTTCATAAAGATCATATGTTTAAGAGCTTTAATGCAGGGATGCGAATACGGAGGTTGTAGGAAGCAAACACCTAATTATTTTTCCCTTCGAAGAGGTCTATCTCTGACGGGATTTGGGAGGCGTAGCAAAAGATCCATCAGCAAGTATTCATCAAGGAGACATGCTTGGGGTGAGAGTGTCTTGGGAGATATTTCTGGAAAAGGTCAAATAATTTCAAGTGAGGAGAGTGCCACGATGACGAGGACCACGGGCAGTGTGTAAAGTTGACCAACATAGAGAGCGTTGCCAGGCAAAGGAAGTCTTGTTATGTGGAATGAGCGTAGATTGAAAGATGGGACCATGAGTATTCTCTATCTCCATGTGGAGGTAAAAGGACTTACACATTTTTAAAAAGGGCCCGGAGGACGAAAATGAAGGATGAGCTAGAATGATAGTTGGCAATAAATTATTGTTTCTCGAAAGTCATCTTGAGGAAGGAAAAACCTTTTCACATTATTTGACTAGTTCCCTAGTGGAAAATTTGGTTAAAATAGGAGATCCATTTCATTAGATTTGGTTTGAAATGACATAAACTTTTGACATATTGGGTTGGAGTGACTTAACTTCAGGAAAAGAAAATAAGTATTGCGAGGAGAACGTAGAGGAAAATTTTCCTCATGTCGTTTAGTAAATATTTTTGGGACCAAAATCCTCCCAAAATAGGGAGGTATGATTTGGATTAGATCGTTATATTACTTATCATCCCATCCCAATGCTATGAGAGTGGAAAAACTTGAGGAATCAACTCATAGGAACATTTTTACCAATGGGTAACAATGTAAGAGACTTGGGTTTGAAACGATTTGAGGCAACTCGAGCGTAAATGAAGTTTTCTTGGGTCTAGATTTAGGGCCATAGCCCATAGTCTCTTATGTTAATCAAATTTGGTACACCAATAGTTGCAGAAAGACATCAAACAATGCTAGTATGTAAAATGTCTGACACCCATAAGTTAACCTTTCTATTTGACTGCCATGCTTCGATAGGATGCCATGTTAAACCATGTTGCTGCTCTGCAAAATGGGTGAGTCATATGGAAGAGTTTGAGAGAAGACTCTGGAAGGGTCAGTTGTAATTCAGTTGAGATTTGGGGTCCAAACTTGCCCCCAAGTTGGCTATGAGGCTATTTTATTTCCGAGCCACTAAGATGAAAACAATTTCCATTAATTTTGATTGAATTTTGCTTTCGTAGTAAAGTGAAAGAATTTGGGAGTGGAGTGAGGGAGCATAACGCGGGAGATTTGAGTCTTTGCAGTAGATGTTGAAGCCACAATTCTCAAAATAACTACACATAGAAAGTTCCTTCTTTTTTGTACTTGCATTATTTCCATTCTAAACAAAGAGAGAAAAGTAGTGAAATTTTCTCTCATAAAAATTCCAAAAGCATATCTTACATATCTTATATTGATTAAGATTAGTATAATTTTATTTTCTTTTCACCTATTTTTCACAATTTATATATTAAATACACAACAAAAGTGAAAAATTAATACACAAATGTAACTAAAAAATTAACCTACTATAAATATAAAATTTTTATTTATTTGTAACATAAGCACTATTCTCATAAACTCAGAAATAAAATATCTATGATAGTTTTCCAAAGTAGCAATTTTCTAACCTTAAACGTCATATGACAACCGAATGATGACGACGACACCATCACTTTCTACGTACTAGCCCAACCATACCGAAATCGTTGTTTCCCTGAGCGCATGGGATGCCCATGGGATGCCGATTAACTTTAATGATTATATATATGAGTGAGGATGTTAGTTAATTATAATGATTATGTATATGAGTGGGGCCCTGTTTATTTTTTTGTTTGTATGTTAGTTTTTTTTGTTTGTATGAACATTTTACCTTTTCTTATCTCCTTAATACATAGACTTTTGATTTTGGCTTATAATGCTATATTATTTAGATAATTTAATTTAATTTAAATTTAATTGATTTATTTATATGTATTTGTGTAATATAGTTTAGAATTTAGTAAAAGTTTTGGAATTACAAATTTGAGTTATGAGCTCTACGGAATTTGAATGTTTTGAACTCGAAATCACCCAGAAGCGTACTTGAAGTCAGGATGCAAACCAACATCTTCCTAAAGCTGCAATCCAAATGTATGAAAAATCTGCTCCTTCAAAGATCCCTTCACCTGGATAGCCAGAATCAGAATGCAAAGCCCACATCTTCCTAAAGTTGTGACATATAGCTAATCATACATATTTACAACACTTACCAAGAGGTCATTGGTCAATTTTACATGCCGAAATGGCTTAGGAAAATTGCCTCATTCAACTTGATTACAAAGAAGCCAACAAGCCTTAATGCGTAAAAATCTGCCTCTCACTCTCCCTCACATAAGAGTGGCTAAAACAAGCCTTTTACGATGCTTCATAAGAATCTTTTACATCATGTCTTTCATGGTGGCAACTATGGCCTTTTTACATAAAAACAACAATGTACATGCCGATGCTACAATGCCAAACTATGATGGCAGCTATGACCCTTTAATTGAAATTACAGTAATTGTAATGTTCTTGAAATATGTACACAAGGGAAAATTACAAGTTTTAGAACCCCCTTTGCATAATGTACATAAAAGAGCACTTATAGTTGAAAATATAAATTCCACCCTTTGACATATTATGTGACAAATAACATGTGCATAAAGGTGAAAATAAGTTAACTCCCCATTATAAAGCACTGTGCATATACAAATTTCCCCCTTCAGAATTTCTAGGCATAGGGAAAATAATGGGAATATATACTTAAAATAAGATCCTTTATCAATGGAAATGCCCAAGTTTGTCCCGAGATATTGAGCCATCACTACTGATCCACCAGTAAGTGTACCAATCTTATTAGTGTAGAGTACATCCATAGATCCCATATTCACACATATTACCTTCAATCTTTTTGTAATGCACTTGTATCTCGCCATTGCAAATGATCTTTTTAATGATTAATTTATTCAAAATTAATGGTAACAAGTGCTATTATTCTTTAATACCAAAAAGTATTCGATGCAGATAAATGCGTTATAAGATAATCCAACATGATAAAAATAAAAGACGATGGACAAGCATAAAGAAAATGAGCATATAACTTCCACATTGCCTGTTCCAAGATCTTAACAAAGCTCTGTTGGATTAAATCCTTCATTGAAGGATACCAATGGGTCTTGTACATGCTCATATCTAATAAGTTTAAAAGCACTTCTTTCTGCCACAACAACCATCCCTAGATCAGATCTTTTTCCCCTCCATATATAGCTTGCAAGATAATTGGATTTTAAAGCTTACTCCTCTCAAATCAAGAGAACAAATACTTGGGTTGGTCACAGTTTTGGCAACTAGATGCAGTGCCTCATATGAAGAGTGAGGAGCCACACAATACATGCGAAAAGAATTTTCGCTGGGTGGGTTTTGTATTTTCGACTTCCATTGCAGAAGCTGGACAACAAAACAAATATTGGGGCTTGCAATACACCTTGTTGCCTTGAAAATTGCATAAGAATCCTCAAACGAGTTGTGATCTTTCCACATCAAGTATGCTATAAAAAGAGCTATAGATCTTGAAATCCCTTGGCAAAAATGCAGAAATAACCTACAATATTATTTCTCACGAACCTCCTCGATGAAATAAAAAACATCATATAAAATGCAAGTGAGATCCTCACCTGGGCTATCTTCTAACCAGAGTGTCCTGTAGCATAAATCATTTGGAAAATTCTATATGCAGGCAAGGCCAACATAATTCAGAACTTGTGTGATTCCACAATTATGGAGGATTGAAATCTTCCAAGCCACTGTTATACTACCCACGAACAGATAAGGAAGAACCTCAGAACATCTTTTGTGGATATAGGAAACACGCTTCACACCCTTTGGTGAGCCCTGGTATTGCACCAAGAGTGTTGCAACTCCCATGGGTTGCCCTACTTTACTTTATCAATTTGAGGTTCATACAAACTTGAAGGTGATAGTGATATATACACAATAGATGCATTCTACTGATGTCATCCTCTTCCGCTCTACGAAAGGGTGCTACTTCTAGGGGTTCTCAGTGAAGTTTGTCGCACTTCAATGAAACTTTGTGAAATGCGATATGTGATGGGGATAAAAATTGTGAAATGAAAAATGCGATGAGTCAAATTATGTGGCAGTAGGATAAGTGGCAGAGTGCTTTAATTATATGGCAATCGGTGTTGGGAGTGTGGAAATGTTAATGGAGAGAAGATGGAGATTGTGAAATGTGATTGCGAAAAGGGATTGCGGTAAGTCTTAAAGGAAAAAGGGAAAAGGTTTTGAAATGCAATTGTGAAAAAGGATTGAGGTAAGTCTTAAAGGAAATAGGGAAAATTTTTCGAGGTGCGAAATGCGATATGAATGGAATTGCGGTAATTATTTTCAAGGAAAAAAGAAAAGAAAAGGTTGCGAAGTACAAAGTGCGATATGGGAAGGTGCAATGATTCGATTGAGATAAGGCCAAAATTTTTGAAGTGAAAAATGCCATGGGTGACGTGGCAGAATGCTACAGTAATATTGCAATCTGGGTTCGGAAGTGGAAGTATTAACGAAAACCATTAGAAAATGTGATTTGCAATGAGCGAAGTACGGTAGCGGGAGTTTTGAGGAGTAAAGGTGGAGGTCCAACTTTGATGGTTTTTGTGAATAAAAAGGGTGCGACAGCTGATAAGAAGAGAGAAAGGAGGGTAATGGAGGCACAACAACAAGGTTCAGAAGCATAACATAGAGATGGAGAGGAACTGGAAAATGATGTGGAGCAATTGAATAAAATATCTGGAACTTTTGACGCTTATTACTGCAAACAACCCTGCTGATACATGCATGAAAAATAGACGAATGCATGAAAATAAAGTACAAAAGGAAGGATGAAGATGGTAATTCAACTTTACCCTATTCTCAAAAATAGTGAAGAGAAATCAATTTTTGGGTCTGTGGGAAGGTTCACCCTCCTCGAGATGGGAAGGGAGGTATTGATCCACAACTTTTAGAGTTTTCTCCTCTATTCTATTACTCATAAGCAAATGAATCCTACAAAAACACACTAAAAGAAAAACTAAACAACAATGAAACTATCGGAAGTAGATCTACTGACAACAAGAACAGAACAAGTACAATAGAGAGGTTGAGGCACATGGATTGGGCCCTAACCCACATGCCTAGCTCTCTGAAACTTAAATTAGTAAAATGAAATTAGTCTTCTCATTTCATGAAATAATATTCTCGTACATTTCTTAAAGCTTAATCCCTGAGTACAATAATCAAGAGTTCAATAGCTTGCAGCAAAGCTCACAATAGAATCAAATCCTTCCTAGCTCTAGCTCTGCTCTATTTATTCTACAGGGAAACTACCAACAACTCCTTTGAAAATAGTGATTAAGTCCACTTGACTCCAAGTAAACATAGATTGAGTGCACATTGTCTTCAATTTGCTTTGCTGCCTTTGATAGTTAAGCAAGATGGACAAATCCCTTGAATCTCTCCAGGATTTCTCAATAATTTCTTGATATTGTGCTCATTTATTCTTCAATATTGATCTTCTAGTGGCAGGGAGCAAGTCCCTAAATTATCTCCTTCTCCATATCTGCATAATCTGCCAAATATTCTCACTTTATTCTACAAAAATAACCATTATTAGGCACAAATATGCAATTACCTTTAAACCTTCATAAGAAAATATTAAAGCATAAGAAAACATCATTAAGTGCAGAAGGAAAGATTTAATATATATTTTCATGTGCATAAGGAAGGTAGATGGGCCTAAGAATGGTTATATGGGCCTTAATTTATGTCTAATTTAGAGGACCACCATCACCCCCTACTGAAACTGTTGCTCATCCACTAAGCAACCTATTCATCCTTCCTGCCTTCTTGTTCTTCCTACATGTTGAGGTGCAATGCCTCTCACTTCCCATTTCGACCATTTCACACAACACCAGTGACAAGAAACGAATTAGTTTCTCGCTTCTATATTATGTTGATTCTTTAGTATAGGAGCCACAACTTGTTAGGTGGTCTACCATGTTTTTGTGGTAGTTTTATACAGCCTTATATAGATGTCATGCTCATGCACAAGGGAGGGTCAACTTCCCTTTTTCTTTAGAGATTTTTTGTTTATTTTTTGAGAGGTTTCTAGAGAAGAGGCCTACTTTTGTTCAGCAGCCTCATAGGTCGATGTTCGAGGCACAGATGCACATGTGGGGGCAGATGATGCCCAATAGGGGTGAGACTGTGTTTCCAGCTAGGATATCGCATGATGCACTAGAGTTGCTAGCCAGTCTTGATGAGCTGCATCCCTCCATTATGGTCACCTGTCCTTATGCTAGATTGGATTGGTGACAGTGTCCCAACATCCTCTTCATAGCTGATGAGCCGTCAGATGATAGAGGTAATATTAATGTTTTAATTAAATTTATTCTAACATGTTCTTTAACTTGTTTTTATTAAATTATGCAATGAAATTGTATAATTATTCTTGTGTACTTGTACATATTTTGCAGGAAATGGGTATTTTGATGGTGAGGACATGTTGGCACCACCATATGATCCAGGTGTGGATCCTGATGACGATCAGGGCATGCCAGATGATGAGGATCATCAAGGGGCCGATGGAGAGAGACCTCGTCCTGCTAGTGCGCCAGTACCGCCTTTTTCTAGAAGTGGTCGACTTGATACTAGATACAAGATGTTGTTGGGCGACCAACTGATTTCATTGATTGCTGAGGTGGGTATCAGACCCACCCATATGTGAGACATACAAGCCGATGGTAGGTTGTTACAAATGTGGAGAAGCATGCCGCGTGACATGCCACATGCGATGCGACATGTCGTAAGACGTGACCTTAGATACATAGGCGAGAGTACCATTGCACATTATAGGCATGGTCGAGACAAAACACATGATCGACATTGCTTGAGGCAACAACTCATCATCTCATGCTCGTTCACCTCGTGTTGCGCCGGATGACGACCTCCACTAGCATCTAGCGACGGGCATCATGGAGATGTGGCCCCGAGACCGACAGCCATGTCAGTCGGCGGCACAGCAGCATCAGAAAATACTCATGATCATGAGCGAGGCTTGACCATCGTATCGAAAATTTTGCACCAATAGTGACAGACCTGAAACTAGTCTTGCTATTGATGTTGTACAGCTGATCCATGACTGCAGCTCTATTACATTTGTATATTTTTAGCATTATTGATTTATATATATATATATATATATATATATATATATAGTCCATGTATTTTATGTTCATGTTGCAGTTGTACTTAATTTACATGTTGGTGATAATCAGGATGTGTATATTGTTAGGTCATGTTATATATGTTCATTTAATGTGCAACTTGTAGATAGATGTGTATGTGATAACATTTATTTGACATGAGATGTATATTTGATGTTTGTTTTGTGATCAATGCTTGTGTTTTGTTAGGTGATCATGATCACGATGATTAGATGATGTTAGCGAATTTGAATGTGTTTTTTAGTCGAATATGATGTTTGTACAATGGTTATCATGATCGTGGTGTTTAATTTTAATATTAAATCATGATATTTATTAAATATTATGCCGTGATTGTAATTGAAATTTTAATTTTAATTGTATTTAAAATTGTAATTGTATTTGTAATTGTATTTGTAATTCTAAAATTGTAATTGTATATATGACAAATTATAAAATTTTTAATAGTAATTCTAATTATAATAATTATAAAATTTGTAATTGTAATTTTAATTGTAATTGTATGTAAAATATTTGTAAAATTGTAATTGTAATTGTAAATGTAATTCTAATTCTAATTTTAATTGTATGTAAAGTATTTATAAAATTTTAATTGTATTACTGTGAAATGATTGTAATTGTAAAGTTGTAATTCTATGTAAAATATTTGTAAAATTTTAATTGTATTAATCTGAAAATTTTAATTATATTAATGTGAAATGATTTTATTAAAATTTGTAAATTTGTAAATTTGTAAATAATTGTAAAATAATAAATCTTGAATAATATGAATTTTTGTAACATAATAAAGTTTAAAAAATAACGCAAATAAATTCATTTACTTTAGAATTATAATTATTTTATTATGATCTTACATACAAAAAAAATAACTTTATACAGTACACCATTTCTAGCGGAGATTTTTGGTTTTTCGTCTGGTGCGCTTATAATCATAACCCACACCAGTGCATCTTAGTACTAAGATGCATCGATGCTTCACAAATCTTCCGCATCGGTGCGTCATAAAACACTGCTCCAAAACATAAACCGTGATCTTACGAATCGTGCTGGTGCGCCTATAAAACCCCGCGTACTAGAGCAGCAGAGGGTTCGAATCGCGAGAAAGAATTTTTTTGAGGAGATGAGGGTTTGAAAAGATGAGAGTTAAAATTTCGGCAGAGAATTTTATAGCAGATAAAATGAGTGATTCAAATAGAAAGACGGACAAAGACACTGACAGGGATGCAGATGGCTACAGAGCTCGAAAAATTACAAAAGGAGAAAAGGTTTATGAAAAATATGAGACGCACATGAGAGAGATCAACTGAGTCTCCTGAATGGGCTAAGAGATCACATGAAGGTAACGATTCTCATTCTTACAAGGATGGCAGGGAAATATTGGACAGTAGAGAAAGATCAATCGCGGCAATCGATAAAGCCAAGAGGCACCATGAAGGGAAGGATTCTCATTCCCATAAGGATAGTAGAGAAAGATCAATTGACATTGTTGATTAGGCTGGTAGGTCCCATGAAGGGAAATATTCTCTATAATGCGTTTAAAAAATTTTCATTATTTCACTATTTTTGCTAATATTTTCAGCAGAGATTTGCAGGAGACATACCTGGAGCAAGAGAGCACGAGAGCACTATGGAGCAGTGAAATACGTTCGAATAGAAGTATTCAGAAAATCATAATCCAAACTTCTGGTGATTCAAACCCTGTAGCATAGAATTTCAAATGATCTCGTGATTAAATTTGATTATTTGTTTTACTTTTTCTGCAGTTTTATCTATTTTTCTCCTAAACCCTTCATTTTTTTTTTTGCCCTTTCTTCTCCCTGTTTCTGTGATTTCAGAATTAGGGATTTTCATTTTATATTGAAATTTATCCCACGAGACAACTTACATAGTCAGATCCCAATCCATGTCGACCCTTGCGTGAATTTTTGGAAAAAATGGATTTTTTTTTATCGGTGCACCCTACGTAACCGAGTGCACTAGTGCACTATATTATACAACGCACCATGCAAGTACTGTGTAATAAAAATTTTAAAAACATTTTTTGTAAATCAATGTGCCATATCTAAAATAGGGCACCGATGCTCTATGTTACGAGGATAGCACCGTATGGTCTATTACACTATTTGTGAGGTGCGTTTATAATTCCCCCATGCACTGTACGATCTATAATACTGTTTGTGCAGTGCATTTATAATATCCCCACACACTGACATCGGTGTATACATCATGAAAGGTGCACCAGTTTATTGAGATTTATTTTTTACCTGAAAAGTTGACAATGTATTTATAAATATATTAATGAATGATATGGTACAGGTTTCAGATTGATAAAGAAATGGCTGACAAGAGATCAAGAAACAAAAATACTGGTAACACATCAAGAAAAGAAAAAAAGACAAGTTCTTTGTAAATTCTTTACAAAAAATATTATTTTTGAACTACATGTAAGTTTAACTAATATGTATTGTTTACTATGTCTCATGCAGAGCCACAAAATGACGAAGTTCAATAAGTTTATTTATGATCTAGGACCAAAAGAGCATAAAATCTTGATGGAAAAATTGCAAAAGTATGAATCAGGTGAATGAAAAAATAATATCGATCCAATAAGAGTTTTTTTTAAATTTTTCATTAATAATATACTTAAAATTATTAGATAACATGTGTCAAACAGTCTATTAATTCACATTTGTTTAATGCTCTACAGGGACCAACAACTCAGAAAAGGAATTTTGTTCTAAGAAAAGAAAAAAAATAGAACATGCAAATGAAAATGAATTGCTCCTTAGCCAATCTGGAGTGGTGCTAGAGGTTAACGAAAGGGGGGAAAAATTTTACAAAAGTTTGAGGGATCTAGTGGAACGAATGTATAGAAGTTCTTTCCACTTACAATACAAAAACCAATCCAATGATTCGAAGAACCAAATTTTATCTAAACCACAGGAAGATTTTCCAGAGAATTGGTCAATGAGACATGTCAAACATTTAATAGCAAAAATGTACAACAACAAAAAAGAAGGAATGAAAAAGTAATATTCCTTTAAATTTTTGTCTAGAATTATTTATAAATATCACTTTTGTTATATTTACTTTTCATATATCAATATAAAAATTAAATATTTTATTATCATGTTACATTTTCAGGAAGATTATGAAAATCTCAAAAGATGAACGAGTTGATATCAGAAATATGCCAGTAGGAATGTCCAAAAAGGTGTACAAGGAGATGGTCAAATAAATGGACAAAATTGCATCACAGGAGGAGCCATATCAACAACAACGTGCTTCAAATGTAATATGTAATCATTGAATTTTTTGATCATTAGGTACAATAAATAAACAATTTAGCATTAAATATTAATTTTCAAAAAATTTCTTGCAGAAAAGAAAAGAAAATGGAACCCATTCAGCACATAAAACAGGACGACAAGGAAGAAAATGGTTGATCTCTAAGTTTGTGAGTAATTGTTACTTCCTTATAACAACTTAACTAGATTTCATTTTTGTATTTTTTAAGTTTTTTTACAAAAATCATCATTGAATGTCTTCAAACAGGTGCTAACATACAAAGAAGAACCATCAGACGAATTGATTGAAATTGGGTTAAATATGGGTTATGAGTATATGTTGGCATATCATAATTTAATTGTGGAATTTGTAAGCATCTATCGATCTTGTTTTTAAATTAGCTCCGTCTATAATTAATAGAAAAAAAAACATCTTTTATATTAAATATATGATTTGTTATGGGATATAAAACTTGCAGGAAACAAAGTATGGAACTGCGCCAACAGATGAAATTTTGAAAGATGGCATGGTACATGGTTTTGAAAGAATGTGTATAGTTTATGAGTCAATTGTTGCTATGGTACGTCATTTTTCTTTTTGATTTACATTGATGTATATTATTTAATATTGCAATTTTCATTATTCTCACCAATGTATATACACTCATTTCAGTTTATTTTTATGTTTGTAGATGGAAGGTGAAGAAGAAGAAAACAATCAACATCGTGAAAAAAACATTCCTGAAAATAACCCAAGTCATGGAAGTAGCTCTAACAGTGATAATAGTTCAAGCAAAGAATGATGATCGCTATGTTTGGATATCAAAGCAAGGTGTTGTATTTTTTGAAATATGTCTGTGAAATCAGACATTTTGTTTAATGTAATGGACATAGTGTCCTGATTGAAAGACAAAGGGATACCAATAACTGTCCCATTTTGAATGATAAAGACTGTTTTATTCATATATATTATATATCATAAAATATGTTTTAATTTATTCTAATGTGTTCTCCATTGTTGCTATTGTGTTCTCCATTGTCGTTCTCAAATTCACTAATAAAAATGTAATTCATATGAATATTTTTATAAGATATATATGTGTCAAATTTTTATGAATAATGAATTTTAAAAAATCACAATAATTATGATATGATATAGCAAATTAATCTAAACATCACATTCAAATGCATTAATAAAAATTTAATTAATATGAATATTGTTATAAGATGTGTCGACTTTTTATGAATAATGAATTTAGAAAAATCACAATAATTACACTGTCACAGGTCGATGTTTCTAAAAAATAGAAAATGAACACCGGTGCATTTGTGTGATGCAGTGCACCGTTGCGTTTCTACGACCTATGGGCACCAAAAAAATACCAAAACCAATTAAAAATCTCGGTGCATTTTGCGATACTGCACACCGGTGCTTTTATGTGAGAATACACATCGATGCATTTGTACAATGTATGGGCATCGCACAAATACCAATACCAATTAGAAATATCCGTGTGTTCGTCTGATACGACGCACCGGTGCATTTCTGAAAGTCTACGTACTGGTGCGTTGAGACAACCTATGGGCACCCCACAAATCCCAAGACCAATTGGTACGGCCCTGTGCGTTGTATCACCAACACTGCGCTCGATGCACTTTTATACCTTCACGGCCCGATGCAGGAACCTTTGACCACCCTAGGGCCACAGTCTAGATGACACACATTAGTGCGTTGAAACCTTAGTAGTGCACCGATGAAAAAAACATTCGTAATAACCTCCAACTGCCTATTTTTTTTAGTTGTGTTGAATTTCCATTAAAAGCTCCACCAAAACCTACGTAACCATAAACATATGTTGTAGCAAATGTTTTTTTGACAATTTTGGCCAATTTTATAACATTAAAAACCTCTTTTATAACCTCTGCTAGGTGGTCTTTTCCTTGTAGTGTCATGTTGTGACCAAGGTTTCAATCCAATAATCGGAAGTTGAAAGCCTTGTCTCTCTCCGCGATGTCAATTAATTCCAATATCTCACTCATGAAGTCTCGTTGATATGCCTGCAGAATCCCTATTTTCTTAATATACTTAATCTTCATTCTGGCATCCCAAGTGTCATCTTGTGGGCTGAAATGAGTTTGCAAAGCTTCCTTAATTTCTTCCCAAGTAGAGATATCATCAACATTACCGTGTGCAATTTGGTCTACTTTCCTTATCTACCACATCTTGGCATATTTTGTGAGGAATTGAGAAGCTATGTTCATTTTGACCACTTCATTATGAATTTCCAACATTTCCAAATATTGATCCATATCCCATAAGAAATTTCCAAGTACCTTTGCACTCCTTATCCCATCATAAGAATCAGGTTCCTTAAATTTCACATGAGAAACCCCTCCAACTGGTCCTTGCCCAATTTCTTTCTTCAAAATGGAAATCCCATTTTGAGCTTCATTAAGAATATTCTGCAGCTTCATGATCTCATCTATGCCTTCATATTTCATAGTCTCAAAATCCTTCACTTCCTTCAATATTTTCCCATAATGCCACTCGGTGTACAAATATCGTACCTTGATATCTTTGTGAGCTTATTCTAAGTTCAACCTTCTCAGATTTCAAAGAGTCCATCTTTGAGGAAATCACCTCCATACGGTCCAACGCTTTATCGATGAAAATTATTTTGGGATTCATGTTGGATTTAGTTATAACCTGAGGTTCTTCCACATTTTTCATCATTATTCTTTCCCTTGAACTTGTTATGACCATACACTATCTTGTTCAACTTCTACCTTGCAAAACTATCCCTATAAAACTTCCTAAGATTTCACTACGACCAACTAATGCAATTCCCAAGCTTCAATACCAATTGCAACCACGACATGTTGTATTCGTGCTTCAATATTCAATCTTTAAAGCCCCTTCTCGAAAATGGGCTATGATACCATCTGTCACAAAGTGGAAGTGGTGTCAGTGCTTCATTTTATAAAAACTTAAACGTAGCACGGCTCGCCCTAAACCAAGCTCTCGTACCATAAGTCATGACCCTATCCTTATGGTACTCTTCCTACCATGTATAGGTAGGTGCAACACCACTATACTTTTTATTTTCACCAATAATCAAGTATATGGACTATGCCTAAACCAACACTAATCCAAAATTTTTACAAGTTTTATGAATGAAACATAATTAACATTCTTCAATTAACCATATGACATTTATATGGAAAGAGAAATAATAAACATATCACACATAACCATATGTGGGAGGGTTAACTCCCTTATAATTTGTGTCTGCCCAATATATATAAATTTATGTGATTCAATTATACAAAAATATTTTAGATAATGTTCTAGCCTTCATAAAACCTGATTGCACATTTCTCGAAAATCGTGTAGCTATCGTGCACTTCTGCTAAATATTGTTCCAACCAACTCGACTTGTCATGTTGTCATGCACGCTCTGCAAGAATCACTTGAACCACAGTGCATATCATGCATGCTTTGTTAAGCCATCATGAATTCTATTACACTTCCTCTTGAACTCTATTTCATTGCTACACATCCCCTCATTCACTGTTCAACTGATCAATATACGCTGCCCACCGACAGGTATGTCGTAGCAACCTTCAGTCATTCGAGTCACACACGCCTAACACTATGTGCACATCACTTAGTCAACATAACGTAACTCAACCTGCACACGGCCCGAAAGCATGTTGTGTGCAGTAGTAGCCTGCCCACTACCCTACAATATACTATCTGTCATTCGGTCCACCTGCACTTTGCTCTGCCCTCAACCAGAAACCTCGAACTCTCCTCTTGCAGCTATACTTAGTCTTGCCCGTCGTGCACCCCACCTATAATCTCAACACTTCATTTTCCCTTCAATTCTATTCTTTTATTTTATGTTTGATTGTTTTATGGATTCCCAAACTTCCATCCTTCACCTTTTATTTATACGATCATCCTCCATGGTCATTTCCCAAAGGTTATGTCACTTGGCTTTGGGTATGGGCCGATGCATATGCAGTTGACCTTCAAAAACACCACAACACACCTATTTTATCTTTTGACTTGTTGTTTCACTCCATCACTCGTGTCGACCCATGATTTTGCTCGCCCTCCACATGACTACCCAAGATTCATGCCCGCACATTCACCTCGCTCGTTTTTCCAACTCGGCTTGCACTTAGGCACATCGCCTACACTGGGTGTACCATCACTTGGGCGCCTGAATCGGGTCACCTAGCACGCCCTCGCTCGATGACTCGCCTGCTCACCCACCATGCACACTACAACAGGACTTACCATTGTGCTCCCATCACTCGACTCGTCCACCGTTTGCCTATCGCATGACTCACCCACCAGTCGCCCCCCGCATGAAACACCCACTTGTCACTCCAACACACTCACTCGTCACAATGGGTAGGTGCCCCCCAAAACAACACCCTCCCAAAACATCACGCCCTCTATGTGTGCACCCAATCATCACACATAACCGAATGTCACTCCAAGTCGCTCCAACCATGTTCACTTGACCTGAGACGGTCCAACACAGGCACTCATCCCACATGGGTGTAACCACTATGACTTGGTCACGTGACTCTAGACTCAAAGTCCTCACACTCAATAAAAAAATAGTAATAACATAAAAAAAAATATGGATTATAAATAAAAGTTTTTAATTTACATACAAATATAAATATCTAGTTTATTCACTACTTAATTTGGAGTTGATAGATAACATAAAGTGCAAAGTCCTTATCAACTAACTTATATAGGAAAGACATAAATAATTTATTTAGTATTAGTTGTGTTGTTTCCATTCCCCAAAAACTGAATCATCAATATTCTGGTACATAAAATTTTCATAAAGAAATCATGTGACCATCATGGGAATATCGAAACACATAAATTTGAATCTAGATTAGCACAATGCTATTAATAATCCATACTTACATCAATACCAAAAAGGTATATGAATTATATATGGGTAATAAAGAAGAAATAGATAAAATAGTGTATATTTATACTACATTTGCATGAAGTGCTAGGCGAGTAACTCCACAAATTTGATGAGATTCAAATTAAGAGATTGTTGATATATAAATTATAGAATAAGAGAGATACACAAGAATAAAGTCAAATATCATTGATCAATCTGCTTGGACTACTAGTACATTATATAGGAACACATAGACAACCTCTAGGACAATCTAGATCCAAATAATTCGGACCACGAACTTAAAACAAAAACTACGAAGAAACAATTCTTGTGAGATAGAATCAAACGCTAATTACGAGAACACAACTCATCAACTCTATCTACACTCACAAGTTTGAAATAATTCCAACATCTCCCCTTATGGAGAAATGGATTTTCAATAATACCTAGTTGTTGTTTGAATATTTCAAAGTTCAATGTTCCAAGAGGCTTGGTAAATATGTTAACTACATTATTTGTTATATTACAATACACTAAATTAATCTAATTTGATTATATCTTTTACCTTATAAAATTATGTTGGATTTCAATATGTTTTGTTCTAGCATCATAAACTAGATTATTTTTCAGCTTAATGGAACTCTAGTTGTCAAATTTGATGCTTGTTGGTCCTCTCCATTTTTATCCAACATCTTAAAGAATGCTCCTTCACCAAATAACATCACAAGTTACATTGGTCAAGGCTTTGTATTCATCTTCTATGTATGACAAAGAAATAGTTGGTTGTTTCTTGGTACTCCATGATACGATCCCCGATCCTAGATTGAATCCATATTCATAGGTTGATATATTATCATAAGGATTTCCAACTCAATTTGAATCAGAAAAAATTGTGAATTCAGCAACAAATTAATCAATATAGAAAATACAAAAATAAAGTGTTACCTTCAAATATCAAAGGACTTTCTATGCTAATTTCCAATGGCTTTCACAAGGCTTAGCCATACAATTACTAATGATGTTAACACAATATGCTATCTCTGGCTTGGCAGTGGTGAGGTAGTTCAAACTTCCCACCAATTGATGATACAAAGTTCCATTCACCTCTTTAGATCCATCATCATTGTACCACTTGGTATTTTTTCCCAAAGGAGCAGACACACGCTTGCATTCAAACAGATAGAATATTTCAAGGATTTTACTTACATATTTTCTTTGTGTGATGATTGTGTTTCCAAATTCCCTCCAAATTTCAAGACCCAAACAATAATAAAACTCACCAAGATCCTTCATTTAAAATACCTGTGACAATTGAAATTTAGTTCCTTCAATCAACCTAAATGCATTTTTTGTTATGATAAGATCGTAAACATATAAATATATTAGGAAATATTCCCACCTTCATCTTTCTTGATGTATAGGTTAGGATCACTTTTTATTCTCTCAAAATATTTTTGATAAAAGAATGAATAATTTTTCACATACCAAGATCCTCATGCTTGCTTCAAAACATAAAAATATTTCCTTAACCTACACACAAAATGATCTTTTCCATGATTTACAAACCCTTTAGGCTGAACCAAATCAACATATTATTTTAATTCACCATTCAAAAATGTAGATTTGACATATAACTGATGCATTTTCCAATTTTGTTTTGTAGATAATGCAATCATAATTTTAATTTTATTTAGTTTAGCTACAGTTGCAAAAGTATCTTCATAATCAATTCCTTATTTTTGTGAATAACCTTTTGCAACCAATTTATCTTTATAGTTATAAATATTTCGATCAACATTAAATTTCGGTTCGTACAACCATTTACATCCTATGGGAAATTTATATTTAGAAAATTTTGTTAATTCCAATGTCTCATTCTTCATTGATTGCATCTCTCCATTCTTTATATTCTTTAGCTTCTTCATAACTTGAAGTTTCCACAACAATCATTACATGTGACATCAATGGATAATATTTATACCTTATAGGTGGTTGAATTTGACGTGATGTACTCTTTGAAGTTTTACTTCTTTCATCCTTCTTTCTACTTTGTGGAGTCCCTTGTCCCCTTCTTGGAGTGTCATGACTACTAGATGATTTCTACTCTTGAACATGTACTTGTTCTTGTTCTTGTTCCTATTCTTGTTAAACACTTGCTTCTGTTTTGACATAATCATTAGTTTTCCATGAACTGATATTATTTCCTTCATATGCATTCTCATTAAACACCACATACGTACTTGCAAGAAATCTATGTGAACTAGATCAAACAACTTTTATGTTTTTTATCATCACAATAACCAATGAATGTGCACTTAATTTATTTTATTAAAAAAAAGAATTCATCTTTTGAACTATGAGAATAATTATGCTTTGCATCTAAAAACTATTAAATTGTTCACTTTTGTTTTATATCCATAAAATGCTTCAAATGGTGTTTTCATATCTAATACTTTGACTCGACTCCTATTTTTCAAATAAAAAGTTCAGTATTAATGGCTTCAGCTCAAAAACCATTAGAGATATTTTTACCTTGAATAATAATTCATGCACTTTCCACTATTGTTCTATGTTTCCTCTCAGAAACTCCATTTTGAGTAGGTCTATGAGGAACATTAAATTTTTGTAGAATCCCATGAATTTTATAGTATTGATTAAATGCTCTTGATTTATATTCTCCCACTTGATGAAATATATGATTTTTGATTCATTTTAAGGTTTTATTCTCCACCATATTTTTGAATTATTTAAACTCAAAAAAATCACTCTTATTTCTTATGAAATAAACCCAAGTATATATATATAATGAGCTACTACCATGTGATCTAGTTTTTCTCAGATCCACATATATCAGTATGAACAATTTAATAGTTTCTCTTTGCCTATTTTCTTTTTATGTTACGGTAAATTCCTCTCTCTTATGTGTTAAATTTTTGTCTTCACATTAAGCATATAGGTGTTAATCTCATAATAGGAAGACCATCAACCATTTTTTTGTTTGAAGTAGCATTAAATCATTGTGATTTAAATGCCCATACCTTTGATGCCATAGCTCTTCTGTTGACATTGTTGTAGATTTCAATTCTTGATATCCTGTCATGGTAAAATTTAGTTTATACAAGCCTCCAACACTAGTACCCGTGGAAATAACCTTGTAGTGATATTGGATGTCTTTAACAACACATTGTGATTTGACAATTCCCACCTTTAGATCTTGATAAACAATAGCATAAACATACTTTTTTTTTTTTTTTTTTTTTTTATACCAGGAACATACATCATGTCATGGATCTCTCTCTCTCTCTCTTGTCCATTAGGAAACATCACACCTATTATTCCATAACCTTGAACATTAAGGGATTTGTGATCTCCTAGATAAAAACATGTTCCATCAATGTTCTCATGATATTCATCAAACCAATTCTTATTACAAGACATGTGGAGAGATGTACGTGAATCAATGAACAAAGAATTCACATCATCAGTCTCAATAGACAATGCAGCATTAGAAACAAACAATCTGAGATTTTTAAATCCATCATTGATTTTGGTGTCATTAGGGGAATTTTGAGGTCGAAAATTGGTCTCCTAAGAAAAATGTACAACCAAATAAAATTTATAAGACCCAATATGATTCAAGATGATGATGTCAACCATGGGGGTCGATTCACCATTTTTTAAGTAAAAGGGTAAAAAGAAACTTGTCTCCCAAATTGTTTACTCAAATTTCGAGTGGGAGTACTCTTTGGATGCAAAATTTAATTCCTCAACCAAGGAGTACCCATGTTGCATACTTTCGATGGATCTTGGTACACGAAAAATGAGAAATACATGAAAAACGTGATTACAATCACGTTTTCTTATGTATTTCTCATTTTTCGTGTAGCAGGATCCATCTAAAGTATGAAACATGTGTACTCCTTGGATGAGGAATTAAATTTTTCATTCAATGAGTACTCTCGCTTGAAATTTGAGTAAAAAATTTGGGAGATAAGTTGAAAATACGAGTTGAAAAAGTAGTTTTTTTTTCCTTTTTCCCTCTAACATTTGATGATGTAATCAAATCTTATTTTATCATTTCCACTATAATTTTATAATTTCCTTAGGAGGCTCATTTTATACCTCAAAATTCCCCTAATTCTTTGCCAAAAAAATTCTCATTATGCCTTATGTTTCTCTATTTAGACTCATTATATTTTCTTTTATAACAATCTTTAGCATGATGTCCAAGTTTTCTGCAATAATGACAATCATCGTTTCCCTCATCATGAACTTGAAATTTAGATTGTGCCATACGTTTGTGCTTTGCTTGAAAGTTACCTCCTTTTCTTTTTTCCTATGGCTTGCCTTTGTATGGATTTTTACCCTTGGCTACCAAAGCCAAATATTAATTGTTTAATAATGAATTGAATTTCTTCATCCTCTTTTCCTCTTGTAGAAGAATACCTCCTAAATAATCAAAACTAGGAAGCCTCTCTCTAGCCAAAAGACTTAAAACAAAAATTTGAAAATATTGCACTAAGAAATTAAAGGTGATGGTCACCATGACAGTGTTAGACACCTTTCACCAATATATCCTCACTTATCACTTAGCTCTTTGACACAGGAAATGAAATTTCTTATACTTTCATTGCCTTCCATTTTAATTGACAAAATCTTGGTCTTTAAGAACAAAATCCAGTTGGTATTATATGTTTCTTAAAATATTTTGAGAATTTCCCATGTTTATTTATATGTTTTAGAGTCCCTAATATCAGGAATGATGTTGTCCTTAACGAACATTCGTAGCAACACCTTGTTTTTGTTTTATTTTTTTCCCAATATTGAATGGCTGCATCAAAAGTGGGTTTGGGCTTTTCCCCACTCACTCTGTTCCGCAAAGTATTTCCTTCTAATATTGTTAATACCTTGAATATCCAATTTGGATAATTTTACATGGTGACAAAAAATATTTCTTCAATCAACAAAATGGAATGAAATCCACCATATCTGCACCAAAGTTCACCAGATCCAAAAACCAAATGCACCCGTTCTAAAAAAAATAAACACTCAATATTGCTTCAAATAATAAAACATAGTGAATTATAAAATATTCAAAAACACTTCTTATTTCTCTTTTTTACCAAACATAATTTATGCTCCCAAAAAAAAATTCAGATAAATTCTTTCACCAAAACAACACCCAACACCTTCTTTAAAAATAACACCTCACACCAATTTTTTTAACTCTACTTGTACTATTTAAATCATACACACTTTAATATTCATATAAGACAAAAATCCATTTAATCTCCATAAAAAAAAACCTCGAACGTATGACTTGGCTTAAAAATAAAATCATACCTTTCAACTCAAGCATTACTGTGGAGAGGGTGAATAAAATATTCACTTTCATGTGAATTGTAATACACTTCCTCCAAAAAGGTAGATTATAAAATGCAACTACTCATTTGGTTTAAATCCTTTTCACAAACTCCACCTCTTATGTGCACCGTAGTTTCTAACAATGACAGAACAAATTCCATGATTTAATGGGTTCCCCTCTTGACCACAATATTTTCTCCTCATGATGACTATGGATACAGATGAAAATGCGTGAGATACTCAAATGACGATGGTTTCAGCGTAATTCACCATTACACAAAACTTTTCCAACTCTTCAAATTTACAACACCCATATGAAAATACACGTACAAATTTCAGCGAGTAAAACAATGCATGAATACGAAACAATCAAGATCACACCCACCTTAACTTCATTCTCTCCTTCAAAAGTTTTGGGCAGATGCAAACATCAAAATTTTCTTACGAACAACAGGCCCAAAACAACCTCACAACCCTCACAGATATGGGCCTTCTGACTCTTAGATCTGAATCCGTCTATATCACCCCCTCTAGCTTTGATACTAAATTAGATAATAAGAGATATACAAAAGAATAAAGTAAAATATTATTTATCAAAATTCTTGGAAAACCATTAAATTATATAGGCACACATATACAACCTCTAGGAAAATCTAGATCCAAATAACTTAGACTGCCAACTCACAACATAAACTACGAAGACACAACTCATGAAAAATAGACTCAAACACTAATTAAGATAACACAACTAATCAACTCTATCTAGAATCACCATTTCAATATTATTCCAACAATATATATTATGAGGGGGACTCTTGGAAACTTAGTTCCAGTGTCTCTTCATTCTCCTTATTTTCCTATTTGCAATATTTACATGAATTTTCCAATCCCTTAGGATTAGGTGTCAAAATTCCCCCCTTTAATCTAAAGGTATGTTGGTGAATCCAACCATCATTTTGAGTCATTCAAACTTCTCTCTTCCGATTGTATTGGTGAAGATGTCTACAATCTGCTCATTTGTGGAACAATTATATAGGTCTATTGTTTTGGCCTCAACATGATTTCAAATCAGATGATACTTTGTATTGATGTGCTTGGTTTGATCATGGAATTTTGGGTTCTATAAAAACATCCTCCCACACTTACCAAATTTTTCCAGTCCAGAGGGGTAAATATGTGACAAATAGTTACTATGATATGATTCAACCTCCTTGATCACCTTAAGGAAGTTGAATCAACAAAAAAAAAAAACGTATTGACCTTCCTCGAGTGCTACAGGACACCGAAGGGCTAAACCACCCTTCTAGGTATCCAAATCTTGAGTTAATTTTCCTTTTTACTAACATGGACTCCCATTTTCCTGCACAACCCTCAATCCATGTTGTTGTAGATCTCTAGTCACACGCATCACCAATGCAAGTGTGTATTTTTCAACCAGTGTCTAAGAGCGCGTAATTTGTGCCACCTTTTCACAACTAGACTCCAGGTTACTACCCAAAAAATGAAATAACTTTATAGAATCATAAATGACTGAAGAAAAAAATTCTCTAACACAAAACTTAATCAATGAATTGAACTAACAAGGACTAACCATGACACTAATTTCATCAAACACATCACGAACATGAAATGTACATGTCATAAATACACATATGAACATAGGGATCTCATACTTATCTGAGAATCTTCAAGAATGTTTGATTCCATCTCATAATAGCTATAATATCATCCATTAGTTCATGTATTCATTGGCATTTAATTTCCTAATCAAAACATAATGAGAGACATAACTCAAGTATGTCATAAACCATGATTATAACTAGAAAAAAACCAATAGACCAACAATGATAGAACAACCATTACAACCACATAATAAAAAACATATTTACACATAATACACAAGAGGAAAATAGCTCTAATTAACATATGCAAAATGAATCCAATTCAGGGAATTTCATGTACCACCTAACCATATATTGGGCTGAGCCAAATATTTATTTCATCCAGTCACCCCCATGCCATATTCTGAGCATGAATCTAGGACTCAAAACAAAACCAATAAAGGCTTCCTCGTTCCTTACCATGTATCTCGCTAAGGCATTCCTAGGCCTAAAAAATAAACATACACTATAGGATTTACCATAATCCCACCATATACCAATCAACAAATTAGTAGGCCCTAAAAAAGAATGGACGCCTATGGATCTCTCCACCTCAAGTATGAGGAATTTGTCAGTATCCACCTCTAGGATTTACTGTGTAACCTGCCATTACTAGTCAAGGGATTCCTAGGCCCAATGAGGCTCCACCCTCTAGGCTCAACCGTGTATCCTTCCATTACAAGTCAAGGGATTCCTATGCCTAACGAGGGGATTAACAACTTGCATTCACCATGTATACCTCCATTACCAGGAAATGGATTACTATGCCTTGTAATTTTTCCTACAACTATCCCACTCAGTTTCGAAACCAATTGGAAATTGATATAAACCAATTAAGAGAAACCCCATCACACCATAGCTATCTAGAAATGGAGAGGCAATGATGAAAACAATTTTCAGACCTAGAAAGGCACCATACCAATGACAATAAGAGAACCAAAAATACATGTGCATGTACCAGGCATGCCAACACTCACAAGGAAGTCATACATGAAAATTGATACCTGCAAGTAATATTGTTGTAGCTAATATATCCAACTCTTGCTTGTGTGATATTTGTTCCATTTTCTTTCTTTTCCTTCCTTTGGTTTCCTTGATCCAATGCTAGAGTTCTCCTAGGATGCTCTAATTGTGCAAGAGTATGGGAGAGAGAGAATAGAGAGAGAGCCCCAAAAAGGAACTCACAAATGTTGTGAAATGATCATCATAAGCCTTTTTATCAATGAGTCTTCTAATTTATCCAATTTTCCATTATTTTCTTTCATTTTCCTCACATGAAAAATATGACCTTTCACCTTACTTTTCTCTTCTTTTCAATTATTTTCATAAATGAAATGGAAACTAATGTCTATTTCTTTTCAAACTATATGCCATTTCCTTAGCCCCCCTAGCCATAATAAACCAAATTAAAACCCACGCTCAGATGCTTTTCCCAGCATTCAACTTGGAATACGTGTCCCATGGCCCTCATATTGTTTTTCCTTTATAACTTGATTACATGGATTTTTAACCTGGAGCTCTTACAAACCCCTCCCCCTTAGGGAAACACCATCCTTAGTGTTGAATGACACCTAAAAACAGGAAGACCGCTAAAAATAAAAAACATACTTCTTATGGAGCTTGGTAACTTAGCTCAATAGAAAATTTATAATGAACAACCTGCTCAAATGCAAAACCATCATGAAACAGATAACACCATGACAACCATACCACTTATTGGAGCTTTATAACAGAACTCATGGCCGTATTTACATACATATACATATATACATATAACAAAACTGATTTTACTCAACCAGAACACAAGGAAGGATACATAGCCTGCATATGATCAACCATATACCATGGAGGTTCATTGAGCCCAAAGTGGTTCCACTTCACTTTAACTTGCTTGATTGCTCAGTTTTAGAGCATGAGAATATCTCTCTACAAAATAAATTGAGGTTCTAAATGGAATTCTCCTTCTAGTTCCACCTACAATATACATACTAATCAATATTGTGATCAACATCCTTTACATATATTGTAAGTAATGAAACATGGAAAAATTCATGGACTTTCACTATCCAAGGCAGTGAAAGTATATAGGCCACTAATCCAATCCTCTCAAGTATCTCAAAAGGCCCAAAATACGGAGGTGAAAACTTCACACATGACCCAATACTCAAGGATATCTTCTTTGGCTTGACCCACAAGTACACATGCTCCCTAACCCGAAACTCATTAAATTCCTCGTGCCAATATGCATAACTCTTATGTCTATCTTGTTTTTCCCTTAAATTCTTCTTGATAACTTGCATTTACTATTCCATATTTTCCAACATGTCCAGTCCTATAAATATAATGTTGATTAGATCACTCCAACTAATGGGAGTGTTACAACTCCATCCATACATTTCCTCAAACAGACTCATCCTGAGTGATTCTTGATATACATTTTTGTAAGAAAAATTAACTAGTGGAAGATACTCTTCCCACTTATGTTGTTGATGCATAACATACATTCTCAACATTTCCTCTAGAATCTTGTTGATCCTCTCTATATGTCCATATGTCTACAAATGATAAGTTGTGCTGAAGGCCAAATCCATACAAAAACTTGAAAAAAACTCTTTCCAAAACCTAGAAGTGAACGTAATAGCCCTATCTGAGAAAATCTTCTTCGATACACCATGCAACGTCATTATATCTCTTATGAATACTTGTTCTACATCACTATCTAAATACATAGAATTCATTGGAATTAAGTGTGCTACCTCTATCAACCTATCCACCACAACCATTAGAGAATCATGTTGTCTAGATGTCCTAGAAAAAACTATAATGAAATCAATAGAAATTACCTCCCACTTCCATTTTCGAATTGGAATCGGCTATAGTAACCCACCTAAATGATTACACTCTCCCTTTTCTTGTGAAAATCCCAACATCTAGCCAGAAATCTGCCACTTCCTTCTTCATATTCGACAAATAGTATAAATTCTTCATCGTTTTCAATGTCTTCTGATATCTCGGGTGAACTAAATATGACTTAGCATGAAATTATCTCTAAATAAGCTTCTTGAGGTCGCTACTTTCAAGAACATAGATCTTGTCCATAAATCTTACCAAACCATTTGTTTTGAAATGACAGTCCACATCCTGAGCATCTCTACCCTACCGTAACATTTTCCTGAGCTCCCTATACTTGTCATCCTATAGTCCTAGCTATAATATCCGATCATGTAAATTTTTTCCATAAGAACTGATCCTCTACATGATTTACTTGCACTCTTCTACTAAGAACATGTGCAACCCTATTTTTCTTTCCCTTAATGTACCTGATCTCAAAGTCAAACTCACTCATTGTCGCCAACCATCTAGCTTGTCTAGCATTCAAATTTAGTTGTTAAAATAAGTGTCACAATCCATTGTGGTTTCTCATCAATACAAATTGCCAAGAAGATAGTGTCTCGTAATCTTCAATGCAAGATGAACACAACCAAATCAATATCACATGTCACATAATCATGCTTGTTCCCCTTCAGTTTCATTTATTCGTAACATATCACATGCCCCTTTTGCATAAGGAATCTACCAAGCCCCTCTCTTGAAGAACTGCTTCCAACAACAAAAAATTATTTTTATTCCTCTCTCCTTCGTCAAAATAAAATCTGGAGTCTGGAGTCTGGAGTCTCGTCTCGTCTCGTCTCGTCTCGTCTCGTCTCGTCTCGTCTCGTCTCGTCGGCAAAAAAAAATTTTCCAACTGATCTCGTCTCGTCTCGTCTCGTCTCGTCTCGTCTCGTCGGCAAAATTGCCGGCAAAATTGCCGGCAAAAAAAAAAATATTTTTGGTGAAATCGAAAAATTTGAAATTTGCCATTTCCATTTGCTCCGGCAACTTTTCGCATTTTGTCAAAAAAAAAAAAAAAAAAAAAAAAAAAAAAAAAAAAAATAAAATATTTACTTTACGTTCGATTTTACAAATTTTGGGTGACAACC